>OY776102.1:20265493-20865493 GCA_963675205.1 Catocala nupta | reverse complement strand
TTTTAAATAAAATATGTTACTCGGTGATAACGTAGCCTTAATGGTTACGGGCACGCCACAATCGTGGTGATAATACCCGTTTTTGAGGAGTGGCTGGAGAGGCGGCATGGCGCCCTCACCTTCCGGCTGACACAGGTACTGACTAGCCACGGTTGCTTTGGCCAGTTCCTGTGTCGCAATGACTGGCAAGAAACGCCCGGTTGTCACCACTGCGACGACTGCCGCGACGTTGTTGAGGACACAGTGCTGCACACTTTGGCGGACTGCCCCGGCTGGGCATCGCAGCGCCGTGAGTTGATCGCGGCAGGCGGTATAGTTGCCCTCTCGCTACGGCCGTGGTTCAGTCCATGGTCCGGAGTGAGGGTTCGTGGAAGGCGGTCGCCGCCTTCTGTTAGTTAGTGGGAGTGCTTAAACCCTCTCCCCAACCGCAGAACAAGGCGCCGGAAGGCGTGAGATGACTTCCAGCTACCCTGTGGTTTGACCTGGGGCTGGTGGGCTTCGTGGGCCTGCCCGCCATCCGATCAGCACTAGGTCAGAGAGGTGGCGTGCGTGTTCGAGGCGCGCCTCTGTATCGTGTCCGTCTACCATCAAAGGGGGGACAGTAGGGATTTATAAAAGTGAGAAGTGCCTAAAGGGTAGGTCTTGCTGAGTAGTGATTTCATACGACGGGCCGAAACCTCGGCGGGGTCGCGACCGCATGTGAAAGTGATTCGCGTGGCCCCGCCGATTGTAGTCTTGTTGAGGAACACCGTGGTAGATTTAGTTGGTATTACCGTGAGGTCCATTATCACCATTACCGTCTTTATTTTACCCCGGTGAGTTCAACATAACCCTTCCGCCCGCCCCCGCGGAGGGGTACGCGTCAATGCATTAGCCCCATAAAAAAAGACCTCTTAATGGCTAAAGAATTTTTAAAATCGGTTACGTAGTTTTTGAGTTAACTCCTTACAAACAAACAAAAAATCAATCCTTCTTCTTTATAATATAAGTATAAATAACTTTATACTTTGTCCGACATTTTGGTTGCTATTCAGCAGCGATGATCACAGAGAGTCTTCCTGTGACCATAGCATTGAATTTCAATAGGCGTTTCATTAAATAGAACTCAAATTCGTTTGCCAGTCCCGTAATCTCTCATCCCAACTCTAATATCATGTTTGTCAAAAAGACATTAAACGTATATTTGACTCTTCACAACACACTACTGTGTATAGATTACCTACGAATTTTATTACAACTGCCTCTAAATAAGATTTGATATGGCGAATAGAAATCTTCATAACCTTTAATTAAGATTTTATTATAAACGAAGTAGAAACTCTATATGAGATGAACATTGGTACTCGCCACAGTAATGTGTTTTTTTGCTGCTGGCTCCTAGGGGATGGAACCCTAGATTATCAGCCAGTAGCCAGCCTCATAGCTATTACCACTTATGCATTGGTAGTGAAACATCGATATCTAAAAAATACACCCCAGCCGCTGGCAACCGTTTAGGGGCAAACTAGTATACAGTCCATCTGATGGTAAAAATGGACGCATGTTCATTAATTAGTACGAATTGCATAATCCGTAGGTACTAACTAATCCTATCCTACTAATATTATAAATGTGAACGTTTGTGAGAGTGGATCGATGGATGGATGGATATAATATATTCTACCACATACACACAACACTATCTAGCCCAAACTAAGCAGAGCTTGTACTATGGGTACTAGACAATAGATAAACATACATTTTTTTTTTTGCAACTCGGTTGCCATACAAACTTACGGCCCACCTGATGGTAAGTGGTCACCGTAGCCTATGGACGCATGCAACACCAGGGGCATCACTTGCGCGTTGCCGACCCTTTAGGAAAGGAAGTGGGAAGCAGAAGGAGCGGGAAGGGAGGAAGGGGGTGATTGGGCCTCCGGAACTCTCACTTACCGAACGAAACACAATAGCAGGATTACTGCTATTTCACGTCGATATTCTGTGAGAGGGTAGTCCTTCCCAGGTCGAGCCGGCCCATTCATGCTAAAATTAGCTAGGCTCTACTACTCTAATATCATCATTTTTTTTTGGAAATACATACATATTATACATAGAAACACCCAGACCAAAACAAACATTCATATTCATGCACACAAATGTTTCACTTGAGCGGGAATCCAACCCGCGACTTTAGGCGTGGCAGTCGGTTACACTAACCACTACGCCATCGAGGCCGACGATGGATGGATGTTTGTTACTCCTTCAAGCAAAACTACTAAACGAATTTTGAAGAAACTACTACATCAGAATAACACATAGATTAGGTACTAAAAAATCTATCTTAACATAAATCTACATTTAAGGCAAACGAAGCCGCAGACAAAATCTAGTATTATTAATGCGAATGTAATTTTGTTTGTTTGTTACGCTTTCACGCCTTAACTTCGCAACCGATCATCATGATATTTCGCATACTCATTGTCAGGGTAACAAAAAAAATATAGGGTACATTTTACCTAAAAAAAAACATGCTGGGCAGTTTTTGGAGACTGCCGATAGAAGTGAAAACTAAGTAACTAGCGTGCGGTGACGATGACGCGAGTTTCACGCTCTATATTCACCCAAAAAGTACACATATACACACAGTATACATATAGCTCATGGAAAGCGTTCGGGGACGATGACGCGAGATCCATGATTTTTGTTCACCCAAAAAGAGCTCAACGCGCAAAAGATGTTTTCACTTCAAAAACTACTGTTACTCACCTAACTTACTTTTTGGTGAGCGAGGACACGGGCAAGGTTTAGTGATTTTATAAATACAAATGTGAGTGACATAGAGCACCTTTTATCTAGAAAAAGAAGAATGTACTCCCGAGGGATAGAAGTATATTGACATTAAAACGAGATGGGTGTAAAAACCCAGGATTCATCCGCTTCGTCTTAAATGTAAAAGTAATGAAAACAAATGACACCTATATCTCGAGGGTCTTTTGACTCACAGGGCCCATATTCAAACTCGCCCAAGGTATGACCTATGGTGTCTGCACACTAAGTCACAAGTCAATCAGTCCAGTGGTTCCGGAGTTATGCCGGTCACTAACAGACAGATACACAGACCCACATAGTGTTTTCATAAACCTCTTTGAAGAAGACTCAGAGGTTAATAAAAGGCAGAAAAATCTGTCGAATTCTTCTTCTTCTGCCAGATTTGACAGGATTAAACGTCACCAGCGTTTGAGCTTATGAAAAACGTGCAAGGGAAATAGTGAGATAAGCTAATAATAATAATAATGAGTGTTTGTTACACTCAAGTTTTCTCATACCTTAATTCAAATATTAATTGCTTCTTAATTTTGCAAGCAACTCTGATGGTTACAAAAAGGTTTCTTTTTATTCTTGTAATTCGTATTTGTTGTTGAAATTAAAAACGTTGTATAAAATAACGTACAAAAACAAATACACAACTACCCTATAGAATACGAAGCTACCCGGCGCCATCTTTAAAATACCTCGATCAACTCCCACACTAAGACTTCTTGAAACACAACTAAAACATGTCATTAGTGTCGCACGATTCTCTACAGTAATGACCGTCACACTGAACCGTCTCCAAGAGCTTTTAATTGTTTTTCTTGTACAAAAGACGCAATCTATTACTCGTTTGTACAAAAGGACTTTTAAACTGCAGAAAGAACGTCATGGATCATTAAATTTTGTTTTGTCAGAGTGACGTTGGAATTAGGTTCTGTGTTTTATCGTAGAGGGTGGAGATGAATTAGGGGAGCACAAATTTGATTTCACTAATGGCGTAATGGTTTCAATGGTAACCGCAGCCTGTGCAATTTGCGGTTATCCTGAGATTAAATTGAAACTGTTTGTAATGCCTATTTTACTTCCTTATTTTGTTTTCTATATTTACCAGAATTCTCTATTTAAGGTACCTAAGAAAACACAAAAGCAAAAACACACGCCACGGGTCTAACAAGTCAGTAAAATAAAAAGAATAAGTTATATAATAATGTTTAAAACTTACTGAAAATTTAAGACACAAATAAGACTAGATTTAGTTTAATTTGACCTAAAATGATCAGTATAAATAATTCTTTTTATTTTACTGACTCGTTAGACCCGTGGAGTGTTTTTGCTTAGATTAGCTTGCGCTCTTAAGGTACCAGTTTTTATTCCCGGGTTGGGCACAATGTAGCAACAGTTTCCTCGAATTAGCTATCAAAACTGAGACGTAAAGATCATAAATTATAATAGGCATAAGTACTATTTACGATCTATAGGCAATAGGGTCGATTATTTCTACGTGGGATCTGAAAAAGAACTAAAGAAATATACGTGCATTATGCACTGTATATTTCTTTAGTTATTTATTTAGTTAGTTATAAAAACAAAGTCCCCCGCCGCGTCTGTCTGTTCGCAAAAAACTCAAAAACTACTGAACGGATTTTCATGCGGTTTTCAACAATAGACAGAGTGATTCATGAGGAAGGTTTACGTCTATAATTTGTTAAGGTTTTGTAATACCTGCGCGAAGCCGGGGCGAGTCGCTTGTAACATTATAAAACACCTCTGTAAATCTCTTCGGGTGCACACTACACGGGTGGCATATGATAAACGGTCGTCTCGACACTGCTACCACGCTGAGTATTTAAACTCCACACAGGACAGTTATTTGTGTAATTTACAGATATTTTTTTTATTTTTTATTTTTTTTATAATAATTTCTCTAAAGTATGTACTTTGTGTCTGTTTATGTAAATATCATAAAATGACTGCGATACAGACTTCGAGCCTTACTGAATTGAGAGAAGAAGCAAATCTCAACTGAGTATTCTCAAATATTTTTACAGAATCGAATTTCATCAAACCGCTAGCAACTGAGCATTTACTCAAGTATAATGCTCAAATACCTACTCAAATTTCATTGAGCTTAATGAAACTTGATATGGAAACAAAAAATATGTTTAAGTAATGTGTTACAGTTAGAGTCGTTCTTAACATATAATTCTCATTTCTAAAACAAAGGGTAAATGTTGAATCATTTATTCAGCAAGGTTACAAAGCATGTATTGCTGAAAAGGTTACCAGCTCAGCATGTGCTAGGGGTCAACGACCCAGAGCTACACGGACGTTGATAGGCATACGATATATAAATAATATAATAGTTATATTATATTATTTATATACATTTATAACATAAACGTTTTAAGAGCAGCGATAGCTCAGTGGGGAGACCAACAGACTGCAATGCAGAGGATCTCGGGTTCGAACCCACGTCGCGCACCTCTGACTTTCGGAAGTTATATGACTTTTCGAAATTATGTGCGTATTGATTGACAATTATTGCCTGCTCCGTGCCTCGGAGAGCACGTTAAGCCGTCGGTCCCGGCTGCGATGAACATCTATGGCAGTCGGTATTGGGGAAGTCGACACAAAAGATCCCACTGGGTCGAAGTGTCGCCGGTCTGTACTGACTGGCCCCCACACAAGATAAGATAAGATAAGAACATAAACGTTTAGAGAAACAAGCATACATCTATGTATTATATGTACATAGGTATATATCAAAGCCGAATAATGTACCCAACTTTGACTATAATATCGCAATTTTCTGGTAATGTTCCTCGTTCAATACAGTTCTCTATCACAAGCTATTTACATGGCAAATATCTAGACAATTCCGGTATCAAACTATATCATAGCGGTAGTCGGGCTTAAAACCTGTATCGAATTCCGATTCATACGGGGATTAACGTTGATGGCACACTGAGAGCGGCACTTAAATGGCTATTTATTGCGAGCATTTAATTGCGATTGTCAACTTTTAGTTCGATTTGATATAGTGATGTCCGGTATTTACTGAAATGTGATAGAATTATTCGAATGCACTAATTCGAATAGATATAAAAAGTTGTCGTTTTATAGTTGAAATGATGCCTATTGTTGTATATTTTCGTTGGAGTAAGCAGAGACGAAGATTGCAATACTTTAGCATTTAAATAAACACATACAAAGCTGAAGTCTATACCCGTGTAAGGGGAGGCATAAGTAACCGCATTTTACCAACAATAGTTTTAGGGCCGCATAATAAGGGAAGAGCTTATTGCCGTTGCCTGCCCACAGTTCTAAGCATTGTACTGAGAGTTTCGTCACAGGAAAACCTAATAACATTCTGGCCGAGCATCAGGCCAGAGAATGAATTCAGACTTAATGCACGGCAGTCTCATTTAAGGTGAACCGAGGCAAGTGTGACACTGGGGGAAGTGTGACTAATTCAAATTACGTGCCTAATGCAAATTATTTGTTTAATTGCCATCTATACAACAATGCTCGAACTTTTAAACTGCCGTGCTGTTTTGGTTTGACGTCCATAGAGTTGACTGTTTTACCGACAGGCGCGATTTTGTAAAACACCGTCACAGTTACCCAAAACAACAGGTACAGGTATACCTGTACCTGTTGTTTGTTAAGTTATAACTTAGTACAAAGGTAGACCTTAGGATCATTGATATTAGTGATAAAATAAGATGTTCACATAAATGTCTTCTCCCTAGCCTTTATTATTCCCAAGTCACTTGGGGCCGGCTTTTCTGGTCTAGCCGGATTTGACTGGATATCAGTTTTTACACGGAGCGGCTGCCACTTGACCTCCGCAACCCGAAGGCTAACGAAACCCTAAGGCTAGACCAGTGTCAGGATATTATAGGGCACTGATTTCCCAATAACGACTGCCGTAGATGTTCATAGATGGCAGCCAGGACCAACGGCTTAACGTGCTCTCCGAGGCACGGAGCAGACGATGATTGTTATGCACATAATTTGGAAAAGTCATATAACTTCCGAAAGTCAGAGGTGCCCGACGTGGATTTGAACCCGAGACCCACTGCATTGCAGACTGTTAGTCTCCTATATACACATATACATACATATATGTATTTTGACAAATTTAGTAGCAAACTACAGGCGTTGAGGTACGAACCATAGTAAAAAAAGGTTGACTGTTACACTTGCCCCAGAAAGGAGAAAGTGTGACAATCGTATACCTTCAAAAGGTTATTATATTTTTACTTAATTTATTGTTATTTAAAAAAATATATTTCATAAAATGAAACATCAGTTATTAATGAAGAGTTATTTAATCAGATTATTTACAAAAGCAAAACAGATTTATTTCAACCAAAACAATTATAATGATCGATTTATGTCACACTTGCCTCGGTTCACCTTACCACCATTGCACCACCGAGACAGTATTCGAATAAGTATTGAAATATTAGCACTTTACTGCAACTGAAAATTTCTCGACACAAACATTTAATAATATCTTACCCGACCTGTAAATTGAATCCGAGACTTCATTCAGAGTTGTCGCATTCACTACCGCTACGGCACTAAAACTTAACAGAAATATGCCAAATTCGGGAATCAAACTGGTCGGTCTCGATGGTGCCTGAAGTCGCGGGTTCGATTCCCGCACAAGTCAAACATTGGGTGCATGAACATGGATTTTTGTTTTGGTCTGGGTGTTTCTATGTATAATATTTATGTATTTACAAAAAAAAAGTATACAACGTTATTCTTACTTGGTACAAAAGCCGAAATAACCCAAACATATTATTATAAGAAAAATCAATAAAACTATAAAAGAATCAGAAATAATAAAACCTCACTAAGCTATCAGCTGATATAATTGCACCGTTGTCCTTGCGGAAATATTGTCACCCAATGCGCCAATGACTCACTGCCCAGGGCAGGGGCTGCGGGCGCGGGCAGGACGTCCCGCAGGACGAGACGGAGGTTCGGGTAGCGATGCAGGGTGCACACCGAAAGGGGAATTCCCAAACTATGAATGATCTAAGCATTTAACTATGTATTGTGGCTTGTTCGATAAATGCCTACCGGCCGCCGACGGCCAGGCATTTCTAACCTATTAAATAGTGAGTCCTATTTTAACAAATTTTGATAGACATTTGGGATAAAATATAACATGGTTTAAAAACTATTGTAATCGATTCTATCGCTGATTCTGAACAAACTATTTTCAGGTTTCGTACTAAGTAAGAATAACGTTGTATATGTATGTTATCCATTGTCTAGTACTCATAGTACAAGCTCTGCTTAGTTTGGGCTAGATGGTGTTATGTGTATGTGACAGAATATTATATTAATATTATATTATTCTTTTACAAAATTCCTTTGCAAAGGAATAATATAATATTAATATAATATTCTCAAACAAGTTATTTTCAATAAAATGCTTGGTCTCATTGTACTCCAAACGTAACGTTGAGATAAAGTACTATAGTGCATCAATACTCGCTACCTTCGTACGTAGTAACACAACGAAAAAACCTGCGATATATCTACTAGAAGGACTTACATCTAATATTCTGTTTCACGTCCCCTCACGTTAGTTTCGCAAAGGATAGTGATCGGATGGCAAAGGCCTTTGGAAACATGTCCGTTACGCGCGCCGAATTTTGTGTTGTCAGTATGGCTGAGTTTAGAAGTTATAGGCCGTTCTAATGTGTTCGAAAAAAGACGTTCGATTTTTAAATAATAATAATTTTCTTTAACTGAATTTCGGTGATAGTAGCTGGCCATCTATATGTACTTATAAAAGATAATATATTATAGCGCACATGTGTATCACTGCCACAGCCTACCAATAGTTGGTAAACTTGTTTGTCCGAAAATCATTATCCATAACACGTTTGCCATAAACTTTAGTAACCATAATGTCCAAAAATTCGAAATTTTGTTTTACATAATTTGTTTCAATAACTAATAAAATTCAAAATTACAATTATTTATATTTTATCCATTTGACACACAACACATAATAACAATCATCTATAATTGATATTCATTATTATTTTTAATTACAAGTGGCCACTAACAAAGAGGTTTCAAGCATGTGACCCATTCCACGTTTATAACTTACAAACAGTTACAAAAGTGGAATAATAATACTTCTCTCACAATTAGTTACCAAACAACGAAAGAAGTCTTCTCTTGTAACTAGTTAGGTAAGTTAACTTGTAATTAGTTAGTTGCAACTGGTTACGTGATTTCAGTTACGAACATGGATGACGGGGTATCTGTTGTTTTTAGTTTGCCTACCGCAATATAGGAATTATATCTAGTGCTTTAGGGACTTTAAAGGCAGCAATAGCTCAGTGAGACCAACAGACTGCGATGCAGAAGGTCTCAGGTTCGAACCCACGTCGCGCACCTCTGACTTTTGGAAGTTATATGACTTTTCGAAATTATATGCGTATTGATTGACAATTATCGCTTGCTACGTGCCTCGGAGAGCACGTTAAGCCATCGGTACCGGCTGCCATGAACATCTATGGCAGTCGTTATTGGGGAAGTCGACACAAAAGATTCCACTGGGTTGAAGTGTCGCCGGTCTGTACTGACTGTACACAAGATAAGATAGGATAAGACAGAGACTTCAAGGGAGACAAAATCTCTTAGTTTAACTTAAAACAACAGCAATAGCCTAGTGGTAGACTGTTGGACTGCCATGCAGAGTCTCCAATTCGATATTAAGGTACCATTTTTCGAAGTTATGAATAGGTATACTAAATTGTTAATTATTATCGCTTTAACAGTGAAGGAAAACGTCGTGAAGAAATCTATATGTGTGAGAGTTCTCCAGAATGTTCTCGAAAATATGTGAAGTTTGCCAACCCGCACAGGGCCAGCGGTTTAGACTATGGCTTACTCCTTTTCACATTGAGAAAAGTTCCGTGCTCAGCAGTGGGACAGTTTATATGCAAGGTTGATATTTTTTAATAAAATCTCCTTGAGTTTTAATGACAACTTCCGCGTCAGAAACAATTTCTGTGTTACCGGGAGTTTTCAAACATTCAAACAGCATACACAAAGAACGCTCGGGCGTGGAATAACAATTTTGTGAATCACAAGTGTTAGTTCTATTTGAGAATCGGTCCCACAACGCTCAGCGTGTAACACCTTCCAGTCAACTTAGCTTTACTGGCTCTAACTTCAATATACCGCGTGACTTTTTTTATCGTCTTGATAATAATATGGTGTGTTATGTAAGTGGAATAGAATCTAACAGTATTTGTGTTCTAGCATTTTGAGATTACGCGACGTCACAGTGTGCCTGATCGCATGCGACTAAAAGGGCGGCGGGCGACCGGGAGAGAGTTGGTGGGAGCGGGTGTTCGGCGCTAACGACGCGGACGGCCGGCAAGTGCGAGTGCCCTTGAAGATAGTTTTTACACGGTAATTATTATAATACAGTACTCCAACTTCATACAAACGGACGAAACGCAAGCTATACCTACGCGCCTCGATCTCGGGGTGCGCTCGGGGCGCAGACAGTCACGGCTGTACCGCAGTGTCGAACGGACGGTGTGTTGTTTTTTTAATAATAACCGCGCGATTTTCTCTAAAAATCAGTTAATATGACGAGTAGGAAATATTGTGCTGTTTTTGGTGGTATGAATTCGTCAATAACGCATCCAGACATAAGTTTTTTTAAATTACCTGGTAACTCTGAAAGGTAAGACTATAAAATAATTTTACTTACTAGTAGGTAGGTACATAATGTGTGTCTTTTTAATGGATAAGTATTTCCTTTTATCTCACGAAAAAAAAGGTGTTTGGATTAATAAATAAAGCGAATAGAGTAACGGAAAGTTATTGAGACGAGTGAAATAGGTAGTTATATGCGGTTCTGAATGAATCATGATACGGTAGGTACGGTAGGTTACGCTTGTGTTAAAACTTCGGTGCATGTGTGTTTTGTTAGTTTGCATAATTCAAAGTAAAGACGTGGTATTTTATTATTAATAATATTTGTTTATTATCTGTGTGTATGAATAATACTAGTAAAAATTTTTACCGTCTGTGTGACATTAGATAGTTTTCGAAATTTTCACAAAGTGTTATACCACTAAAAACTGGTTTTATTTTCTCGGTATTAACAACAACAGCTAGACTCATATATCATATTTAGATGTTTGAAGGTTGTGATTTTAAAACATTCGTAGTCAGCTGTTCAGCTTTTTAATAATTAATTAATTGGTGACCAAAGAATTTTTGTTTTGAGTTGTTGCGAGTTGTAGGTAGGTAACTAATTTATAGAGACGTTAATAAGCTGAGATAAAAAGTTACTTACTCGTCAGCTGTTTCTTGCATTCTAGTTGAGTAGGTAGGTGTTGGAGTTTCTAAGGATTGGAGTTTTGTAACGCGTAAGGAGAAAGCACATTTTTTTTATTCTACAGAAGGATTTTTAAGCTATTGCATAGTTTTTATCGCGGGCTCTGAGCGCGGCGCGGCGCGGTGACCGAATCAAGAAATTCTCAAAACCTAACGAAAAATACCTGACACCACGCAGACTTTTTATATTAAAAAAAAAATGTTATGCAATAGCTTTACCGCGGCAGTCTCCGAGAGTGCCACATGTATTTTTTTTTTCAGATGTCTTCAATGTTTGCAACTGATCCGGCGAGATGATTTGGAAAACAAACCTAACTTTAGTTCCTATCAAGTTTGTGAAAAACATTTTAATTTGGAGGATGTACATTCATCAAATAGAAAACTTTAGAAAAAGAATGCCCTACCATTGTTGATGCTGCCAAGCTTAGCTAGTACTGATCCAGGAGTCTCTCTAAAAGAAGATAAACAAACCCAAACTGCTCCGTTGGTAGGAAATGAAAATAGTACACAGACTGAAAATGCCGATTTGTTTGTAAGACCGATTTGTTATTAAGTCTTAAATCTAACATAAACATGTTTTTTTTTTATTAAATCTACCTACAAAAAACAACATGCATTTTTATTGAACACTTCCTATTCCATTCACAAAGTATTTTATTTGTTTAAATAAAATAAAAAATATTTACAATCACAAAAATAGATAGAAACTCAAAGTAGGCAGATTTAATTAAAATGCTGTAGGTGGGCAGCCCTATCGCATGTTTACGTACCGCACGGCTGTAGGCATTTATTTTAAGGATACGGCCGAGTTACAATACTGTATATATATATACTGTGGTTTTTATGTTATTTGTAACGAGATCATTCATAATTTGTAGCGCGTTATTAGGGTGAATACGTAAACGTATTAACGATTTTGATATTTTTTCTATTTCGGATTACTTTTTGAATATATTTATATGAAAAATAGATTATAATAAGAAGTGTACAATGGTAGATTAATTTCAGACTATGTCAGTAAAAAAAAATATTAAATAATATAACTATGCCTGAGGCTTCTATTCTATTTACTTATCACGGCAAATCTTTTTAAAAAGTCACGCGGTACATATCGTATAATTATACAAATCAGATATGTATTTTTTTTAACGGCACTCCCACACTAATTACTTACACAATAACTCCCATGTTGCGGACGAATTTACAAACATTCAAACAACCCACACAAAGAACATCCAGACTCGTAACAACCATATGTCGACCACACAATTTTTTGTCCCCTTACAAATCACACACACTCGATGCGTGAAAAGTGGCGAAGCGACCACGTAAACCTGAACCTACCCTTCTAAAAGAGTTAATTTTAAAGAAGAGTATTCTCTAATCTTAACACTCATCTAGCTATCTTATCTCCGTGTTATCCAAAGACGGTCCATTGGATCCGACAGAACATATTGATTTATGCTTAAGCGTACTCTTTACTCTATGGACCAAACCTCAAACGGTTACGCTTAAATGGCAACACTAGAATCAGATTGATTTTGCCTTTTGAAGATAAACCCTGTCCGATCCATTAAGGGCTTATTTCTCACTTAAAAAACATGCTAAGAAAAATAATAAACAAATCTATATCACTGTAAAACTTCATAATATTTTTAAGCACAGTGTCGATCAGCATTTTTACCCTTAAATTACTGAAATTTCGCTCAATCTAGCCACACTCCACTAAACTTGACAAGGACGCGGAGCGTGGCGTACTTTTGCCGGCATTTATTTAAGGCGTAGGCAGGTAGGCGCGGCGTATCGCGATACCTAGGTTACCTATATTAATAAGTTTTCGGTGTTGCCATGGGTGCTACTAACATATTATTTTAAATAAATTAAATTTACTGGGGTAATATTTTTCATCGATTTTTATAAAAGGATGTAACTTACGTACTCATAATAAGCTACTCTGTTATTTAATATTGTCTTCTGTTTACGCGAATGTTATTCATTGAAATTTAACTACTATATACGGATTTTATCGCGTTTTTTATTTAACACTCTATTACATAATTTTGAAAACTGTTATACTACTATACTACCTACCATTAAACTTTACTAATTTTAAGCTAATTAAATTATTAAAACTATTAAAACTATTTGTATTTAAGTTTACACTTTCCCCGACGTTTCGGTTGCTTGGAGACTAAGTCTAAATCTCCCCGTGACCATGGCTGCTTAAAATTATTATACACACTGTATAATGATCATTAAGGTAACATTTTGATACTAATAAAGAAAATACTGCAGGACTGCAGGATGGCGTAGTGGTTTATGTGGTCACCTCGCCACTGCCGCCGCACCGACTGTTGTGGGTTCGATCCCCATACGGAACAAAAATTTGTGTGATCCGTAATAGTTGTCCCGAGTCTGAGCGTTCTTTGTTTCTATTGTTTGAATATTTATAAAGACCCCCGTGACATCGAATTCATTCAAAGCGCAGGAGATGTCTAAAAAAACATGTAAAATTGTGTGAGATACGTTAGGATCGTAGCATGTGGATATCTGGAGTTATTCTTTACCCCTATAGAAAACAGACATGAGTATATGCACCCCAATGGATAAAGTACGGTACATGCGGTCGAGGGGTTGTAGGTTTAAATCTCAGCCATTGCACTATCGATACTGACCTACACCTAGTAAAAGCATTTAACTTAGCTGGAAGGATTAAAAATGCTAATTTGTTATTCAAATTATTTAAAATTCATGATACTCTGAGCTCATTATTTCATAGTACCTACTCAATGAATGGGGAATGCAAATTATTATTGAGTACTTTTAAAATAACCACACTAAGGTATTGTGAGGAGCAAAATCTTAGTCTCACCCTGCATAAAAATGTGAAAAGACTGTCAAAGTAGTTAATAGTAGTTTGATAAAATATGTATAGAACAGTTCAATTTCCAACTGCCACACTCGCGTTAACCTAAGACAATTTTAAATGAAAATCTTGAAATTTAATACACGATATTATCAAGTAAACCTCGATAAAACACAAAACAAGTCGCATTCACATCCAAATATTACCAAAATTGTCCTATACCAAATAACATAGACACACAATCTTTTTGTTTATGCTGTCTATAGCTCGCTCTCAATATTAAATAACAGTCGCGAGCCACAGAAAACGAAATAAACTCAAGACGACTGAGTATTCTAAGTCAAACAAAAATTCCACAGCTTATTCACTTCGATGGACGTTTCTAGAATATTCCTTCTTGAGGCTACATTTTAAATGTAAACATACATAATGTAAGAGCTAGTGATTCCTACGGAACGTGTGTTGGTGGCAGCGACGTGCAATTACTACGAAAATAAAATTCATATATTCAATACTTATCTATATCTACTAATATTATAAAAAAGAAAGATTTGATTTTTTTGTTTTTTGTTAGGATTCAACTGAAAAAAACACTCAATCGAACCTTTCACCATTAGAAACCTTTTTTTACGTGGGGGAATGCATTGAGGCATAGCTCTCCGCGGAGCGACGGAACGGTTATGTCGGACATCCTGGTAATACCGACTAAAGCTACTACGGTGTTCCTCAATAAACTAGAGTGGGCGAGGGCGACCTCAAAAAATTTTCAACTGATTTTAAAACTTACCATTAGATAGCAGATATATTATCAGCGAGTAACTTATGCTAATAAATTATTTAAAAAATTACTGTCACTTACATAACCTAACCTACATTTACGAGAGTGAAGCCGCAAGCAAAAGCTAGTAGTATTATAAAGAAGAAAGACTAGATTTTTTGCTTCTTTTTAAGGGTTTAACTTAAAAAGTGATCAACCGATATTAAAATTTCTTTTACTATTCTGTCACCAGCTATATTATCAGAGTACTATTAGCTTATAAGTTATTTAAATATACTGTTTCTAATATAACCTACTTTTACGCAAGCGAAGCCGCGAGCTAAAGCTAGTAGTATTATAAAGAGAAAAGATTAGATATTTTGTTTGTTTTAAGGATTTAACTCAGAAACTACTCACTCGATTTGGCATACCTCTCTTGCTACATTCACTTTCATTATATTCTTCATGCACGGTCATCTCTCTAGAGTACTCTTAACTAAGCCTTTGGCCAGAATGTCTCCCATGTGGTCAGACAATGAACCGCGGTCTTCCCCTTCCGGCTGTCCCAACCGCTTTTGCACAACAAACTTTAAAATTAAAAAACTTCGGTCCATCATTTTTCTTGTATGAGCAGCCCTTATATTTTTTGTTTGTTGTGTTATTTTTAACCCCCGACGCAAAAACGACGGGGTGTTATAATAAGTTTGACGTGTCTGTGTGTGTGTGTGTGTGTGTGTGTGTGTGTGTGTGTGTGTGTGTGTGTGTGTCTGTGGCATCGTAGCTCCCGAACGGATGAACCGATTTTAATTTTGTTTTTTTTATTTGAAAGGTGAATTAATCGGGAATGTTCTTAGCTACGTTTGATAAAAATCGGTCCAAGATGGCCGCCACCACAAAATGGCGGATTATATATTTTTTTACAACTCCCTCAATATGGGTATCAAATGAAAGGGCTTGACGAGTAGAATACTATACACTATGATAAATTTCAAATCCAAGATGGCCGCCACCAGAAAATTACAAATTTCCACAAATTAAAATTGTTCAATATGGGTATCAAATGAATATTGAGTCGAGGGTTTTTTAAATTTTAATTACCTGATATTGTCTAACGTTTAGTCGAACGCTTCACATTGAAATTAAACTACTTTATATGGATTTTATCGCGTTGTTTGATTTTTTATAATACACTCATATTCGTAATTTAGAAACTTTTCCCTACTATTGTTAAACACTTTTACTAGTTACTGTTTACTTCTATTTAAGCTATTTAAATTATAAATCTATTTAGATTTAATTTCACACTTTCTCCGCGTTCGGTTGCTTTGCAACAGCTATGTTCACGGGGAGATTAAGATGTTAGTTGTCTCAATCTCAATATCTTGAAGTGTCATGATGATGATCGAATTGATGGCGCCATGGTTCATACGCCCTAGTAGTTGCTATTACACGAAGTGTCGTGAGTCCAGTCCCCGTGGAGTAAAAATTTATATCCATCCAGAGATAATTATTCTGTCTGGAAGTCTGGAGTCTGGAAATTTCTAGTATCTGTAATTTCAATGATTATGTGGAGGAACAGGGTGTGATTCATATTGGGAGCATGTAATTATACTTAGTCGCTGTGTAAATGTTACTTGTGCGATTCAAAATTGTATGACGTTATTTGCGCTCATTGTATTTAGCGCCATCTGTTGGATGTAGGCTTAACTTCTTCATCTGTAGTCGCCATAATTGTAAAGACATTCGTGATACAAGAATAAACAACGCGATAAAATCCGTATAAAGTGTTTAATTTCAATAGATCATTTAAATCATTGAACTAACCATAAAAAAGAAAATAAAGAAGAAAAGGTATATATTCTTTACAAGAGTTGCCATACAAACACACTCTTACGCCTATATACCTAAAGGGGATAAGCAGAGGCATATTAATTTCGCCAGCTACCAGTTTAGGTTCCTACTTAATCCTCTATTACGTAATCGTCTAATAAACACAGTTCCAAACTCCGTGATAGTAATGAGAATTTCTTAACTGGAAACCCATTAAAAACATTGACCCGCCCATGTTTCAAACCCAAGACCTCACACAAGAATCGCATTCATTACCCACTGAGCCATTTTAGCGTTGCCAGAACTCGGTTGGTTTAAAATCAACCATTCACGTCCAATCCTTCTAATTGTCTTCACCTCAACAACTTTATAAGCCTAAGTACTTTTCAATCAGAACTCGGTTATAAAACTTCTCGGGAACAAAATGGTGGCTATTGTGACGTCACCGAGTGAATTCTCCGAATAAGTTTAACCATTGGATTTGAGGGCTGGGTGTACAAAGATAGCGCGGATGAATTGGTGGGATGGACATACAAATTTATGGAGGAGGTATTGTAATAATAATAAAAATATTTTGTCACCAAATAAAGAAATACACATTCTCAGATGTTAATTAATAATATAACTAAGGAAAATAATGTATTGTTTTGCCAAAGACTTCCTTCTGGATTATTCTATAAGTCAAAATACCTTCTCCACGATCATGTAATATTTATTTTAGTGCATAGAGATTCAGTTTCGGTTTGCTGTTTTGAAAAACGATTTAAGTAAATTAATTGTCCTAACCTACGGTGCCCAAACATGGTCCCTGACTAAGAATCAGACACCCAAATTGAAGATCTGCCAGAGGGCTATGAAGCGTAGCATTATCGGAGTAGAAAGGACGGATCATGGGACTCTGCGCTCCAAAACACGCATAGCTGATGTAGGTGTGAAAGCCGCCAGGTTGAACTGGGACTGAGCTGGACACGTCTGCTATATGCACCCAGAGAGGTGGGCACGCATTTGATAGGGACTTGCAGGGGATATCTACCAACAGAGTGATTTCGAAGTCTAAGGGAGAGGCTTTTGCCCAGCAGTGGGACATTATAAAGGGCTGATGAAAAAAAATGTACTTTACAACGGTAGTGAAGGCGATTGCTCTGCACACGGGCTCAATTCCTGAAAAGGGCAAAGTGTTTTTGGGTTCCTGTTTGCTGTTCTAAAAAACTTCCTGTGTAAATTAATTTACGTAATAACCACGGCAGTGAATTCAACTGATGTGCACGCGGATTCGATGCTCGAGTAGGGTAAAGGCAAAATGTTATTAAGTTATCCTAGCAATTAAATTCTCAGAAACACGGAATCTTGATCTGTGCGTAAATGGCAATACATTCGCCATTTCTTACGTGTGACCTAACACTAAAGATAGAATTGAAGTAAAGTGTCTTTTAACGAGCAATATGTAGCTGCAATGTTTTCAACTATATTGCGGCCAGCTCAAAAACATACGAACACATCGGCCATTCCAAACATAAATTCTTGGACAGCCTATACAAAATATTGACTTTTATTGACAGATGATGATTATATGGCTTTTATTATCGGCCAGTATATTGCAGACACACATTACAGTAAAAATGATGCCTGTTTAGAAGCATCTTTGAAACTTCTCTCTTATTTTACTCCATGTTGAAGTGAAGTAATAGATGGATCGGAAGACACGCCTCTCTCATTACTGGTATAAGAGCAATCTTATAGCGTATGTGTGAGTGAATTCTACGTTACAGGCTTGGACAAAGTATAAATAAGATTTTCTGTTTCACGAGCACGACTGCCTCGGTGGTGCAACGGTAGTGTATTAGATTGCTGTGCATTAAGTCTCGGATTCGATTCCCGGAGGATACAAAGAATTATTGTGTTTTCTGGCAAGATAAGAATTTCTAGCTGCAAATCAAAATTCAATTACGTGCTGCTACCGAGAACAGTAGCATAACGATATCAGGAATTGTACCGGCACAACCAGAGCACGGAGTGTGGTATTACCGGGGAAACGTTAATAGACCATCCTCCAAAACGTGGGTTCTAAATTCATTGCGAGCTCAATGTGGTTACGATACACGTCTGTTTACCTGGGAGTATTGAGAATATGTATGTATGTATGTGGAGTAATTTAAACTCTATTATATAAAAGGATAGAGCTCAAAATCAAATCACATTAAGTTTCTACTAAAGAAGCTTTGTTAGTCATATTCTAAACCAGGCCCATGATAGTGATAACAACACACGCAATTCAAATATGATGTTTATTTTGTCATACTAATGAAGGTACTCGGCACCTTCCGTGATACGTATTTAAAAAAAACAGACTCCTCCCGCACTAAGAAGAAATCCTGTGTTACAAGGGGCTTTACAAACATTCACATAACGGACACAAGGAGCACCAAGACTCGGAACAACAATTGTGGATCACACAAAGTTTTGTCTCGTGTAGGATTCGAACCCACAACACTCGGCGCAATGGCTGTGGGGAGGCGACCACCTTAGCGAATCACGAATATTATTATTACTTTCTCTGACAAACATGAACGCTGGACTACAAGCAAAAGTACTTTTCTTTAAAGGACACTCCTATAATAGGATTAACTAGATATTCCCCGCGGCTTCGCTCGCACAAATGTAGATTATGTAAATTTTCTATCCCCCGGGAACAGTACCTTTTTCAGGATCAAAGGATCCACTAGTGAAAGCACCTAATCACGTACCCTTCTATAGATAATTAAGGTATTTAGATAAGGTAGATAAGCTTGTAATATAACAAGAGCAAGTTGTTAAGATAGATTAAGGGCACGTAGTATTAAGTATAAAAAGGCCAATAAAGTTGAGTTCAAGATATAGTATATGGTATACTGCAGTAATGGATTGTCACTCGTGATTTTTCCGACTGTGTTTTGCTTGACTCCCGTAAACCTGCCTGTTCACCACATAGCAACCCAGCGCTAACTCCTGTTACTCAACACTACACTATGTCCTTTTCTGACAACGTATATGAAGATATATGAAAAAATGATGAATTTCATGAAGATCGGTCGAGTAGTTAAGGGGTAAGCGTAACAAAACAAACAAACTGACATTCGCATTTAGAATATTAGATAGGAATTAACGATAGCTCAATGGACTGCAATGCAAAGGGTCTCGGGTTCGAACCCACGTCGCGCACCTCTGACTTTCAGAAGTTATGACTTTTCGAAATTATGTGCGTATTGATTGACAATTATCGCCTGCTCCGTGCTTCGGAGAACACGTTAAGCTGTCAGTCCCGGCTGCCATGAACATCTATGACAGTCGTTATTGGGAAAATCAATGCCCTATAATATCCTGACACTGGTCGAGCCTTAGGGTATCGTTAGCCTTCGGGTTTCGGAGGTCAGGTGGCAGCCGCTCTGTGTAAAAACTGATATCCAGTCAAATCCTGTTAGACCAGAAAAGCCAACCTCAAGTGACTTGGGAATAATAAAGGCTAAGGAGAATAAGATAGGAATTAGGATTCCTGTCTCTCTGGAAACTTCGCAAACATTCAAACAACAAATACGAAGAATGTCCAGACTCGAAACAACTATTTTTGAATTATTCAAATGTTAATTCCGTGTGAGGATCAACCACAACACTCGGCGTAGTAGGCCTTGAACCGCGACACCACCTGTGTAATCCATACAAAAACAATTTTTTTTTTAAACCAACCTCTCTTGTAATCCATTTAAAATATTAAATCACGTAAAATGTTTGTGGACACTTCTAAGCGGGCTCAGAAAACCAGAGCTTAGGTTGTATTTGAATTTAATTCAGCAAAGTATTTTATATTTGCCGAAATTTTTGAAATCTCTGATGTATATTCAACTGAATCCATTTTATCATTTTAAGACATATTGCTTTGAAGAAAGTGAATTTAATAAGAAATTGCTTTTGGCCAGAATGTTTTCTAGGACTACTAGGCGTTTTCATAAACGTGGAACGCTTTACTACATCTCTATTATAGTGTTTATACAATTCCCTTTATGTTGTCTTTCTGAAGATTTTTTAAATAAACGATTTTATAATTTTTCTAGGTTTTCCACGCCTTCGGTCGCGTTAATGTAGACTTTGGTTAAATGTTAGGTTAGAAACAATACTTTTTATACTAGAGGTCGCCTAGTATAATTATACTATAATTATTTTTTAGTTTGATCGTTATTAACGTTTTACTGTCTATAACTGTACTATTATATAGATTTCGCCAGGTTAATTTACCTATCTTTATCAAAC
Source organism: Catocala nupta (assembly GCA_963675205.1). Classification (NCBI taxonomy): domain Eukaryota; kingdom Metazoa; phylum Arthropoda; class Insecta; order Lepidoptera; family Erebidae; genus Catocala; species Catocala nupta. The sequence continues at coordinate 20,844,569 of OY776102.1, read as the reverse complement.
AAATTATTATTTACTATTATTTATTATTATTTATTAGAGGTTAACTATACTCTTTCATTGACGATATTCCTAAGCTTGCTATTTTGTTTTCTTTTTCCTTATTACATATAAATAAGGTAGGTAAGGTAAGGTAGGTACATAACCATAGTTACGAACAATTGTACGACGTCAGACGAACAATGCCGAAATATTACGAACACGATTCGACTGTGTATGTCAAATGTATGGTAGTGTGCGTGTAATGTGTTTTCATTAATTTAATGTATATTTTAATAAAATATTAGGATTCACCACTCCTTCTCCATATAAACTTTAACTGTGCCAAATTTCATACAGCTCCGTCCGCGCAATTTTTGTAAAAAGGGGTACAAAGTTTTTGCTTCACGTATTAATATATAGATAATTAAAAAGTACTATGTTCTCGAGCGAGCGCGGGCAACATCTAGTAGTTAAATGGTCCAGAATAATAAAATAGAACTCTTGCCCCTTATTTCCATAGAAGCAAACACCGGAATCTCAACAGTATTAAATTAACTATACAGAAGACAAAACACAATAAGTTGCGCAGAAAGCGGCTAATTTACGTTTTTCAGTTGGACTCCGGCCAAATTGAGAAAAACTTGGATGCTGAGCATTTGTTCGTAAAAACTTGAATAGCTCAACAGTGCTGCCGTATTAAATATTCAAATATTTGATTTCTTTTTCATGCTGATTTGTTTATCCTGTTAAACTTATAAAGCTGAAGAGTTTATTTGTTTGAACGTGCTTATCTCTAAAATTAACAGTCAGATTCTAAAACATATTTTTACATTTTAAAGTCTACTATAGCTCGTGACAAACATCGTTCATCCAAACAAAACCTCCCAGAACACGATCGCAGCGCCACCTACCTGGTCCAATTTTGAATCTAAGCCATCTAGACATCCACTTCAAGATACACACACACACACACACACACACACACACACATTGACAATCCCTCTGTACGGGAATCCTTGCACTTTTACGTACCCGATAGTTATATACGAGATGCTGGACAGAGACAACATCCACTCCTTACTTGCCCACCATCATGGCGATTAAATTTATGTGTTAATAGTCCAACGGCTAGAGCAATTCGATTAATTAATAAGTTTTTACAAGCTGATCCTAATGCTGACATATTTTATGATAAATCAAGTAAATTATCCAATTCAATATTTCTATTTCTAAACATGACATGTAAATATTAATAATAAATATAATTGTGTAATGGCTTGTATAATTTGTAATCTGTTTTAAATATTCAAATTCTATTTTATATTTTCTATAGATAGTTTTAGAATTGTATAGCTTCATTTAAATATAAGCGATTTGGTTTATAACTGTAAGCTTATATTGTTTTATATCAATAAATAAATAAATAAATACAGGGCTGATATTATACATATATTTACGCATTGTTATGAGTATATATATTATGCCTAAAAATTATGCAAAAGCTGTTTTCTACGCATATTTTTTTAAGCATAATCGTAAGATTGATTAGCATACCTATTATGCGTAAAAAAATATGCGTTAGCTGATTTTTGCGCATAATTTTTAAGCATAATTATCTTAAAGTTTAATTGTATATTATTGTATCACAGCTTGCGTGGAAACCTAAATCTATTTTTCGGGTTGTCACAAAGATAATTATGTCAACATACTGTATGCCAAAGACAATTATGCCAATGTATATTAGGGATAAACATTATGCGGAAAAAAGGGATCCCTTTTATTTGACGTATCAAAAACAACATGTAGTCACAGAAACCCGATAGCAAAATGGCAACTTGAACTCTGTCGACTAGAAAATCATTTCGAACACAAATACACGTTTCATAACAATAAACAATGACCTTTCTCCTTCAATCGTACAGAAAATACAAATACAATCTCGACGGAATACACTATAATATTCAGTTCCTAACCAGAAAATGTAAGGAAACCAATATGGAGTCTTATAAAACATAAAACTGCATTGCCTTTTAAACCGTCGCCTGAGAAACGGTACTAGTATCAGTGGTGCAGGGATGGATTTGGGGCAGGTGCGAATCATTGGGTGCATAAATATAAAGATCAAAATCAGACCAGAGAATCAAGTGTTGTTTAACAGTCAAAATAAATAATCAACTTGTTTATTTTACTTATGTAAGATTAAAATGGGATCTGACAACAAATACATTTTTTTGTCTTGGCTTAATGCTCGGAGGTCGTGGCTAGACTTAATGTTTTTGTCATATTCAGGTATCCGGCTATTGAAGGATAATTATTTTTTATATTGAATTGTTAAATATTATTTTCAATTGCACATTTATGCCAACTTCCATTAGGAATTAATGAAAAACAGTGACGATTACGCACTATAGTTACCACATTATTATTATATACTTAATAGGTGTCTCCTATCATAGCAAACCATTTTTATATATGGATTTAAGAATACCATTTGAAGGTAAACCACAACATAGGTTATACATACTTTTCGTTTTTACACATGCTGCCTATTCCTGAAAGAGTCATCAGGACTGGGTAACGACGATATGGTGTTGTTAAACTCTGGTACATTTTACTAGAAGCACTAAACCCACCTAGTACAATAGCCTAGTAACAAATACCAAACATATTATTAGTCTTAACTAAGCTCCCGATGTAAGTTGGACCTAAATCAGAGACAACCCAAACAAACAGCCAACAAAAATAAGTTAATTACTTTGAGGAAATAAAAAACATCTAAACGGTTTGCACAAACTTTATTTGGCACCGACTTCACATTGGTTAGATCCTATTCACATTTAAACAGTTTATCTGGTTTAGTGTATGTATGCGTAGAAGCATACATTTTTTTTTTTTGTTTGGTTAGTTGCCAACCTTTTGTCAAGAGTTGTTCAAGCCCGTAGGCCTCTGACATGGCATAACGACTGCTGTCAATTTGGCAACAACCGGGACCGACTTTTTACGTGCCCTCTGAAGCACGGAGACGCTCAGATGAAATACCACTAAGCGGTCACCCATCTATACACTGACCGCACCCAACGTCGCTTAACCTCGCTAATCGTTTACCGATCAGTGAGTGTAACTGGCTATGTACTAAACCAGACAAACAAATCAAAACTATAAAATTAACCGCCTCTTGCACCCGCAATGCCAGAAGTCCGTCCCTGCACCTCGTCCAATTTAAATGCTACGGCTCAAGATCGAACCGCCATTGAGCGTAACTGGAAAGGGAACAAGGAACATAGTACGAGATTGATCCTCCACGCCAATCTGCGAATTAAAAACACGAAGGGTCTGAAATGAAAGAAGGAAAATGTATACGAATTTATTTTAACTTCAAACGAATGTTCTGATGAATGTGTAACTTATTTCTTTTCGGATTGATGCTGATATTATAACTGTTTAATATATCGAAGTGGAGTCTGATATGGGTTTCAGATTCTTGTTTATATGATACATAAGCAAATATATGTCTGCGGGCATCCTAACTAATATTATAAATGCAAATATCAGTTTGTTTGTTACGACTTTAGCCTTTACTATTCGACCGATCATCATGATATTTTGCATACACGTTCTCAGTGCTACAGCAAAAGTACATATATAGAAACCTTTACCGATTTCTAGGCTCCTTAATTTGGTAAAAAGAGGGCATAGCACGAGCCGCTCTCTATTCATCGTAAATGTAAATGTAAATCCACTTAATTTAAAGACAAATTAACCTATGGAGTGGCAGCGGCATATTGGCAGCACAGTTTTTCAACTATGTTAAGCATTATAAGCATTCTTCTTTCTATCTTCTCTCTTGGGGTCGGCTTTTCTGGTTTCACCAGATTTGACTATATATCAGTTTTACCCTGAGCGGCTGCCATCTGATCTCCGCAACCCGAAGGCTAACGATACCCTAAAGCTATATGCTGTCAGGATATATAGGGCACTGACTTCCCAGTAACGACTGCCATAGATGTTCATGGCAGCAGTGACCGATGGCTTTACGTGCCCTCCAAGGCACGGAGCAGGCGAAAATTGTCAATCAATACGCACATAATTTCGAAAAGTCATATAACTTCCGAAAGTCAGAGGTGCGCGACGTGAGTTCGAACCTGAGACCCTCTGCATTGCAGTCTGTTGGTCTCCCCACTGAACTATCGCTGCATTATAAGCATTGACAGACTAAATATATATTTAAGTAGATATTATATGATTCACCATTATAGCAGCGATAGCCTAGTGGCAAACCGTTGGACTGCCACGCAGAGGTCTCGATTTCGATCCCAAGGCATCTCTGTCTTTTCAAAGTTATGTGCGTATTACAAAGTTAATTATCGCTGGCTTTAACGGTCATGGAAAAACGTCGTGAGGTAACCTACATGTCTGAGAGTTCTCCATAATATTCTCGAAGATATGTGAAGTCTGCCAACCCGCACTGGGTCAGCGTGGGAGACTATGGCCTAACCATTCTCCTACTGAGAAGTGGCTCGGCTAATATTATCAGCCCACCAGTGGGACAGTTTAATGCTGGGCTGATATTATTGTAATAAAACCCACTTTGAAAACAATAAAACGTTACATTTCACCTAAACATACTTAATTATCTGTATTCGTTATATTTCTTTCACACTAACATGCGACTATAGAAAGCTCTACATCCAAGGACAGCGTCATAATAAACTACGCGCTAAATCTCTATTCACATTAACTACTTCACAAGCCTCACTCCAATTAATTAATACAATATCCCAACATTTACGAACACCATTCTTCTCGCAGTAATCTCTTAGGGTGTGTCCAGATCTGGCGAATGCACCGCTCGCAAGCTGCATGCGTGCAATTGAGGTTCGCGCACCGTTCGTTCCTGCGACGCACGCGCGCCACTTGCGCGCCAGTTAAGCGCCGTGCGTGAACGGCGCTGCACGCACTTCCACCCGCAATAACTGACATACATATATAAAATAAAAGCAAACGGAATTGCATACGCGCGAAAAACGCGCGGCGCCCGCTCCTTTTGTGCAAGCCTTGCGTGATTTGCGCTAAAGAGGCGCACCAAACAATTACAGTAACTGCACGCGTGCCACACGCAGACAGCTTGCGAGCGGTTCGTGCGCATTCGTCAGATCTGGACGCACCTTTACAAAGGTTTAGTGCCAATGAAATCCCTACCTGCCTGTCCTGTGTCTGTAGTTTATAGCGTAATGAATCTCTACTATAACTTAGGCGTACATTGTATTCGCTGGCTTTTATTGCGTACAGGTCTATTAGTTAAGTTGAGTAAGTGAGAACTAATTACTGATGGCTCGCATTGAATTGAGAGCATAATTCGTTTAGGAGATAGTCTTTATAGTTCAGTGATGTGCGAGTGTCGGTAAAATCGAATGAATCGAGTCAGTCATCGAGTCAGTCGAATGTATTTTTTTAAAGACAGCTCCCGCGCTTATAGTAATTCCTGTGTCGCGGGGGACTTTACAAACATTCAAACAACGGATACAAAGAGCACCTAGACTCGAAACAACCATTTGTGGATCACACAAATTTTTGTGTCACGTGTGGGATTCGAACCCACAACACTCGGCGCAATACGAATATACATGCCTCCAAGTTGAGTACTGTTACAGATTATGAGGGCACGAAAATCACCCAAAAAATCACCACGTGTATGATGTCGTCGGCACAATTAACCATAACTTATCAACCATGTCATAAAATTAAGTATCGAATATTCGATTAAGATGCGATTAACGATTATTCACATCGAATTGATCAACTTACGTATGCGAGCTAATAAAATTTTCGCTTATTCGATTCCTTTTTGTAGCAATTGCTCATCGCTAATGTAATTACGTCGACGTCTTAAGAACAATTTTAGGTCGTGTTATTATTTATTTAGTCCAACGTAAGCGTGGCAAAGTGGTAGTGAATGCGACTGCTGTGCATAAGGTCTCGGGTTCGAATCCGGGTTTGTGGATTTTTTTATAAGGAATTTCAATAGTAGCCGGGCGTTAGGAAGTTTGCGGTTAGACACGGGTGTTCGTCCTGCACCTGACCTCTCTTCGCTCGTGTCGGATTACTGTCCCATCGGATCACGAGGGTTAGGGAACAGAGAGTGCTTTGTGTTAGCACACTCACTTGTGCACCAAGTATCTTCTGCGCAGATGGCCAGTCTCCGTTAAGATTACACACCGGGTCCGAAAATTTGGTCTGAATAACATTTATACGTTGGACTTGATCGAAGTGAGACTAGTCCAACGTATAAGTCGGATTTGCAGTCAAGAGGTTGTAGTTTCGAACTTCACACATTAAATCACAAGACTAACACAAGACATATAAAGACTTTAGTACTATGGATAAAGCAAATGATCTTAAGACGTTGCAATCGTAAACCAATCCAGACATGCTTCTTTGCTCATGTTTTTGTTAGAGAAATATCTATATAACTGAAAGAGATAGGCAGAAGTGTATTCCTAAAGGTATAAGACCTACGTAATGGCGCGCAGCTCATTTATATAGCCAGGCAATGTCTGACTCTGTGTTGCTATTCAAAGCTTTAAAACAAAGATGCAGTCTACTACATTTAAATATGCTCACGCTAGCTTTTAACCGCGGTTTCGCTCGCTATTTCTAGATATAAGGTACCCTATGTTCATGACAACGTGTATACGAAATTCCATGATAATCGGTTGAGTTGAAGCGTAATAAAAAAACAAACTCACATTTGTATTTATAATATTAGTTAGAATTTCTGGGTCGTTAAGTTGTCATTCGGCATACAATGCCAACATGATATATTACATAATTATAAGTAAATTGACAGACATACCGAGTTAGAAATTTCTTTGTGTCCGTTGCGTAATTATCTCTTAAATCCCAAACGATACAGTAGTTATAGCCAGACAATGGTTGACTTAAATATAATTAATTTATTGTTTAGCGCGGCGCAAGCCGACGCTCGCATCTTTTATCGCCATAAGTGACACACTTGTGGCGAATGAACTGCTGGCGTTCCTGCAACAGAAGCTGGATGTCATGGACGAGGTGTCGGCCATCCAGAAATGTTCCACGAACTTCAGCAAGAAGGACATAGCTGCTGCCAAGCTGCTTCTGTACAGGTCACTCTATAAAAGTGACCAGATGGTGTCTCTCAGACGTGATGGGACGAAGAAAAGTCTGCAGGATATTATCACATTGCTGAAGGAAACCGATCCTGACGACGTGCCGACGTTTGTGGCGAAGGACTTAAGTAAGTTACCTCCCGTCACTTTCGACTACGTCGATGTTACAAGCCTTTTGAAGAACATCATCTTCCTTACGGCGAGTTTAGCGTATGTACACAAGAAATTGGAGGCGTCCCAAGACATCGTCATGGTTTTATGCGCGGAGGTTGAAGAATTGCGCAGCTCTGTGGCTTTAAGTAGGTCACCGGCGCGTAATAACAACGTCAACACGCGTCAAGGTGCAGGTTGCTTCAATACATCGGTCGAAAGTTTCGCGTCAGCAGTTTTGTCGCCGCGGAATGTTGTGTCTACTGAGTGCGCTGCACACGCGCCTTACAGCCCTATGCGTCAATGCCACGCGAAATAAAATGGTAATTATTATAATGTCTTTCTCTTTCACGGGTATTTTCCTAATGCGTAAGGGAAAGCTCGGCCCTTTGGGAGGCTTATACGGGGACATGGGTCCAACATGTAAAGGCCCTTCGAGAGTTTTAATTTAGAGTGGGATAGGACACTTACCGAGACACTAGCCGTGGCAAGTTTAGTAGACTATTGTTATATATGGAACCTAATAAATCTGTGTTATAGGGATGGATGATTGATGGGCTTGTATAATGAAAACTATGGATAAAAAACGACGTCTGCCTGATATACTGTTTCAGTACAAAGTCGGAATGGCAGACGGTGACTCGCCGACTCACTAAATGGGCCCCCTTACATAGGCATACAAACCTTAAAGGCAGCAGGATGCCGAGTGCGAATTGTATTTACGTTAACGCGATTGAAACGTTTACCGTGTTTGGCTCTCTGATTGGTTAAGAGCTTGGAACGGGCTAATCGGAGCGCCGAACGTCATAACCGTGACGATCGCGTTAACAATTCGCACTCGGCACCCAGAAGGCAACACCGGTGTAGACTAAGGGTTTCGAGCGGTGCGGCGCCGGTTTCACCATCACAGGCCTCGTGACAACGGAGACCCGGAGCGGGTTTCCTCCTAGTTATGCCCCTGAAAATGACACTTCCACCCTCGAGCATATAGCTCTAGCGGCATCCCTCAAACCGGCCGATCAAAGCAAGCGAGAGTTGAGAGTCCTACGAGCGCCAAGTTCCACCCCAGTCAGCCAGTAAAGACAAACCGGGCACGAGGCCTTAACCGACTCTCTGAGGCATACAGGACCGCAGTATCGCCACTCACATTCAGCTCGCCACAAGCTGCCCTGCGGTTGTTTGTGCGCTTTAAGTAAACCCGATGATACATTTTTTTGTTTTCAACCCAAAGGCTAACGATACCCTAAGGCTAGACCAGTGTCAGGATATTATAGGGCACTGACTTCCCAGTTACGACTGCCAGAGATGTTTATGGCAGTCGGGACCGACGGCTTAACGTGTTCTCCGAGGCACGGAGCAGGCGATAATTGTCAATTAATACGCACATAATTTCGAAAAGTCATATAACTTTCGAAAGTCAGAGGTGCGCAACGTGGCTTCGAGCTCGAGACCCTCTGCATTACAGATACAATCACCTTTATTTGCTACTAATACACTAATAATATACAATTTGCGCAGATTTATTTGATTCCAACGCCAAATCTTTTATCAAATCGTTTGTTCAGACACAACGAATGTATCCGTTTCTAAGATAAAATCTGTCTCTCTAGATGGGTACGATCCTTGCTATCTCAAATAACAGGTAGGCAATAATATCCTTTACTCGAATAGAGCCTCGATACAGATAGGTATATAGAAGTTAGATTGCTTTCTAACCATTTGTTTTTTATTTCTGATATCTCTATCACGGTTCGGTAATGATTACGACTGAGTTTGATCCTCGAGTTGGGTAAACTGATATACAGTTTTTCTATTACGAAATTCTTAGTAGCGGCACGAAGTCTGGAACAATAACCTGTTTACGGCAATAGCCTGGATCTTTTCCGTATGACCTGAAAAACATAACTGGTCAAAGTGGATCTAATACGTCTTCGCATAACCTTTGTGGGTTATATGATACTCACATTCCGCGAGATATGTTTAGGTTTAAGTTTTTGGTTCTATGTTAAATTTCTATTTACCAATCACATTTTAAGACATCATGCTCTTACTAAAATTTCCAAACTAAAATTCAAAATAACACTTTTTCTGACTCGGGAATCAAATACAGAACATAAATTCACAAGCAACAGGACCGCAAAAATACCATGATATCAACTTTTAAAGCAAATACATCCACAAGAATTTCTTCTTGATCAATATACGACACACGAAAGACTATATTGAGCCTTGAATAAAAACCTAAATCCCTATAAAGGTAACTGGGATAAAGAAGTATTATCCCGGCTATAGGACACACGTTAAAGAATAGGGTCTATTTAGTGTACAGTGATATTTATAGGAGCAATGAAAGTACGCGTCACGGGGCTGTATCGTCGCGACGACTTTAGTATACGTAAGCTCTTTGATATTTCTGCTCGCCTAGTACTTTCTATCTGTAGTTAATCTTGATATATGCCTTAAATCGTTGACGTTTAAAGGGAAAGCAAAGGTGTATTATGTTTTATCACACGTAAAGTCAACTTTTAGATGTCCCAAGGTATCTTCATATACCGATCTTGGGCCGCTCAACCAACCGCTTCTCGTGACCCTTACTAGGTTGTCGGTTTATTTAGTGTAGGTACAGTGATATTTATAGGAGCAATGAAAAAGTACGCATCGCGGGGCTGTATTGTCACGACGACCTAGTAAGTGTAAACTCTTTGATATTTCTGCTCGCCTAGTACTTTTATCTGTGTAGTTAGATCTAGATAAACACCTGAAAATCGTTGAAGAGTTAGGCAGAGGTGTATTTTGTTTTTAGGTCACACGTAAAGGCCAGGGCGTTTAAAGGTTTTAGGCGTTTAAAATATATCATTATCTCAGTCGAAAGACGTCCACTGCTGGATATAGGCTTCCCTCTAGGTTTCAGGAGCCGAAGTGGCCTGAGCCTGATTTCTCAAAATTTGTCTTCATTGTACAGATTTTGCCCGCGGCGTTTGATTAATGAATGAAAATCATTGATTTGATTTGTCTACCTCATTTTCAAACTGCATGCCGCTACTGTAACAAGATCAAACTAAAACACATAAGTTTAACAATAAAGTCAATTTAGTTTACCGTGAAATTGATCGTGACACGTTCCGATACGCGATGCGTAGTTTCATTGTTCCACAATGAAACTACGCATCGCGTCTCGGAATGTGTATTGTAGTGACGACCTACTGTATAAGCTCTTTGATATTTCTGGTCGCCTGGTACTTTCTGTATTTGATCTTAGGTAACAACCTGAATATAAAACACGTGTCCATAAAGAAAAGGATAAGTCCAACTTCGAACTGTTACTGAAAATGCCTTTACCAGTAAAACCCAATAAAAATTAGCCCGATCGGGCAGTTCAACTTGATACCTCAAGATTGCAAGCAAATCATAAATGTAAACTAAAACACACAGTTAAGTAATGACTCCATTTAATTTTAGTGTTCAGTGAAATTTATAGGAGCAATAAAGCTACGTATCGCATCGCGGATCTGTTTTGTAGCGACGACCTCCTGCATAACCTCTTTGATATTTTTGCGACCCTGGTACTTTCTTTATCGTTGATCTTAATTATTGGAATATAAAAAGAGTGTGTGTATCCCGTCAGTGGCAGAGGTCCCTCCCACACACATAATAGTAGTTTGATTAGTAGAGCCTCGCTGATTACAGCATGAATCGAGCTCGAGCATCGATGTCTCGATGGCTCGAGCGGGGTAGGACAACCTTCTCACAGAATATCGACGTGAAATAGCAGTTTTCCTACTGTTGTGTTTCGTTCGATGAGAGAGAGTGCCGGAGGCCCAATTGGATGTTTCCCCCTTCCCGCTCCTTCTCTTCTTCTTCTTCCTTTCCTAAAGGGTCGGCAACGCGCAAGTGATGCCTCTAGTGTTGCAGGCGTCCATAGGCTACGGTGACCACTTACCATTAGGTGAGCCTGGTATGCTGGTTTGCCACCGTAGGTATATAGAAAAAATAGGAACAAGCCGTTAGGATAGCAATATTGCTATCCTAACGGCCAGATTACCAAGTACATGCTATTACTGAAAACCTACCACGAAAACCCAATAACAATTTGCCTGACCGGGCAATTAAACTTGGTACCTCATGGTCGCAGACAAACAGAATCGCTAAATAAAACCCAAATGGGGTCCATTTTGTTTACCGTAAAATTTACGGCAGCAATGAAAACTACTCATTGCGTCGCAAAGCTATATTGTAAGTACATACATAAACTTTGATATTTCTGGTCGCCTGGTACTATCTTAATTTTTTAGTTTGTTACTTATATTAAGTGTTCCGAAAAAGAACTGGAAATTCGCCCATAAAATAAATTAAAATTTTAAATTTGGTCGTTTTAAGGTTTCGTTGTCTATAAATATACTCTTATAATCTCATTTCATTTACTTATTTATTATCCAAAATTTTTGTGAAATTTCAGACCGACTACTCAAATTTAATATTCATTCGGCTTATACAATGATTCGTTATTGTCTCTTCGTTCCTAAATTCACACAAGCCCTCCGATCCTCTCAATTTTGGAAGCATTTAATACTTTTGGATAAAATTGACAATACTATTCGGCATACACTTAGCAAACTTTTAAATTTGGCCATGAACGACCGAGTGTGGCTCCAGGCAACCCTACCAGTTCGCTTGGGTGGCCTCGGCGTTCGCAAAATTAGTGATGTCAGTTTACCAGCGTTCCTGTCTTCGGTCCACTGCACTGAAGAATTGACCAGGAAAATTTTAGCTCCCACACTGGTTAATTCGGAAGTGTCGTGCAAGTCCGACGCAGTGAACGCTTGGAAAATGATCTGTCCAAGCTCTGATTTGCCATCCGATCTATTCTCTCAGAGTCGGTGGGACGGGCCGCTCTGCAACATGGTGAGAGAACATCTCATGAACACATCTCCTAATGTTGCTGAACGTGCCCGTTTATTGGCTGTGGGGGAATGGGAATCTGGTCTTTGGCTTCAAGCACTCCCATCGTCCAACATAGGCACTATGTTGGATGACACAACGTTCCGCATCGCTTCTTGCTTTCGTTTAGGTGCTCCATGTGTTTCTCCGCATCGATGTCACTGTGGTGAAGCCGTCGATGGCCTTGGCCACCATGGCCTATCATGTAGCAGGAGTGCCGGTCGTTTTTCGCGACACGCCAACCTTAATGACATTATCCGTCGTGCTCTTATCACCGCCGGCGTGTCAGCTCATCTTGAACCTAATGGTTTGGCACGTGACGATGGAAAGAGACCGGACGGTATGTCATTGATGCCTTGGAAGATGGGTAGGCCCTTGGTGTGGGACGCAACGTGTGTAGACACCCTTGCGCCATCACATTTTCCCAGTACGGCGGGTTGTGCTGGTGCTGCTGCTGCATTCGCGGAGACTCTCAAACGGCGCAAATACAAAAACCTGGCAGGGGATTATGTTTTTGAGCCGTTTGGGGTCGAAACGCTAGGGTCATGGGGTCCCAGTGCTCGTGCTCTTTATAGAGACATAGCGAAAAGGTTAATCGACGCTTCCCGTGACCAGAGGGCTGGCCTTTATTTCGCGGAAAGGATAAGCATTGCCATTCAACGTGGCAATGCTGCCAGTCTTCTGGGCACACTACCAGTTGACTGTGATGCGAAGGAATTCTATGACGCCTATTAGAGGGTTTCAGTTTTCTTTTTTATTTCTCTGTTTCATAATATTTTAGGTATAAGTTAGTTTTAAAGAATTGTTTATATTATGTATATAATTAATAATTTGTATTGTTATTAGTAAATAATAAATAAATCTTATAAATAATTTCATTTACTTATCACCTACTCCACATACATATGCATGTAACCATAGTTACGAAGCATTCTACGAAGTCAACCGAACAACGCCGAAATACTACGAACGCGATTCGACTGCGTGTGTCAAATGCTTGGTTGTGTGCGTGTAGTGTTTTCCATTAATTTAATGTATTTCTGATGCATATTTTATAAAAATATTAGGATTCGCCCCTCCTTCTTCATATAAACTTTAACAGTGCCAAATTACATACTCCTCCATCCGCGCAATTTTCGTAAAAAGGGGTAGGTACAAAGTTCTTGCTTCACGTATTAGATAATAAATACTTTCTCGTCTCTATAGATCTCTATCTATTGGTAGAGGCGCGCCGATTGCTTTCACAGATAAACCAAATGATCTACAGTGAACATCCTCTTTGATATTTCTGCTCGCCTGGTACCTATTATGTCTGTAGCAGCATTTTGTTGATTTTATTATCGGAAATATTTTTTTTTTGGGTGAAAGTATTATTATACATATTCTTTTCTGTACCATGTATGCGAAATGTCATGATGATATGGCGTGAAAGCGCAACAAACAGATACATTCGCATTAATAATTTTAGTTAGGACACTCTTTGCCCTGTCTTTTTTACTGTAACTTGTTGTATGAGCCCAATAAATAAATAAAAAGATAATCCCAAAAAAAAAAAACGACGAACACGTACAAAAGATTTTCTCTGTAAACTATATCGCCAACTATTCCTCAAGGGACAACACAAACGATTTTACTTAAAGTCACACGTGAAAGATCAATTTACATACATGTCAATGCGAAAACTGGATTTTCAATTTTAAAGAACATCTAAGAAATAAAAATATACTAGAAGTCGCTTAGTGGTCAAAATTCCTAAGCTTGCCACTTTGTTTTTTGTTTTTCTCTATTACATATAAATAAGGTATATAGGTAACCATAGTTACAAAGAATTTTACGACGTCAGAAGAACAATGTCGAAATACTACGAACGCGATTCGACTGCGTGTGTCAAATGCATGGTTGTGTGCGTGTAGTGTTATTTCAATAATTTAATGTGTTTCTAATGCATATTTTATAAAAATATTAGGATTCGTCCCTCCTTCTCCATATAAACTCTAACTGTGCCTTTCATACTCCTCCACCCGCGCAATTTTCGTAAAAAGGATACAAAGCTTTTGCTTCACGTAATATATATATGCGAATGTGGGTTTGCTTATTTGTTTGTTAAGCTTTTACGTCTTACCTACTCCACCGATTATCATGAAATTTTGCATACACGTTGTCAGGGGTACAGAAAAGGACAAGGGGTACCTTTTATCCAGATATAGTATTGTTACTGACCTAACGTAGCTTACATTTGTGAGCGAAGCAACCAAATCGAATAATTCAAATCACCTGCGATACAGTAATTATTTATCCCACACATACACACACACAGAGAAGTATTACATTAACATTTCATTAGCTACGGTTTTGTGTACCACGTAATAAGAGGCAAGTCTATCGCCGTAACCAGAGACAGTTTCAGACTTCTTCAGATACTTCTACGAAGAATTTCCTAGCAGAAATACCCAATAACACATTGCCGCATAGTAATTATAAATACTAACATTATAAATAAGAATGTAATTTGCAGTTTCTTTCATTATCAAAACGTTTAATCATTATAAAATAATAATAATGGCCTCCAGACCGAATTTCGTTCACGGTGGTCAATCTTAACGGAGACTGGCCGTCGGCGCAGGAGGTGCACAAGCATGTGCGCAAACACAAGTATACTCTCTGTTCCCTTACGCTCATGATCCGATGGGCCGGTAATCCGATATGACCGGAGAGAAATCAGGCGCAGGACCAATGGCTTTACTACGTGATTTCCGAGCCACGGGAGTGTCTCACACCGCCAACTTCCTAACGATCTACTATTGAGATTTCTTAACAGAAAAACCCAATCACTTTTTGTTGGCCCGACCCGGGATTTGAACCCGAGACCTCATGCACAGCAGTCGCATTCACTACCGCTGCGCCATGGAGACAGTAAAAATTTGTGCTCCACTCTCGTAGCTTGTAACGCGATGTTATATACCCTATGTTATTCCTGAATAAAGTAGCTTTCGAATAGGAAAATACCGGCCAAATTATCAAAATACCATGCAGTTTAAGCTTCAAAGAAAAATATTGGTTTGTAAATAAGAGAAAAATAAAAGAAAATAGAGTAATATTTTTAAAATACATATCACAACTTAAATTTACTGAAGTTTACCAAGCGTCTCATGTTGATACGGCTTACAATACATTTATTGAACTATTTACTCTGATTTTCAACTTATGTTTTCCTGTGAACAAAATAAAGATAACCTATAAAAAAGCAAAACCATGGAAAACCAAAGGCATTGTGATAGCTTAGCTAATGAGCGGCTGTATTTTGTGTTATTATTTTTTGAGTCTATCGCTAGTAATATAATACAAGACTAAATAACCATTACCAATAGTACAAATAAGAATCATATTTGTGTGATAGTGTGTGGCGAATTTAGCTGCAAGCGTATACTGCGTGCACTGAGGGAAGCTCCCCTACACCTCGGGAGAAAGAGACGGGCTGCGTCTTTAATATAATTAGTCTCGCTCTTACTCGCTGGAATTTCTAAACCGAACAGTAAACACCTACCTACGCGCAATTATTATTGTAAATTATGGAATGCCAAAAGTGTAAAAAAGTACTTTCTAAAAAAGGATCGCACTTTTTATGCCAGGGTCCATGTCAAGGTATGTTTCATTGTAGCTGTGTGAAAGGGTTAGCTGCGGATATGAAAGCAGGAAAAGACAGGATTTACTGTAACAACTGTGAAGAAGAAGGTACGGATGAGGATGAGCCAGAAACAGAAGAAGAGGTCAAAGACCTTAAAAAAATCTTG
The DNA here is from genome assembly GCA_963675205.1 of Catocala nupta. Taxonomy (NCBI): domain Eukaryota; kingdom Metazoa; phylum Arthropoda; class Insecta; order Lepidoptera; family Erebidae; genus Catocala; species Catocala nupta. The sequence goes on along the minus strand of OY776102.1, from coordinate 20,828,566 downwards.
AAGGACATCCAAGTAAAGGTTGGCGCAATACCTAGATTGAAAAAACACTTAGAATTGATTAAACAGAGCATTAGTGTACTTTCCGATAAGTATGACACTCTTCTAAATGAGCATGAGCAGGCCAAAGAAAATTACAAAGCTTGAAAAAACGACCACAAACATCAGTAACAAATGCGTGTACCTGGAGAAATGCAACATCGCTCTTGAACAAAAGTTAAACGAATTCGATCAATTATCGCGCAAGCATAACATAAAAATTGTGGGCGTCGAATACCTACCTAATGAAAATGTAAAGGACATCGTGACTAAAATTGGGGACAAAATTGGGGTAAGCAGCCAAGACATGGAATGGGCAAGACGAAGCCGACCAACAAAACAGGGAAGTAAGCCGTCTTCTATAACCATTGGCTTTAAGACAACAGGCGTCGAGTCCAGGAATAATTGGTTGGAGAAACGTCGTCAGCTGTATGAAAAAGCCATCACCAGTGACACTATTATTACGGGCGGGAACATGCATAACAAAATATTTATCAATGAAGATCTAATCCCTACGACAAGAGCTTTGTTATGGAACGCGAAACAACAACTACAGGGTATTTATAAATATATATGGGTATCTAATGGAAAAATCCTGGTAAAAAAAGCGGAAGGTGATAAAACCATATGGTTGAAGTTCCAAAGTGATTTGAGTGAGCTAACTAAGGCAAAGTAGTTGCACTCTTTCTGACTTCTATATTTAATATTTTCTTACGTAATAACAGATATATTCTTTTCTAATTCAAATATTCAAAATTGGCGGGCTTGAACAATATTGATTCAATAACTGAAAATATTGTGAATTATAAATGTGTTAATGACGTAAACAGCTGGTTAAGGTCAATAAAAATTGTAAACAAACCAGTTCTCAGTGTATTACACGTAAATATTCGTTCCATACAAAAACATTTTAGTGAATTATTAGTAACATTAAGCAATAGTATGCGTCTGTTGAATGTAATAGTTTTAACCGTTTTTTTTTTGTGACCCTGGAAAATCCTTTATGGATTACTCCTCTTCCGGGGGAGAGGGGGGGGGGGACGGAGTTATGTGAGACTCTCCGCCCCTTAAAGGGGGCCGGTATACTCACTAAAAACCTGGGATGAGCAGTCCCTCCGCCGACGGGGTGGGGCGAGATGGGGTTGCGTTAGCAATCACCATCCCGCCCCGGCGGTTGGCCCGGCTGATCGTAACCGGGCCTCCTATGGAGCGATGGCCTTGCTCACCAAGGCCACCCCCCAGACGTGTGGGGCCGTGCAAGCCGGTAGAGAGTCCCCCGACTCTGTACCAGTCACCCCACTATACAGGATCGAGAAGGCGAGCAAATCGCCTCCTCCTCGCTCCCGTCCGTCTGCGCCGGAGAGGGTCAGCGAGGGGATTGTTCTCCCTGACCCTCTCCGCGGCCTCCTTCTGCGTCATGACATTCTCGCAGTAGGAGACCACTGCCTGCCACGACCTCTCGCCGCCGAGCATGGCGTTGATCACGCTCGGCAGGGAGAGATCCCCGCCTATTATGGCCGAAAGCGTGTGCCGCTGCGGCCCCCACGCGGCACACGCCTCCAGTGTGTGGAGCGCCGTGTCTTCCGGCGCCCCACACTCGTGGCAGGCCGGGATCGTCTCCCGTCTCGCGATCTGGTGCAAATACTTTCCGAAGCATCCGTGTCCGGAAAGCACCTGCACCAGTCGGAAGATCAGCGACCCGAATCGCCGCCCTATCCACCCTCGGAGGACCGGGCGAATGGCCTCCACCGTCCACTGGTAATAGTTTTAACCGAACCTAACATAAATTATTCCTTATTATCGTTTTATGATATTCCTGGCTATAGAGTAAACGTGTATGCGTGTATGCGGGGCGAAGTGGGGGGGTGTGTTGGTGTACACTCGCGCTTCGCTAGATGCAGGTATTTGTGAATCAACTGCACTCGCTTATGGTATGCAATCGGCGGAGTGCGTTCCCATTACAATTAAGCATAACAATGAACAAATATACCTTATATCAATTTATAGACCCCCAAAAATTAATAAGCAAGATAAAATAAAACATTTCCTAATAGAACTACGTAACCTTTTAAAAAATTTGCCCCCTAATTCAAATGTAATTGTATGCGGTGACATAAATATAAAACTTTTAAATAACTCTGATCAACACGTAAACTCGTATGAAAACTTATTGTGTGAGTACGGTTTTACAAAATGTATAAATGATATAACTCGAAAGGAAATGTTATTAGGTAAAATAGTACAATCTTGCATAGATCACATATACATTAGAGCGAAAAATATATCATGTATTAATTCAGCCGTAATCAAACATAAAATTTCTGATCATTATCTTGTATCAGCGGTGGTAGAATGGAAACGCGCACCGTCGAATTGCTCGTTGCGTGGTGGCGAATATCGCAGTGCATGTGCACCTATTAGTAAGCGAGTGCTTGACAACAACTATATGGTCAGAGAAAAACTATTAAGTACTGATTTTGATAGTTTGTTATTAATAGAATGTCCACGTGAGTTGTATACTGCCTTTTGTCAAATATTTATTAACATTTACAATGAATGCTATGAAACTAAACATATAAATATTAGTGAAAGAAATAAACATTGGATTAATAATAATTTAAGGGCTATGATAGCGGAAAGAGATAGATTATTTGAAGTTTGGAATAATGAACCAAAAAATATGTTGAAGAGACTGAACTACACTAGGTTTAGAAATAAATGTCAAAAAACTATTAATAGAAGTAAAAATAAATATGATAAAGACAGTATATTAGAATGTAATAATAATATAAAGAAGTTATGGGACAAAATAAACAGTTTGATAGAAAAAGCAAAACAGTCTATAGATAGTTTAATCATTGCAAACATGGGTGGATTAGAAACTACGAAAGAAATCAGTAGTAATTTCGCGAAAACATTTTCAGAAGAAATAGAAAAATAAAGCACCAATATAATGAAACATGGTTAGACAGAAGACAGTATATAAAACCTGCCGACATGTGTATGAGATGGCAACCCGTCACCCCGAGCGATATAAAACTTATATTAAAAAACATGAGTAGTTATAAATCACCGGGCACTGATTTCGTACGTATGACAGATTTAAAACTCGTTGTGGACAGGGTAAGTCCGGTGATAGCCAAACTTGTAAATCTGTCGGTTAGTAAACATTTATTCCCTGATAGACTTAAGGAAGTAATAGTCCGCCCGATACACAAAAAAGGAGACCATAAAAATACATCCAATTATAGACCCATAGCTATACTTCCTTAGCTTAGATAAAATTATGGAAAAAGGTATTGTCAATCAACTAAGCAAATACTTACAACAAAACAACATTATTGAAAATTGTCAACACGGGTTTTTAAAAGGTATAAGTACATGCACATTATTATCAAAATATACCGACAAAATTAATAATTATTTAGACGTAAAAAAATTGTAGTAACTATATTTTTTGATTATAAAAAAGCATTTGATACTTTACAAAAAAGTACCCTTCTTAATGCGATGGAGGAGTGTGGCGTGGGAGAACCACTGAACCAATGGTTCCGTGATTACCTAACGGGTCGCTTCTGCCGTGTTAAGGTGGGCGATTCACTCAATGACAGGAGGCTGGTGCGCAGTGGGGTGCCACAGGGATCGGGTTGTGGTCCTATCTGCTACCTCATGCATGTGAACAGCCTATGCGGCGCGTTGAGTCATTGCTCGACATACATGTACGCAGATGACTTATGCATGCTGCGCGCTGGCACTGACATCTATGAAACTTTTCAGCTAGTTCAGCAAGATATAGATGCAGTTGTTAAATGGTCGCACGATAATGGAATAACTCTCAACTCGGAAAAAACCAAACTGTTAATTATTCGTTCACCTTATTCACAGCTTACCATCTCACCGCTGGACTTGTTTGCGCATGAATACTCATGTCTGCATGATAAAACGTTAAATTTTAACTGTAAATCTATCAAAACTGTAAAATCGGTTATGTACCTTGGTGTAAAAATAGACGAAAGCTTCTCTTGGTCTCAACACATTGATTATATTAGTGGTAAATTGAGGATATTACTAAGTAAATTCTATCATTTAAGTTACAAGGTTCCAATTAATATATTAAGATGTCTGTATTTAACTTTAGTAGAATCAGTAATAAGTTATGCTCTCGATAGTTATGGACTTACATTTAAAACTAATATTGATAAATTAGAAACACTGCAAATAAGATTTCTCAAACTGCTAGTAGCAAAAAAGACAAAAGCAAGTTGTAAAGGTGACTATAGAAAATTATTTAAAATATGTAACATCCAACCAGTTAGTTTAAAACATAAATACCTTCTCTTAATAAACCAACATGGCAGAAAAGAGCATAACTTATCCCTGGTAACCAATAGCCATAGTACTCGGTCGATGACCGCCGGTAAATTAAATGTTCCTAGAATTAGTAATTACTTTGGTGATAGAACTCTAAAGAAACGTGTGCCATACTTGCTGAACAGTTTACCGGCGGACATAAGGCATGAAACGGATAGACTAAGGTTTAAAAAGAAACTTAATAAGTATATGTTGTCTTTAGAAACTTAGTTTGTAAGGATTTAATATAAACCTATAGTATTATTGTATTAATATATACGTATAACCTAGGCTAAAATTAGTTATATAAAATGCAACTCACCCTCAGTTAAACCGCTAAACCAGTTTTGTGGGACATTATATATTTGTAAAAGACTGTATTCCAAAGTCATAATAAATAAAAAAATGAAAAAATGTACATACGATCTAAGAAAAGTAATTGCAAAAACAACAAAATTAATTATAATAAATACTGTAACATTTTTAAGCGAGTTATAAAAGAGTCTAAAAAGATATCCAATATGAAGTACGTATTAAATAGCGATAAAACAACAAACTCAAAATATTAACACACTAAAACCTACTATAGATTACATCATTCATAACAACACAGAATTAAAATCGCCCACAGATATAGTAAATGCTTTTAACAAAATGTACATTACACAAAATCACGATTCTACAGTCAAGCGTAGCCAGGTGATCGATATTGCTCGAAATTCGAAATCCATTTTTCTTTTCCCTGTTGATAAACGCGAAATCATAAAAATTACAAGGAACCTCAAAAACAAGACTAGTTGTGGTATTGATGGTATTCCAGTAAATATTGTAAAGGATAGCATAAATTATACAGCAGACGCCCTTGTACACATCATAAATTTGATGTTGGAAGGTGGGGTATTTCTGGAGAGCCTTAAAGTAGCTATAACTAAACCCATACATAAAAAAGGATCCAAGCATGAGATAAATAACTACAGACCGATTGCACTGTCAACGAGCTTTTCAAAAATTTTTGAAATGGTTATTCATGCCAGATTAGTAAAATTTTTCGTGTGTCACAGCACTCTTAGTGCTAACCAATTTGGCTTCCAAAAAAATAAAAGCACAGTGTTAGCAATTTTCAAACTTTTTGAAAGCATATGGGATGGGATAAATAGAAAGAAAAGGTGTACCGCTTTATTCTTAGATATGTCTAGAGCATTTGACTGCGTAGATTTCGAAATTCTCTTACATCAGTTAGAAAACACCGGCATTAGGGGAGTAGCAAATAATTTAATAGAATCTTATTTGAGAAATAGAAAGCAAGCTACAGTTATTGAGCACTATGAGAAAAAATCCAAGACGCTACTTTCTACGCAATCAAGCTTTGAAAATGTTCTATTAGGGGTACCGCAGTGCAGCATATTGGGGCCATTATTTTTTTTGGTTTATGTAAACAATCTCCCAAACACAATAAAACATTTGTGCGTAATGTATGCGGATGACGCAACTATTTTTATTAGTAATGACAGTTTGAGTGAACAAGAATATAATATTGAAATAAACAATACGATAGAGAAGTAACTAGCTGGCTACAATCCATAAATTTGAAAGTTAACCTCACAAAAACTAAGCTAATGCAATTTAGGAATTATAAGTATAAACCACCAATATTAAATATACATCATTCGAATACCTCGATTGAAGAAGTAGAACAAATAAACTTTCTTGGGGTCACTATAGACCACCATCTAAATTGGAAAGGTCATATAGAGAAAGTCAATAAAAAATTATCATCTTACGGTTACACTTTGTCCATACTTGTTGAAACAGCTTCCCCAAATATTGCTAAAACAGCTTACTTTGGTTACGTTTATCCTCTGTTAACTTACGGAATTATATACTGGGGCAATTCGTGTAAAATCCAATCTACATTTGTCTTGCAAAAAAGATGTTTACGCATTATCTATAACATGTACAATATAGAGTCGCTTACAACTGTTTTCTGTGAAAGAGGTTTCCTTACGCTCACAGGTATTTACATTTTGCAGCTTTGTCTATTTGTAAAAAATAACATCACGTCTTTTGAGCTTAAGTGTAATTCCAAACCTAATGTACGCAGTAAATATAAGTATAATTTAAATTTGCCGAATGTAAAAAACATAGCCTATTATAAAAGCGCATATATAACAGCAATTAGGGTATTCAACCATTTGCCTGTAGATATAAAAAAATTGAAAGGCAAATTGTTTAAAACTGTCTTAAAAAAATGGTTAATTAAATCTGCATTCTACAATATGCAAGAGTATTTTGCCGTTAAGTGATCCAATGGACTTTTAAAATATCTATATTTTTTATATGTCCATACTTCTAAAATTTACATTTAATTTATACTATTGCAAAGCCCGACAGGGTAGACTGTTGAAACGAAATCTAATTTTAAGAACACATTTCATGTACCTACACAGTTTAAGCAATAAATGTCTTTGTCTTTGTCTTTCCTCTTTATATTATTAATATAGACAATATATTTTTGTTTGCTACACCTTATGGGCCATATGACCACACCTTTTAGATACTTGCTCTAGAATGATCCAATAAATTATGAAGGGTAATGTCCACAATGTGTATTAAATCACAGTGTTATATGCTGTGAGATAACACCGCGTACGCCGGCGATTTATAAGGCGTAATAAAAAATAGTGTCCTGCTGGGCCCGTAGTAATACATTGTTGGAAGCTCATAGTAGTTTCTTATAAGGCTTTATACTGGAGGTTTAGAAAGAATGAGATTAAGATTTCTTCTTACTGGTTACAACAAATAAATCGTATCTAATTTTTTCAGATGTTGCGGCTGACTTGCATCAGCCGTGGTCACATCCTAAATCCCACTCCTAAATTCTAACTAATATTATAAATGCGAATGTGAGTTTGTTTGTTATGCTGATTACATACAATTTCGCAGAAATGTTGTCAGAGATACAAAAAAGGACATGCGGTATCTTTCATCCAGAAAAAATATTGTTCCCGAAGGATGGAAAATATAAATTTATTCAAAATCTACATTACACGAGCGAATTCACGGGCAAAATTTAGTAATAAATACATTTTAAATAAAGAATCATGATATTATGATATGCGTAATTTCAAAACATACGCACTTTCCAAAAAAATAAATATACATACTTTATTTCACCATAAATAACAGCCATTTGTATGAAAAAAAAAATTTAGAACGTCACAACAGAACTAAATAATATAATTCAGATGAAAAAATATTATTTTCAATAATAAGATGTTTTTCTTAGTAACCAATGAAATCATAGAGTAGAGATCAGAACTAATATATTTATCTGACATTGTCCCATGTCTCGATGAAGCGAGTAATTGAGGTACAAATCCTGGATTTAGACTTATCGTTTGTCCATAAAAACAGGGGAAATATTGGAAAATATTTACGGAAACATGCCTTTTTATGCTTGTTTCTGGTCATAAGCGTTTATGGTTTTCTATGGACGCTTGCAATACGAGAGAAACTATTCGCGCGTTGTGAATTTCAAAAATGGAATCGTTTGACAGCGCGAGACTAAAATTACTGGTCTGCGCCACTTCTATTTTGCCTCATTGTCTTTAGTTTCTTGCCTTGCTATAATTACTATTATTACAAACCTTAATTTTAAATTTCAAAAGTTTATATACCGCAATCCCCGTGCAATAAAGGCGTGAATACAATTACGTCACTGTATTTTATTGCAGATTCGAATAGTGGAAGTAAAGATACACAAACTAAATTATTTTCATTGTGATTTGACAAAAATAAACGCTTTATACCAAAAAATTATTTGTCGCGTCATAATAAGTTTGGTATTTTTCAATCATAAAAGTCTATTAACCTGCTAAAATACTTAAATTTGATAAAAAGACACTTAATCTTACGTTATGTCTTTGTTTCACTAAATTAAACAAAAGATTATAAAAGTACTTTGTATAATAAATATATGTCTGATATATTTATAATAGAAAATATTTTTTCTGATCTCCTCTAAAGTTAGCATGTTCTTTTTACGCCGTTATTCCACTGGGAGTGCGAGAACATCGTGCCAACAAGACAGAAATAAAATATTTTGTATCTTTCTATGTGATCATAATTTCAAATGATGATGATATTAAAACTCGCAGTGAAACCAAAAACCAAATACAGATTTAAATCAAAATACAAAACTTTTTTAATGGTTGTGCAAAAACAACAAACACATTCATCAGTACCTTGAAGGCTATGGCCTGGTAGAACATTCCAGTTTCCGCTACTTTGCCTAAGGCTGTCCCTCCATACAATTGTTATTATCTGAGTTTCAAACACATGCAAAATATGATGGTTGGGGTGGAGACTGCACTTGAGATGGGGCATCTGAAACTAATTATTAATAGGTATAGTACAAAAAGTATTAGAATATTTGAATAGATAGGTATTTATTAGATATCACGTTTTTATTTTTTACAATATCATTGACAAAATATAAAAACGTGATATCTAATAAATAGAACCTGAATCAAATAGAATTAACGAAAAATTCTGATTGTGCGAGACCTTGGGGTACTACTGGACCAGAAGCTGCACCTTGGTCAACATATTGATAACATAATAAATAATGCATACCGTTTGTTTGGATACATAATGAGATCTACAACCGAATTTAAACGTACGAGCACTTATATCCATTTATATAAAGCTCTGATGAGATCCCAGCTGGAATACGCTGTTGTTGTTTGGAATCCACTATACATGAAATACGTGGAATCTTGAAATGGTTCAGCGCAAATACCTGAAATCTACGCATTACCGCTGTTGTCAAAATTATGCTCCCCCTTATAACACGTACTGAAAAAGTTTAACTTAATGAGCCTAAAGTCCAGACGTGTATTTTTGGAAACAATGTTTCTTTATGATGTATGCAATCATAGATATGATTGTAGCGATATTCTTAATAAAATATATTATTATGTACCAAGAACTGTTTTTAACCGCGTTGTGCGACCTCGCCCTTTATTTGCAATAGCTTCCTGCAGAACAAATGCTGGTATTCGCGCGGTATAAATTTTTACATAATCGCCGTAAGGGTTACGGAGATTAAGTAAACATTTTTATAAATATTTTGTAAAATTGGATATACATATTTGCGATGCCTTTTATTCTCACAGTTTTTAGCTTAGTTAACATTATCATGTATAGTCGTAACATTTATATTTAAATATTACGTGGATAACGGTGTGAGTGCACATTAATTTCTATGTAATTATTTAAACTGCTTAGAATAAGGATAATGTGTAACTGTTTGTTTGTCCCTAATAAATAAAAAAAAAAAATATATATATATATATATATATATATTGTTAGGAGACAAATTATGAACAATTCTGAGCCGGTATAAAAGGAGCACGCGCGCCGTCATAAGATTGATTCGTCGAGTTTCGTTCGGAGAGGCAACATCGCTCAAGGACAGTGAATCGTATTTATTTTGCTATATTTTGATTAATCGTTATAATTGTGCAATTATTGTCGGTGAGTGCTAAGCAGCTTATCAATGTTTAGTTTCGTTCCTTGTATAAAGAAAACGTTTGTATTAAATTGAAAGTGTCTGGTTATAATAAACAAGTGTGTAAGTCACCTCGGGTGACATGTAATATTTTTTTTAATCATCTCCTCCTCTGATTTCTAATAATATATATATTATTAGTATTAATATATTCAATAAAATAAAACTTACCATGATGGTTTGCATATGCTAGTGTATCATGTAGCACTGTTTTTGTCTTTTTTTATAATTTTATCATTGAGTTTGTACCTACTGTTTTGTTGTCTTTTCTTTTTTTTTTCTCATTTGTTATATGTTATATTTGTGGACGTCGCTGACGACGTCAAGTGACACGACACTCGTGGTTGGAAGATAAAATCAGTACTGGAGCGGGTTATGCCCAACTCAGTGTATGCTGAGTATCCATCCATTTAAAAAAAAGAAAGAAAGAACAGCCAAAATCATTGATCTGGTCTTTGCCGTCACTCCTTCATGACAATACGCGCCTACATAATACTCAGCATAATTGCAGGACTTGAGCTGAAGCTATTTACTTATTCGCCATGTATCATCAGATCTCACCCCAACAGATTAACATTTTTGAGTCAGTATGACTGCTTATATTATGTACTTCTGCTACAGGCAGATAAACCACTGAAGATTGGAAGAGATACATACCGCTGGACATGGTTGTCGCCTCATGACTACAAATTTTATTTCCAGGAAAGACTAACAAGCAACTGCTTACTGTACATCACATAGGTAATAAACAAGATCACGATCTGTCTGATGGTTTATGATTTAGTATGTGTAGTAGATGGTTCGTAGTTAGTGTAGCCCATGTGAAGGCTACGGATGAAGAAGAATGGGTAAGGTGCTTTGGCATTCAGCACCCTCACTCACCAAACAAATGCAACAGTACGTATATTGCTATTTTAACGCAAAGTTTAGATCTTCTACCCCAAGGCATGCCCCTCTAACTTTTCGAAGTTATATGCGTATTAAATAGTTAGGTATCATTCATATAAACGATGAAAAGAAGAGATAGAGCCATGCAGGTTATGTCTAAGAAATCTCCATAATGTTCTCAAAGTAGTAAGTAAGTTAAGTCCAACCCGCATTGAGCTAGCGCGGTGGACTATGTCCTTACCCTTCTTACAATTAACAGAGGCCTGTGCCCATCAGTGAAAGTTTTAATACAGAGCTTATATTATTATATTATGTGACAGTGTAGAGCAGCGATAGCTCAGTGGGGAGACCAACAGACTGCAATGCAGAGGGTCTCGGGTTCGAACCCACGTCGCGCACCTCTGACTTTCGGAAGTTATATACCTAACTTTTCGAAATTATGTGCGTATTGATTGACAATTATCGCCTACTCCGTGCCTCGGAGAGCACGTTAAGCCGTCGGTCCCGGCTGCCATGAACATCTATGGCAGTCGTTATTGGGGAAGTCGACACAAAAGATCCCACTGGGTCGAAGTGTCGCCGGTCTGTACTGACTGGCCCCCCACACAAGATAAGATAAGATAAGATGTGACAGTGTAATACTGCCGTCCACTCAACAATATACATATGGCTTAACGTCTCTTTAGCTAGCGGACGGCAGAATAAGTTCCTGGTCAAGCAGGTTCATTAATACTAAAACCATCAAGGTTCCACTATTCCGATAAACCAGCGCCATCTACCGGCATCACAGTTGCTACCAAGCGATTACACTCTAATCCTGTTCCATCTTTCCTACGAAATGGCCAATAAGAAAGGTTCTGGCCCATTGGACAAACAAATAGAGGGTCCGTATACGAATATAAGTGGGGATAGCTTTAATTTTCATTTCCTTCCTCTTGTCCCTGTGTGTGATAAGTTGGAGTTAGTGTGGGCCCACGAAGTAGTGTGGGGAATAGTTTGTTTTACTGACTAAAATAGAAAATTTAGGGCATAAAGACTACTGAGTTGCCAGTTTAAGAGCAAATGCAGGCAGCGTTTAATCCATACAAACGTATTCCTCGATTTCTTCTTGAAAAAGACTAGAGCAAAAACCAAATCGAGGGGTAATAAATGCCTATATATGCCTTGTTTTTGATAATTTAATTATAATAAGAATATTCTGAAATTACAAAGACCTTTTATTTTATTTTATTTAATAGGTGCATATACTTACAGATAACAAATTGACATAATAAAAATAATGATCTTATCAGTACACTTAATTGCTTTTAAAAAATGTCGATGAAAATTAGTATAAGTATTATTAATGTGAATATGAGTTTATTTGTTACGCTTCCACATCTTAACTACTCAACCGATCATCATGAAATTTCGCATACACGTTGTCAGTGGGAAAGAAAAGGATAAACATAACCTTTCTCTGAGCTACAAACCTTTTGTACTTAACAGAAGGTGGATACATAATGTAGTGCGCGTCATTGCAGTAAAAAGGAGTTTTGCAAAAAGGCAGTTTTCAAAACAATCGGCTCACTTATGTACATAACCTGATAAATAAACATATTAATATCTATCATCTAAATTACCATGAATGTAAAAAGGCATTAATAGTTTGGTTAAAAACTATAAATTATGACGAGCCTAAAGCACTCGTGAATGGTATCACTTAGTTGAATTTATGCGACATTTATCCTACATCGCACGCACGAACTCACACACGCACACACACGCACACACACACACACACACACACACACACACACACACACACACACACACACACACACACACACACACACACACACACACACACACCAGGCACCACACACGCAAACGCGCGCACACACTCACTCACATACACTCACACAAATACAATAGTACTGTCTTCTATTTACGCGAATGTTATTCATTGAAATTAAACTACTATTTACGGATTTTACCACGTTGTTTATTTGACACTCTTTTACATAATTAAGAAACTGTTACACTACATACTACTACTATTAAACTTTCCTTATTTTGAAGCTAATTAAATTATTAAAACTATTATATCTGTTTTGATTTAATTTTACACTTTCCCCGACGTTTCGGTTGCTCTTCAGCAGCCATGGTCACGGGGAGACTAAGATGATAGTTGTCTATAGTTCCAGTGTAGTTATTTCAAAGTACCCGATCATAATTTAATCTTTGGTGTTTCTATTTACGCAGAATGAGCTCAAAGTATCATGAAGTCTGGCTGTGGTTTGCTTCTTCTTGGGTTTCACTATTTGAATTACTGGATCCCAAGCTGGTGGTACATTCCAACCATCTTCTCTATTGAAATTAGGATGATTTTTGATTTCAATAGCCTCGCGAAGCATCCTGGGTAGGAAACGGTATTCTTTAGCGAGTTTGTGGTTTGTCAAATCTCAGGTCCATCCGTACATAGTAGTTTAATTTCAACAAATACAATAGGTTAGTTAAGAACTTATTATAATTTAAAGCTGTTATTTATGTTAAACCACGGCATCATTACTCTGTGTAACCTTTGTTATGGAAGAGGGGGGTATCCTAACACAGGTATCATTTTATACTTAAAAGATATCTCTATCCCTAGATATAAGTACTTATGTATGTAATATCGAAATAAAACATTTTCAATTTCTTAATTTTTTATTTTTATTTTCATCCAGGAAAAAGTATTGTTCCCAAAGGATTGAAAATTTACATGACCTACATTTAAGTCAGTGAAGTCGCGGGAAAAATCTAATTTAAAAAAAAAAACAGTATTGCCTGCACGTTGTTTCAAATATTGCAGTTTTCCTACCAAACACATACCCCGCGTATTTCATGGCCCAATAAGCCGGCGGCCTAAAGCTTTGTTTGTATAAATTCTACGGATTCCTTAAGTCGTTTTCTCTTTACGCCTAATCTTGTCCCGTGATCAAAGACCACTGAAGATTGGAAGAGATACATACCGCTGGACATGGTTGTCGCCTCATGACTACAAATTTTATTTCCAGGAAAGACTAACAAGCAACTGCTTACTGTACATCACATAGGTAATAAACAAGATCACGATCTGTCTGATGGTTTATGATTTAGTATGTGTAGTAGATGGTTCGTAGTTAGTGTAGCCCATGTGAAGGCTACGGATGAAGAAGAATGGGTAAGGTGCTTTGGCATTCAGCACCCTCACTCACCAAACAAATGCAACAGTACGTATATTGCTATTTTAACGCAAAGTTTAGATCTTCTACCCCAAGGCATGCCCCTCTAACTTTTCGAAGTTATATGCGTATTAAATAGTTAGGTATCATTCATATAAACGATGAAAAGAAGAGATAGAGCCATGCAGGTTATGTCTAAGAAATCTCCATAATGTTCTCAAAGTAGTAAGTAAGTTAAGTCCAACCCGCATTGAGCTAGCGCGGTGGACTATGTCCTTACCCTTCTTACAATTAACAGAGGCCTGTGCCCATCAGTGAAAGTTTTAATACAGAGCTTATATTATTATATTATGTGACAGTGTAGAGCAGCGATAGCTCAGTGGGGAGACCAACAGACTGCAATGCAGAGGGTCTCGGGTTCGAACCCACGTCGCGCACCTCTGACTTTCGGAAGTTATATACCTAACTTTTCGAAATTATGTGCGTATTGATTGACAATTATCGCCTACTCCGTGCCTCGGAGAGCACGTTAAGCCGTCGGTCCCGGCTGCCATGAACATCTATGGCAGTCGTTATTGGGGAAGTCGACACAAAAGATCCCACTGGGTCGAAGTGTCGCCGGTCTGTACTGACTGGCCCCCCACACAAGATAAGATAAGATAAGATGTGACAGTGTAATACTGCCGTCCACTCAACAATATACATATGGCTTAACGTCTCTTTAGCTAGCGGACGGCAGAATAAGTTCCTGGTCAAGCAGGTTCATTAATACTAAAACCATCAAGGTTCCACTATTCCGATAAACCAGCGCCATCTACCGGCATCACAGTTGCTACCAAGCGATTACACTCTAATCCTGTTCCATCTTTCCTACGAAATGGCCAATAAGAAAGGTTCTGGCCCATTGGACAAACAAATAGAGGGTCCGTATACGAATATAAGTGGGGATAGCTTTAATTTTCATTTCCTTCCTCTTGTCCCTGTGTGTGATAAGTTGGAGTTAGTGTGGGCCCACGAAGTAGTGTGGGGAATAGTTTGTTTTACTGACTAAAATAGAAAATTTAGGGCATAAAGACTACTGAGTTGCCAGTTTAAGAGCAAATGCAGGCAGCGTTTAATCCATACAAACGTATTCCTCGATTTCTTCTTGAAAAAGACTAGAGCAAAAACCAAATCGAGGGGTAATAAATGCCTATATATGCCTTGTTTTTGATAATTTAATTATAATAAGAATATTCTGAAATTACAAAGACCTTTTATTTTATTTTATTTAATAGGTGCATATACTTACAGATAACAAATTGACATAATAAAAATAATGATCTTATCAGTACACTTAATTGCTTTTAAAAAATGTCGATGAAAATTAGTATAAGTATTATTAATGTGAATATGAGTTTATTTGTTACGCTTCCACATCTTAACTACTCAACCGATCATCATGAAATTTCGCATACACGTTGTCAGTGGGAAAGAAAAGGATAAACATAACCTTTCTCTGAGCTACAAACCTTTTGTACTTAACAGAAGGTGGATACATAATGTAGTGCGCGTCATTGCAGTAAAAAGGAGTTTTGCAAAAAGGCAGTTTTCAAAACAATCGGCTCACTTATGTACATAACCTGATAAATAAACATATTAATATCTATCATCTAAATTACCATGAATGTAAAAAGGCATTAATAGTTTGGTTAAAAACTATAAATTATGACGAGCCTAAAGCACTCGTGAATGGTATCACTTAGTTGAATTTATGCGACATTTATCCTACATCGCACGCACGAACTCACACACGCACACACACGCACACACACACACACACACACACACACACACACACACACACACACACACACACACACACACACACACACACACACACACACACACACACACACACCCAGGCACCACACACGCAAACGCGCGCACACACTCACTCACATACACTCACACAAATACAATAGTACTGTCTTCTATTTACGCGAATGTTATTCATTGAAATTAAACTACTATTTACGGATTTTACCACGTTGTTTATTTGACACTCTTTTACATAATTAAGAAACTGTTACACTACATACTACTACTATTAAACTTTCCTTATTTTGAAGCTAATTAAATTATTAAAACTATTATATCTGTTTTGATTTAATTTTACACTTTCCCCGACGTTTCGGTTGCTCTTCAGCAGCCATGGTCACGGGGAGACTAAGATGATAGTTGTCTATAGTTCCAGTGTAGTTATTTCAAAGTACCCGATCATAATTTAATCTTTGGTGTTTCTATTTACGCAGAATGAGCTCAAAGTATCATGAAGTCTGGCTGTGGTTTGCTTCTTCTTGGGTTTCACTATTTGAATTACTGGATCCCAAGCTGGTGGTACATTCCAACCATCTTCTCTATTGAAATTAGGATGATTTTTGATTTCAATAGCCTCGCGAAGCATCCTGGGTAGGAAACGGTATTCTTTAGCGAGTTTGTGGTTTGTCAAATCTCAGGTCCATCCGTACATAGTAGTTTAATTTCAACAAATACAATAGGTTAGTTAAGAACTTATTATAATTTAAAGCTGTTATTTATGTTAAACCACGGCATCATTACTCTGTGTAACCTTTGTTATGGAAGAGGGGGGTATCCTAACACAGGTATCATTTTATACTTAAAAGATATCTCTATCCCTAGATATAAGTACTTATGTATGTAATATCGAAATAAAACATTTTCAATTTCTTAATTTTTTATTTTTATTTTCATCCAGGAAAAAGTATTGTTCCCAAAGGATTGAAAATTTACATGACCTACATTTAAGTCAGTGAAGTCGCGGGAAAAATCTAATTTAAAAAAAAAAACAGTATTGCCTGCACGTTGTTTCAAATATTGCAGTTTTCCTACCAAACACATACCCCGCGTATTTCATGGCCCAATAAGCCGGCGGCCTAAAGCTTTGTTTGTATAAATTCTACGGATTCCTTAAGTCGTTTTCTCTTTACGCCTAATCTTGTCCCGTGATCAAAGACCACTGATCTCCTTTGATCGCAGAAAAATATTTGACTAGAATGACCAGACTTAATACGTTTTGTACTGTTTGCATTTAATATGTTGGACTAACTTGGAATTATACGGTAGGTTATTTTTCTTTTTAAAAGATAACTTGCAGTTTGTTTCGTTGGTGAACAGGATTTTTAAAATAAAAGATATAAAGAAAATAAAAGATGTGTTCGGAATTTTCTTTTTAGCAAAAATGCCTGTAGTAGAAAACACCGCTCATTGTACATTGTGCGATAATTAACATATAGATGCTTCACATTTTTTATTATTTAAGTCAAATAACTTCTATAACAAAGCAGTAAAATACAAATAATTTTTCAAATCTTCTTAAATTAAATAAGACTAGCGGTCGCCTAGTGGTCGAAATTCGACCATAATTAATTTAAATTTTAAGTTTGGTCATTTTTAAGGTTTTATTGTCTATAACTTTAATCTTATAAACACATTTCATTTAGATTTCGCCAAGGCTATACAGGTTAATTTACCTATCTTTTTCAATAAAAAATATTTTTACTTAACCATACTCTTTCATTGACGATATTCCTAAGCTTGCTTCTTTGTTTTCTTTTTCTTTATTACATATGTATAAATAAGGTATGTAACCATAGTTACGAAGAATTGTACAACACTTTAGACGAACAATGCCGAAATACTACGAACGCAATTCGACTACGTGTATCAAATGCATGGTTGAGTGCGTGTAATTTTTTTTCAATCATTTAATGTATTTCTAATATATATTTTATAAAAATAGAATAGAATTTGCCACTCCTTCTCCATATAAACTTTAACTGTGCCGAATTTCATACTCCTCCGCCCGCGTAATTTTTGTAAAAAGGGGTAAAAAGTTTTTAATGGAGGCATGATAAAAAATACAAACTGCGACGTAACCGCTATATAAATGCAGCTGTCTAAGTGCACCCCAACTTTTTCTTACATCTAAGGTAATTACTCCCTTATTTTGCAATCAATTTTAATACTAAGCAGTATTAAAACTACTAAGCAGTACCAAAAGATTTCTTTGAATTGCTATTTTCTCAAATCAAATTGTTTATTTGTGACACATGGGTTACATACAGGTGTTCATTACATAATTATATAAGTACTTAATAATGTACTTTCCATGATCAGCCCCTTGGGCATACAAATTACAACATAATAAAAAAATATATATGAATATATAAATTCTAATGATTTGATTTTTCTCTAGCATATAATTTCAGACGAAAGACGTCCACTGCTGGACATAGGCCTCTCCCAAGGTTTTCTACACAGACCGGTCTTTAGCCACCCGCATCTAACCGCTACCCGCGACCATTACCAGGTCGTCGGTCCACCTTGTGGGACGGCCTACCCCGGTTGCGTCTTCCGTTGCGTGGCCGCCACTCCAGAACCTTTCTGCCCCAACGGCCGTCGGTTCTGCCCTGCCCACTGCCACTTTAGCTTGGCTCTCCGGAGAGCTATGTCTCCAACTTTAGTTTTCCTACGGGTCTCCTCATTTCTGCTTTGATCTCGCAGGGAAACACCAAGCATAGTTCTCTCCATATCGCCCTCTGAGTGATTTTGAACCGTCTAATGAGGCCCATAGTGAGCGACCACACACACACTGGTCAAAGACTTTAGTCTTGAGACACTGCGGTATATTGAACTACATATAAACGAATGTTCCCTATTTCTATTTTAACTGTTACACGTAAGTAAGATTTGCCTTAAAGTATACATATATTCCTCGTTTGACCCACGCTGTATACTTTAACTAATAACATGAAGTCAAGTATATATCTATAATGTGTATATCTTTTCAACATTTCTAATAATTATTAGCTTCAATACTACCTCATATACAACTCTGATTTACAGTGAATCCGGCATTCGATCAAAACACAAAGGACTCACTGAACTGGAACTATCTGTATAGATTAAGATCATAATTATTATGATATTGATATCTGGTTAGACCTATACACACCGCCCGGCGAGAGATACTGACCGGCTAACACACATAACAGACTTGGTAGATTGTTGGCAAAACGTCGATAATGCGTGCTAAACTGTTATGCCACATTATAAGTTATATATATACAAACAATTAAACGATTCGCATGATCAGCAGGCTGGTTTTCTTGGCCCAAAGAATCGGTATATCCATTCAACGTGGCAATGCTTACAGTTTTCTGGGCACGTTACCAGTGTTACTGAAGAATTCTACGACGTCTCAATCAGTTTTGTAAATATTTTGTATTGAAATTATTAGCATGATTATATTTTGTCTTTTTGCATATATGTGCAACTATTAAAAAAGAACTGAAAAAAACGAACTTTCAACTTTTAAACTAAATTAGTGTAGCAATAATCAATAATGTATGAAATACAGTAAAACTTAAATATACAAATAATTATGTCAATTCGTTAAGGAAGACCGAGATAGAGATTAAGATTGGGATAGGAATAATGACCTGGACCAAGATCCTAGCCGGCGTGGTATAGTGAGACAATCATAAAAAGGGCTTCGAATATATGACAACCTATTTCCAGCTACAGAGACAGGGATACGGACCGAGTTATGGACTGGGTCCGGGATAGGGTCAGAGACCAGGGCTTGGACCCGAGACCGGGTTAGGAACTGGGACCATCAAATTAGTTTAAATGATCGCTTCGCACTTACTTATACGCCGAGTGCTGTAGGTTCGTTTTACAAATCGTTGTTTTTAGTTTATGTTAGAATAATCCTTCGCGACATAGGTACTATACCTAGGGTCTTATTTTAATAAAGACATATACTTTTATGTGCAATACTGTTTATGAATATCCCATGCCAAGATCCGGGATTTAATCGTTTACGCCACAGTGCTAACAAGATAATCAAATCCAAGCTCTAAGACGTTAGAACAATAGTATCTGAAGCAATAAACAGTGTTCATTCACGTTTTGGTGAAACATTTATCAATGTAGAATGAAGATCAAACCACAACAGATATCTTAGGCCTATCTAGAATTTGATAACGTTCGGTATTATTGTTCTCGTTTTACGTAAGGGCGCTGTTATAATTGTGTACTTAATGGCAAAACTAATATCGAAGTACTTCAAAAGTGTTACATATTATCACAGACGCAGCTTGTATATAACCACTAACCACACAAAAATAAGAAGAATCAGCCATATATAAATTGTTCCACTGCTGAGTACGGGCCTTTTCTCAGTGTGAGAAGGGTTAGGCCATAGTCCACCATGCTGGCCTAATGCAGATTAGCAGACTTCACATATCTTCAAGAACATTATGGAGAACTCTAAGACATACAGGTTCCTTCACGATTCAATGTTTTCCTTCACCGTTAAAGCGAGTGATAATTAACTATTTAATACGCACATAACTTCGAAAAGTCAGAGATGCGCGCCTTGGGATCGAACTCGATATCTCTGCGTGGCAGTCAAACGGTTTCCCACTAGGCTACATAATAACAAATATAATGTGAGTTTGTTTGTTTCAACCGACCATCATGAAATGTCACTTACACGTTGTCAGAGCCACAAGAAAAGGACATAGGGTACCCTTATTTCAGGAAAAAGTTATTTGGGACAAAATATACATCAACCCGAGCGATGCCGCCAACAAAATCTAGTGTATCTATAATATAACTATTACTATTAAGCTCCCTTGTGGCCACATCCTAACGGTGACGCAGCTAGACTATATCGACTGAAAACCACAGCGCTTGTTATCTCAGTCAAATGGTTTCACACTGAATTAAATTCCTTAGGGCCAATGATGGACGACGTTTGTAGCGCAACGATTTCTCGCCGTTTGTGGAAGAATAAACGCTTGGATATTTTTAATGAGAAAATAGCTTTCTTGTTATCTATACTAATATTATAAAGATTTGTTTATTTTTTGTTTGTTTGTAAGGATTTAACTCAAAAACGAATCAACCGGTTCCAAAATTCCTTCACCGTCAGAAAGCTATATTATCACTGAGTAACATAGGGCAAATTTAATTTTTTTTAAATACTCATTACGTAACCTAACGTCCATTGACGCGAGTGAAGCCGTGACCAAAATCTAGACTTTATATATATAAATGTTCTGTGCGTGTGTTTGTAATTAAATTCCTCCTAAACGGCTGGACTGATTTTGATGAAATTTTTTGTATGTGTTCAAGTGGATTCGAGAATGATTTAGCACATGTACAATACACCTTATTAAAAGAAGAAAAACCAGTGCATCAACTTTTTTTAAATTGTAAATACCAATTTTTCAATAAATCAACCAAATCGAATTTTTGTTACGTCTATCGATTTTGTTCAAAAAAATTGAATGGTCCTTTCCAGTATACAAACATACACTCAAGGGTATGATACTACGCTGTTATGAAGTTAACAAACCAAACCATAGCTTTAAATTTTGTATAAAGGTTTGAATACTTGAAATTAAACACTTTATACGGATTTTGTCGCGTTGTTTATTTTACTTTAAACACTGTTATAACATTCGCGTAAACATAAGACGATATTAGTTTGAATACTTGGTTAAAATGTTTATTTCAAAGGCGTCTTGTTTATGCAGTTTATGAGTCCGTCAGTGTACTATACTCTGTTTAGTATATCACTTAAAAACGACTGAACTGATATAGCTTATTTAAAAAATATTATCTTACGTGTACGAGATAATAGAGATAATTTATATTGTAATTATATAATATATACCTATACGATAATTTATACCTATGTTATTAAAATGAAACTACTTTATATAGATTTTATCGCGTTGTTTATTTTGAAACACTTCTATTACATAATTTTGCAACTATTAAACTATTAATGTTAAACTTTATTAGTATTTAAATTATTAAAACTACTTAAATTTATATTATACTTTCCCTGACGTGTAGGTTGCTTTCCAGCAGCCATGTTCACGGGGAGACTAAAATGGGGTGGTTGTCTCAATGTTTTGAATGGTATTAGATAAAATTCGTATGAAATAGTTTAATTTCAATGACTTATTTTTATTGAAATTTTCGTAATAGATGGAATAAGACGCTAGAGAGTACGCTGACATAGTATAGACATGCTAAGAGAAGTCTACCTGACTACTTAGGTAACTTGGCACTGCAATTTTTCATCTCTGGTCGTAGATCCATAGGCCGACCCAAAGCAAAGTGAATTTAGTGCAAAAAGTTTGTTCTTGTGCCATTCATATACGACTTCCATCTCAGATAAGGTGTATTCAGATTTTCTGTTAGGAAATTCTTAATATCAGTAAGAAACTTTTTCTTATACTTACTGTTAATTAAGTAACTGAAACCAAATTACACTATGCTTAAGACTGCGCCGAGCGAAATGTGCCAAAACAAGCGGTCACAGTTAAGTTGATAAAATCATCAATTTTTATTTAATACAAATATAAAATATACATTTACCATAACAATGAATGTGTTTACAATTACCCCGTGTAAAAAACTTAAAATAATTAATATTTTCGCCTACAATATTACGTAAATTTGCATGAAAAATGCAAAAACGTAAGCTCGTGTTACGTGATTTTTAGATTATAACAGTAGAAATCTATCCTATTTTATAGCTTAAACGAAATATAAATAGTTATATTACAATTTGTCCGTCCCAAATATTTAAGTTATTGGCTGACAATAAAGATACATATTTATAAAAAAAGCACTTCAAATCCTCCGTATAATTTTACTATGGCGGCCGCGCGCCGAGTTGAATATCGAGCTCTGTCATTCAGTCCAACCGCGTCTTACGCTCGGCGCAGTCTTAACTCGGGAA
Organism: Catocala nupta; assembly: GCA_963675205.1. NCBI lineage: Eukaryota > Metazoa > Arthropoda > Insecta > Lepidoptera > Erebidae > Catocala > Catocala nupta. The sequence continues at coordinate 20,805,705 of OY776102.1, read as the reverse complement.
TGAGATAAAGAAACTTACATTCAAACATGCAGTCGCACAAAGGTAACCAAAAAGTCCAAAACCCATTTAGTTAATATATACTACGTACTAAAGACAACACAAGATTGTTTCTTACATGCGTTAGAATAGATGTTCTCTAACTAATTTAGGCCAAGCCATGTGCTTACTACAATGTCACATTAAAGTGCAATATTAATTTAACTCCGGTACCAGTATTGCAATACAGATGCAAGCTTACTTCAAGTATTAAAATGGTGCATGTGCGCAATGCGACTAAATAAATAAGAGAGCATGCACTCTAATGCGTCTTATAAACAATCTCTTTTAGCCAATTGAGTCACAGCGGTACACCGGCGGCCAGACACAATAGATTTTTAATTGTGTCTGGTAGATATTCTAATTGATAGATATATTAGATAGATATTTAGATTAGATACTCATTCACTTAAGATGAAATACAGGGATTAAACAAAAAGATTTTAACAGAAATATTGCTATCGCGCTAGGCCCGAACAAAATATAAATGTGCAAAAGAGATAACTACAGCTCGGACTGATTGGTTTGAAATCATCACCTCGTATCCCATTGCCTCCTCCATAACAAGATCGGTTTTAATACCTTTTTATTTTGCCGTTTTATTTATAAAATTGTTACGTTAAAATTAAATGTATTTGCAGAAAATATGAAAACAGTAGTGTAACCGAGTAATTATTGTAATATTTGAAGGTTACTGGTCCTTATAAGAATTCGGTTAAGAAAAAAGAAAACAGGAAGCATAGTAGTGGTATATAATATTGTTTTGCACTATTGTCATTATATGGAATAAACAGAGAAATATATTAAAATAAAAACAATATAACATTATACTAAATATTTAATATAAATAAATGTATACAATATATATTTAATGAATAATATGATAATAACAAAGTTAAAATAGTAATTTAATTGATTATATAAATATTACCTAAATGGAACTAGAACGTAAATACTTCACACGAGTACCTACATTCAATGTTTTTTTTTTTTTTTACTTAAAAAAGTTACAGCTATAATCGTCTAGCTGTAAGTTTTCTGCTATAAATTTTTATAACAACATAAATAAGGCCAATGAGAAGTTTTCACAAACAGCTCAAAATAAATAAAATTACTCATAAGTAGATATTCTAAAACAACACAAATCAAATTAAACAAACATATTAAAGACATTTGTTAACAAAGAACTTATCACACAATGTTTTCTTTAATGTGGTAACTTTGGTGTTAAAAAGATCAATGTCTGCATTCCGCCATGTCACGTTGTACGTACGACATGACCTCATTAAATAGGAATTCTGTCTATAATTTGTGCTTACAAACGGTACATGTAGCAGGTTTGAGTTGCGCAATAATGCAGATGGTACATGGAGGCCAATTTTGCTCACCGACTCTGTTACATTAATCGAACCATTAACTACATTGAATAAAAACGCAAGGTCAGCAATTCTGCGTCGTTCATGCAATGGTAGTAAATCGAACTTTCTGCAGCGACTTGTGTAATTTGGTAAGTAACACTGGGAACGATACTGAATATGAATACCTTGTGAATTTCTCCTGTTTTTTTTCGATTCGGTTTACGTATGTATCATATTGCGGATTCCACACTTGAGAGGCGTATTCAAGGTGGCTGCGAACCAAGGAACAGTATAGCATTTGTATAGTTTTTATGCTTTTAATGTCCGATGACATTCGACACACGAATCCAAGGCCTTTTGCAGCTTTTAAGACAACATCATCAATGTGAATTTCGAAAGTGAGCTTGGAATCAAATGTTACTCCTTAGTCTTAAATGTAGTTAACTCTAGTTATATGTGTGTTTTTAAGTCTATAATTGAACGTTATTCGGTTAGGTTACAATTGGAGACGTTAATGTCGAGGAAATTCAGACTACAGTAAGCTTCAAAGCTTTCTAGATCCTCTTGAAGAAAACGCGTGTCTTCAATACTTTTTATTTGTCGTATAATCTTTAGGTCGTCAGCGTACAACAATATTTTAGAGTAATTAAAGCAGGAAATTATATCATTAATGAAAATATTAAATAAAATGGGTCCCAATAATGATCCTTGTGGATAAAACAAATAGTGCAATAATTAATTTATACAGAGATTTATGTGATATATAAAAACAGCATCCCCCACTCTTCTACATTGCCGTGCCCTATAGGGCCCAAATTGTACCTACTGTAATATTGTGTAACACCTTTATATAACATATGGAGTGCAATAAATTTATTGAGTATCGAAATCATTCAAAATACGGATTTCATCAACGTTTATTGACACAACGCAAATTTTAGATAATTTTAAAACTACTTAATTATTTAAATAATTATTTTTTTATTTTACTAAATTTAGACCTCGGCTTCACTCGTGGTATAGATTTCGTCAATTACTTTCTATCGTTCGGGAACAGTATTTTCAATAGTTAAAATATAGGTTTTCTATGCCCCTAACATCTTGTATGGTAAAGAATGCTAAAGACTTTATACGGAAATAATGCGTAGCTATTGTTAATTTACTGTTTTTTTTAAGTCATAATTCCGGATACGAAAGTAGAATTCCTGACGTGAAAATATTGTAAAAATAAGAAAATAATTTCTATATTATTTTGATTTTACAACATGAAACATTGCTTGACCACTTTTGGTCATTCTCCTTTCATGAAGATCGGTCGAGTAGTTTAGGCGTGACAGCGTAAGGAACAAACAAACAAACAAACTTTCTTGCCAATTTATAATATTAGTTTATGTAACATTCGCGTTAAAATAAGACAATATCACAGATAAATACGTTTGCATACAACTAACATTACTCGCATTTCCTTTCAAATTTACCTAACACAAGAATACTCTTCAAACCCAATCTATCCAGCACTAAAGATTGTTCCACTCTCACCAGAAAACAACACAGGTCTTCAAGAACTGCATTGTAAACATTTACACTCACAACAAAGTCTTTCTTAAACCCATTTAACCCGTTCTATAAACTGAAACACTGCCTTTAAACATCCACAATAGCCTGCATAGCTGCTGCCTTAGAACCTTGTACTAGAATTTAATTCCGCGTACTAGCTATTTCACTGTACCGCGTTTCTTTGGAATTGTTTTCTTTAAAGTGTACTAAAGGTGTGTGTTTTATGTGCTATTTATACGTAGCTAGACTTACTATAGAAGAACTAGCCTTTGCCGTGGCTTTGCTCACGAAATGTAGGTTAGGTTGACAATCTAATCACCTATTCTCACACCTACAAAATATACATAACAAATTTCGTAAAAATGTCGAAGAGTTAGACGGCAACTCGCTTTTGGCATGATGAAGCAACAAAATATAGGCATGGCATGTACCACCAGCTTGGGATCCAGTAATTCAAATAGTCAAACCTAAGATGAAACAAACCACAGCTAGACTTCATGATACTTTCAGCTCATTCTGCGGAAATAGAAACACCAATGACTAAATTATGTTCGGGTACTTTGAAATAACTACACTGGAACATTGAGACAACTACCATCTTAGTCGCCCCGTGACCATGGCTGCTAAAAAGCAACCGAAACGTCGGTGAAAGTGTAAACCCAAATATTAATAGTTTTAATAGCTTAAATAATTTTTTTTGTTTATAAATTAGTATAATTCAATAGTAGTAGTAGTGTAACAGTTTCAAAATTATGTAATACAGTGTAAATAAACAACGCGATAAAATCCGTATATAGTAGTTTAATTTCAATGAATAACATTCGCGTAAACAGAAGACAATATCATGGCATTATACTTCGTACATATACTAATGATAGGCAAATACAAGAGAAATAAAACAATAAAGGTTGACTGTGATTGTCTCTGATTTGATCGGCAACGTAGCGAGTTCGTCACACGGAATGTGTCCGCGCAGGAGTCTCTGGCCCTTATAAAACGTCAATATGACACTGACAGCCATAACTGTCACTCGAACTGACACATTGGCTCTGTGGCGACCTCGGTCAAGCTTACGCTTGGCGTTCCAAAACAAACCAATAAATAGCGCTTTATTCAACTCCAATTACAGAAATAAATCGCATTCCAATAATTATTTTCTTGACCCTCCCGAACCACGAATTAATAGGACGTGGTTTCAGCTACAATTTGCCGAATATGGTCGTACACAGAAAGCGAGCCTATTGCCGTTCATCCGGCAAAATTTCAGACACTGTGCTACTACGTCTTTGACAGAAAAACTCAATAACACTTTGCCCAACTCAGGAATCGATCACGAGAGTACAGCCGGTACTTCGTTGAGGCATTTATTTTATGTGCTGTTTATTTATACATAGGCTGACATTTTGCTTTACGGAAAGGTAGTCAAATACCACGGATTTCCATTTGCTACGCTCTTGATTATATCTCTTGCTATATTTATTTTCATTACTGTCATTTGGATTGTAGTAGAGCCTTGCTGATTTCAGCATGAATAGGCTCGACCGGGGAAGGACTACCCTTTCACAGAATATCGACGAGAAATAGCAGTATTCTTACTGTTATGTTTCGTTCGGTGAGTGAGAGTGCCGGAGGCCCAATCACCCTCTTTCCCCCTCCCTGCTCCTCCTCCTTCCCACTTCCTTTCCTATAGGGTCGGCAGCGCGCAGGTGATGCCTCTGGTGTTGCAGGCGTCCATAGGCTACGGTGACCACTCACCGTCAGATGGGCCGTACGCTTGTTTGCTTAGTTGTATAAAAAAGCGAAAAAGAAGTGTTTATATACACTAGTCAGTTTAGAGTACACTTAATCCACAGGCTTAATCAGTACATTTCAGTTTGCAAGAAATAACCGGAGCGAAATCGCGTAGAACCTAATACCTAATCCATATTCATCCATCTTTGATTTGACATCTGTCAGTTAACATTGAAAACATTAGCTCCGTAATTAATTTTATTTGTTTACTTTTTATAGTGTGTAATCTTAATAAAAAAGATAACTTCAGTGCGTTCCTAGTTGGTGAAATCTTCTTGGATATTGTAGCCAGCATCTCAGTGAACAATAAACAAATGTAAACTATATGTACAAAGTGCAAAGTGAACGTGATATTAACGGCATAATAAGACATTTTACCACAAACTATCATACGTGAACAGTATAAAGTGACACCAAAACATATATCTCTAATATAAAATGACACGGTGAACGTTTAAACCGTAGCAATTATCATAACATTATCATTGTACGTATGGGAATTCGTTTCCTAATTGAAATATTTCGCGCAATACGGTGCTACCAACAAATACGCATTACAAGCAGGGCGTGTTCCAGGTCGGTACAGTGCATTGAGCATTAGTAACAAAGATAAAGACGGACATTCACGAATATCGACTATAAAGCATTCACGAATGTTGAATATAAAGGAGGACATTCACGAGTGTCAATTATAAAGCGGGAGAGTAATAAATATATTTTGGTAGAACATTACAGACATTACAGAAATATGGAAAATATAACTCTACGAAGGAATAAAACAATAGCTAGTTAGCTCCTAATTCTTAATTCGAATCCACAATATCTGAATATAGTTCAAAAAGTGTACCACAATCATTGTCAACTGGATTAAATTACGAAGAGTTTGAAAGACTAAACGAATAAATTGAACAGTTAAAAATACAATTAAATACTGCAAATAACGGAATAGATAACTTAGTCATGGAAAACAGCACTCTGAAAAAGCAAACACTTGAACAACAAAATACCATAGCGCAATTAAAAAACCTATGTAGCGGACCAACAAGTAGTACGAAAAAGCACGCTACTAGAAAAAAGAAAAAGAGCAGTAAAACCCAACATTTTAATACCATTTACAAAAAGAAACTTGATACAAGTTTCATCAATTTAGAGACAAAATCATTGAAGAAAACTCAACAGATGGCGCCGTATGCAGTCCGCGCAAGAGCACAGTTACACCACTCCTACAGTCACACCATAGTTTAAAGAAGTGCGATCAAGACGTAACAGATGGCGCTGTATTTAATCAGCACGAAGGAGAAATAAATATGTACCAGAAACCGTCTAAAACCTTTGGAAACATTGCAAAATCTCAGTTATTAATATTTGCAGGACAACAATTTTCAGGGTTAGCTATGTTACTACTACAGTCCAGGCAAAACACTAAGTACAAGCCTTACCAGATTTCTTCCACTATAAAACCATATGCCACCAGAGAAGAAATCCTTAAACCTATCTATAAACTGGAAGATTCCGAAGATAATTATTTAATCATATGCATAGGTGAAAATGATACTAATCCTAATAAGATAATTATAGAACTAGTAACAATGTTGAAATCCTTGCAAAAAACCAACATCCTAGTTTTTAATGTCTTAACGAACAGATATTTAAATGAAAGTAGGCTGAATAACAATTTAAAAAGTATGTGTAACAACTTTAAAAATTGTTCATTTATTAATTTAGAATGAAATTATTCGTACAATAAACACGACTACTTATTGGATGTTTGTAGGAAAATAAACTTTAAGATTGACTCAAACTGTTATGACAAAAAAAAATTATGTTGTAAAAATATGTTATTGTGGAACAAGGCGAATACAGAATGCACGACGATTCCTAAAAAGGGCACCATTCCATTTTATTTGAAGTCTAGCAAAAATATTAATTCATGGGACAATTATCAAAAAGTTAAGACTAATACTGCATCTTTGAGCAAACTTGAAGTAAAAAACAACGAAACTCACAAGAAAGGAACCATTCCTTATTATTTTAAAAAATTACACCTAGTCCTAGTAGACAGTCTGATGCACAGTTGCCATCACAAATAAAGAATTGTTTTCGTCGTTAATTCAAAATTCAATTTTAAAATATTTCACCAGAATATTGCTGGTGCTATAAGCAAAACAGAAGAGTTAACATGTGCAATCCGCGAGCTATCACAAACAGGTCCAAGAATAGATGTCGTATGTTTGACGGAAACTTTCATTAAAAAAGGTACAGAAATACTTTTAAAAATTCCTGGTTACAAATTAGCTACTTCATATTCTCGTGACACTAAACGAGGAGGGGTATGCATAATGATAAATAGTAATATAAAATATAAAATTTTGACTAATATTAATGACTTGACATGTAAATTTAATTTTGAATGTTGTGGCGTAGAAATAGATAAAATTAAGATTATTTGTTTATATAGAACACCCAATAGTAACCCACAAATATTTCTCGAAAAACTAGAAATATTATTAGAAAGGCTTACTAGAAAACATAAAAATATTGTTCCTTGTGGTGACTGGAACTTGGACATACTAAAGTCGAACAAAACTTGCGAAGAGTTGAAAAGTATGTTAAAAAACTTTAACATCGAATTGCATATTAAAACACCAACAAGGAAATTGTCATGTCTGAATCAGTTTGCTAGCAACATTAAGCAAGTTAAAGCAGAGGTGCATCACCTGGCACTGTCAGACCACGAAACAGGTCAAACTCTCTCGTCGAAAACGTCCAAATCCTATGAAATATCGAGCTGGTATGAGGCTATCAGAGATTTTAGTGGAGAAAATATGAAAACTTTTTGCGGTTGCATGTCGTCTCTTACTTTCTCCAACGTATATGAAACTAAAAACTTGCAAGATGCGTTTACAGAATTTCATGGCCTCTTCAAATTATTTTTTGATCTATGCTTCCCAATACATACAGTAAAAAGATCAACTAAAAATGGGAACCATAAATGGTTAACGAAAGGTATAAGAAGGTCCTGTATAAGAAAGAGATATCTTTACCTAACCCTACAATATAATAAAACTAATAGAAAAAAGCTAAATAAAAAATATAAATCATACAGCAATATGCTAAAAAAATGCATTTATAAATCCAGACAGCTACAAAACAAGAAATATATAGACAATAACAAAAATAAATGTAAAGCCACATGGGCAATAATTAATGAAAACATTGATGACCGAAACCCGAAAACACAAATTGACAAAATAGTTTTAAATAATCGGACATATGAAAACCCTAAGGAAATAAGTGACATGTTTAATGATTTTTACATACGATTGACTAATACAAATAATTTTAAATATAATGTTGAAGAGATAAACAAAACTATCAGTTCTAATAATGATTATACAATATTCCTTAAACCTACAGATGCCATGGAAATATGCAGAGTAATTAAAAGTCTTAATAACACAAATGCAGCAGGAGTAGATGACATATCTACAAAAATAATTAAATTATGTGGACCATACATATGTCAACCCCTGTGTTATTTAATAAATTTATCTTTTGAGGAAGGCACTTTTCCAAATTTACTCAAAAAATCAATAGTTAAGCCACTTTATAAAAAAGGCGACACCACAGCCATGAACAACTATAGGCCAGTGACTCTGATTCCAATCATGTCAAAAATTTTTGAAAATATCATGCTGAAAAGGCTTCAAGTATTTACGACACGTCACGGGTTACTTAAAGATGAGCAATTTGGGTTTAGACAGAATAGTAGCACTTCATTGCCATGTTTCAATTTAATGAAAATTGATACTCAGGCTATAAACGATGGCTTATCAGTCGCGGCGATCTTTTTAGACATGTGCAAGGCATTCGATTTTGTGGACCGCAAATTGCTCTTGCACAAATTAGAAAGTTATGGAATAAGAGGTAAAGCAAACGACTGGCTGAGAAACTACTCGAATGACAGACAACAATGTGTAGAAATCTCTAAAATCCATAAAAATGGTAAGAAAGTGGTATACAGAAGTGCATATCAGCAAACTAATTTTGGAGTGCCTCAAGGCAGTATATTGGGACCATTCTTGTTCCTTATGTACATCAATGATCTCCCAAATATCGTTTACCACAAAACAATTTTGTTTGCTGATGACACAACCTTTATTATAAAAGATGTAAATACCAACATATATGAATCAGAAATAAACAAAGCATTAAACAACATAATAGACTGGCTAAATTCTAATAATCTACAAATTAATATAGAGAAGACAAAAATGATACAATTTCATACATACAAAAGAAAACCTTTAGCATTAAATGTTACTTATAATAATACGGTCATTGAAGAAGTAACAAGTATTGAATTTCTGGGTATAATGTTGGATCAAAATTGCAACTGGAAATCACATGTAGCATACGTTTGTGACAAACTCGACAGATTTGATTATGCTATAAAAAGATTAAGAGTCACGGTATCTACAGAAGCTGCTTTGTGTGCATATCACGGATACGTTTCGTCCGTACTCTCATATGGTCTTTTATTGTGGGGAAATTCGGCGGACATTATAAAAGCTTTTAGAGTGCAAAAAAAATGTGTGCGTGCAATCTGTTGAGCCTGGTATATAGATAGTTGTAAAAACTTGTTTAAAAAGTACAATATTTTGCCATTGCCTTGTATGTATATTAAAAAATTATGCCTATTTGTACAAAAACATCCGGAATTATTCATTAAGACTAAAGATATAACTAAAAGAAATGCAGCTCCCAGAAATAAGCATAAGTTATGTTTACCACAATACAAGCTCGAATTGTATAAAAGGAATTCGTATGTGAACGCTATAAAGGTATATAATAAATTACCCAACGTCTTTAAAGATTTACCTTTAATCAAGTTTAAAACAAAGTTGACACAGTGGCTAAAAGAAAAATGTTTTTATGATCTCAATGAATTTATGTCATTTTGCGGAGAAGTTTGATCACTGACGTAGGTATTTTAATGATATTAATAAAATCTTTAACATATTTATTTTTATGGACATATTCAAATAGACAATTTATTTTTTGAACAGATATATGTTATTATAACTTTGAGAATGATTAATTAATAATAATGATACTAGCATTTACGGGAGTGCATTTGTCGTTTTATTGAGTGTTTTTTTAAATACATAATAGTTACAATAGATTTTTAGTGTGAATTAAACAAATATTTGCATACCATTGTAATGGTTGAATGTAATTGGGCCATTTTAGATTTAAGACCATACTCTGTACACCTACATTCTGGCAAATAAATGACTTTGACATAACTGGCGAAAAATTGTCGTAATACACCTCCACCTGCTGATAAACCTTTGGCTATATACGCGTGAAACTATATACGTATGTATATATATTTTCAAGCTCTTAAACTACCTAACTAACATTAACACTGCGTGACGACAAGAATATAGCGGACAAAAGAAATAAAAGAAAAAGAAAATACGACACTCGTCTGTCTACTATACTCTCAGTGTAATCACCAATAACATATATCGCTCTCTTTCTTTACCTCTCTCTCCCTCCCTCTTTCTGAACATAACTAATCCTCACGTATCATAAACCATTAACATTAATTCATTTATTCATATCATATGTTAAAAGCTACATGGAAACTATACTACAGATTACACTACCCTAGCACCTACTTGTCTAAAGTTAGGAGAGGCTGGTCATCGTACAGATTTCTGTCTAGTACGGAAACCAGTCTCTTACACAGATTATAACTTCTTGAGTCGTATATCCAGATTAAAATTGATTTTTGTTACTATTATCTGTGTATTAACGGCGAGCGTGTATGAGGAATGTTATCAAAGTGAATGAAGCCAGAGAAGTGTGTCAGGATCGTAGCAAACGGGAATCCGTAGTCTCTGCCAACCCCACTGGGCAACAGGCGTGAATCTATGTATGTATGTATGTATGTATCTGTGTGAGAGAAGAAATAAATGATTTATTATTATCATTATTAAACCAATATTTCAAAACCAAACCGACAACATTCCACATCTGCAAAAGCGAGATACCCCTTACTGCACTTCAATCCACGCAATAATTACAAAACCTCATCAAATCAAACACCTCTGCTTACCCTGTAAAAGAACAATGCGTGATATTACATTATATATGGATTTCCAATCCCACGCGTCAAAATAAACACTGATTCCCGCCGTGAACGAACACTACAGCTTGTTTTGCATTCGAGTGGCGAAATTCAATATAAATTTCCGAATTTGATTACGAAGTTGTCAACGTTGGCGCGAGATTAAATAAAAAAACAACCGTGAAAACGAGCGTTGAGTTGGTTTAATGGTTCTGTAGAGTTGTATATTAGAGACGTGTTTATCGATAAAACGTTCGAATTATTCGAATATTTAAATGATTCGAATGTTTTGTGCTAGATTTTAATCGATGATTGTATGCTTCAGTAGCTTAATAGTTAAAGTAGCAGACTTAGGATCGGGTTCAAACTGCACCCATTATAATTCTAAATTAAAATCTCTCCTCTCCTTTCTCCTATTCTTAGTTGGAAGGAATAACAAAAATACTAATAATTTGTCACACGCTATACCTATAAAAAAAGTGAATGCGATTATCGATAAAGCATTAAATGTACTCGTATGCTTTAAGTGATTGAACGGTTTGATCTAGATTGTTCATAGACTTGTAATTATGATGTAGTGATAAGCGAACGGATATCGATAAGACGGCTTAGTAGTCGTTTCGCTCGAATTTGTTAAATTTGAAATTTGAAAGCGCTGGTGTCGTTTGGATACCTGCGTTTTCAGACGGGAACGATTCGCAGGAAAATGTATTCCATTAGTGCGAAACGACAACAAAAAAAATATTATTTAAAAAAGTGTCTTTTCGCTCGATTTGTGCGAACAAATTCGTGTGAAACGACTCCTAAGCCGATAAGACACTGGATTGTTGTGATTATTATCATTATATTTATTTAAATATTTTCGAAAAAAAAATATTGTTATTCGAATGTATTTACTCGTTGGTCCCATGGTTGCAGTTAGCGTGTGATCTAGAGTTGATTCCCGGTTCAAACAAATTATGGGTATTTCTTTTAAAGTTCTCAGAAGCAGTAAACGACGCTTATAAATGTGTCTAATGAACGGTTTCATTGGTCTAAGCGACGCTTGGCAATGTGGTTGTAATATAAAGATTTCGCTTTAGGATGTACAGATTAGATGCAATGCAGAGCCAACCGTTAGAAGTCTGCCATTTGCAGTTTCATACACCAACAACCTACAGAGTAAGTACTACTACATGATTCAAGCATATAACTCGTAGCGACGCCATTTATCGTCCCGGGGCGTCGTTCGTACATGTAAATATAGTCTGCATTGGGCACGGCTGGGTAGGTCACTAAAGTATTTCGAGTTCCAGTAACACAACTCAAAGCAAAGAATAGACACACCGTGATAGGATTAGTCGGTAGGATCCGGAACTTTCCATCTTTTCTCGTGTGAGCCCGACATGCCCTTTTCCAGCTTCTCTACTCCCCTTTTCCAGCAGAGAGGAAAGCAGCGTAAATGCTTTCCACCAAGTTAAAAAAAGACATCGATCTCGTAACCTTATAATCAGTAGGCAGCTTGACCGGTAACTAACGTAGGGATGTTAGTTAAACTCGATTGTCTATATAGTATAAGTCCTGTATTAAACCGTCTTACTACTGAGCACAGGCCTTTGTCAGTATGAGAAGTGTTAGGCCATTGTCGACCACGATGGACCAAGGCCGGTTGCCAGACTTCAGTTATTTTCGAGAACTTTATGGAGAACTCTCAGACATGCAGGTTTCCTCACAATGTTTTCCTTCACCGTTAAAGCAAGCGATAATCAACTATTTAATACGCACATAACTTCGAAATATATATCTTATTTACACGTATATTTACATATTTAAGTATATATTATTTTTACGTTTATACACTAGGCGCCGGCGTTACTAATTTGGATTTCGCAGAATACCAGTGTTGCGATTTAACAATCGCAACGTACGCTGAGCGATATCCAAATTTTGGCACTGACGGGACACACACTTTTACATTATTTCTCAAATTTATGTTAAAATTAAATAATTTAATACTTTAATAATGTTTGTATCGCTGCACACTGACAAGTGACAATACTAGCCTTGACCTGAATGGAGGCAATTTCCGATTAGATAAGCGGAAGGTGTGGTGTTGCCAGTGAGAAGAAATTTAATTTAGTGTTCGTATTTTTTTGTTTTTTTATTTTTCTAGAGTTATTATTGTTCTATTTTTTTCTATTTTGTATACTTTTGTTTTCCATTCTTTATTTTTTTTTTATTTCTTCGTGTTTTGCGTGTTTTGCGTGTACCCTTGTGTGCAAAAATAAATATTCTTCTATTCTTTTTTCTTTTTTTTTTTTAAAGTCAGTTGTGCACGCTTTGGGATCGAGCTCGAGACCTCTGCGTGGCCGTCTTACGGTTTCCTACTACGTTATCGCTGCTGTGCTGGTGCTCGATGGTCTAGTTAAGCTGAAATAATGGCTCAATACTTAATCCTACGCAACCCAGAAACAAAATATTATTTAGCCGCGTCGCGTAATTTCAAAAACATCAAGCTAAAAGTTTGTTAGTAAATATTTTCAGTGTGCACCTAAAAGTAATATAATTTAGGTCATTAATCAAAATGTTGACTGTTTCTCACCTTTATAATTCAATACTTGTAACTGTTATTCACCTGATATTTTGTTTATTTGACAGCTTCCGAGGGTTCTTAGGAGTAGCCATTTTGTTTTTTATACCACTAAAGAGGCAAACAACCATACGGTCCGCCTAATAATAAGCAGAAGAATTAATTTTGTTTTTTTAATACCACCAAAGAGTCAAACAGCTATACAGCCAGTCTAATGGTAAGCAGAAGACGTCATGTTGTTTTTTATACCACTTAAGAGGCAAACAATCACACGGTCCACCTAATGATAAGCAGAAGACGTCATGTTGTTTTTTATACCACTTAAGAGGCAAACAATCATACGGTCCGCCTAATGGTAAGCAGAAGAATTCCTTTTTTTAAATACCAGCAAAGAGGCTGTATAGCCAGCCTAATGGTAAGCAGAAGAAGCCATATTGTTATTTATAACACGGAGGAGGTCAATAACCACATACCAAACCACACAAAAACAACAACCATACGCCATACAGGCGGACCCTGTTTGTAAACGGTCACCGTAGCCTTTGGACGCTTGTAATACAAAGGGCGCTCGTGCATTGCCGGGCTTAAAAAAAGTAACTAGTAAGAATGAAAGGAAACGGCCATGATAGGTAAAATAGTGACCAGAATTTACTCGCGGAACAGTTCACTTCGGTCTTAACCTTTGTTTTCCTGAGAGATTGGCTTTTACACTCGTGACCAGACAATACTCGCGGAGCAGACTCCGGTCTGGATGACCTTTACCTCCTCGCGAGATTTTAACTTAAGCTAGTGTTTAAGCACTTAGTTTCTGTTGCTTACATATGACAGATGCTTAAGAGAAATATTAAACCTTCATACCATAAACAAGGTCTTTAGGTTATAATGTCCCCCAGACCGAATTTTTGTCTAAGCGGCCAAACTTATTGAGACTGATAGTGCTTGTATGTACTGATAGTGTACGTTGTTTAGAGAGTGTGCAAATATAAGTGCACTTTCTATTCCCTCACTCTCATAATTCGATGGTGATCCGACACGACCGGAGAGAGATCAGGTGCTGGAGCTTTTGCGAGCTTTCCGACGCACTGGGGTGTGTAGCTCTGCCAACTTCCTAGCCCTGAACTGGTATTCATAACTTCTCGACAGGATAGGACCCAATAACTTTCTGTTCATAATGCACAACAGTCACAATCTTTGAGGTAAAACTCTTACAAAGGTATATAATGACTATGTAATAGAAGTGGTCGTTGTAAACCATAAGCAGTTACAATAATTACGTATCGAACTAATACCTAAAATACGGTATTCAGTTGTATAATAACTGCTTATTTGGATACACTCTTTACTCGTCAATACCGCGATGTCGCACTCGCGAGCCAATACCGCGTTCACAAAACTGAATCGGCGCTTGCCGGGCAACGGACAGTTCACGGTATTGGGTATTACAAAAACTATAATACCATGTTATCACTTAGTACCTAGCTACGAGACGATACCGATGCGATATAAGAATACCCGTTGCGAAACCTATTAGACAAAACCGATGATTTCTATCAGTACCGAGGAATATTGAATAGGTATTAGCAATACCTAGCTATTGAAATAAATCGTTTTAAAAACTGTTATCGCAGTAAATACCGATAAACAGTTATGGTTTTGCCAAAACGTGTACCGGCCCATGACTGCTATGTAATAATTAACAAAATTATATATCTTTGTGGATGTCGTAGCGGTTTTCGTAATCGCCTTGCCATTACTATAAGGAAATGCTTACTTAGACGTCGCCAGATAAGCGAAACATGACACACATACGACTATTTTTACCCGACTGCGTCAGAAGAAGGGTAATGTTTTTCGAGCGTATATATGTCCATTTCTTTGGCATGCCCTACAGCCCAAACTGCTGGACGGTTTTTGACAGATGAGGTGTCGTTGAATTCTTTAGAATTGTGGTGTAATGAAATAACTACATATGGATATTCAAATTAGTTAAACTAAATACTTTATGGTCAAGTCAAAGATCAAAGTCAAAAATCATTTATTCATTTAGGTCACAAAGTAATACTTATGAACGTCAAAATATATGGGTTAGTCAGTTTATTAAGTTACTCAACCTACATTTAGGTTAGTTGCTAGGTTCAGGCAAAGGGTTGAGCCTATGAGAAGAAACCTCCAAGAAACTCACGGCCACTCTTTTAAAATCGCCAATTAAATATAATTTCAGTATTTTACAACTTAGATTAACAAGGTGTTGCAGCCATTATGCCATATACTACAGACTATAAAAAAACTAAAGATAAAAACAGTAGTAATAACTTAATAATATTATAGAGATTAAGTAATTTGGGCTAAGGTATATGTTTTAATATAAATAAATGCGGTTATGTATTTATATTCTTCAATAATAATCAAATTAAGAAACAAGTTACTTGTTAACATCACAAATAATCACGAGGTACCTCTACATTACTAAATTGACTTAAAAGTAATACAGATCTTTAAATCCTGTATGCAACAAGCAACTAGTTCCATGAGTTTTTGTCATTTAAGTAGTCTTTGACTGAATAATAACCCTTTCGAATAAGTTGTATTTTAACGGCGCTTTTAAATTTAAATAATGGTAAATTTATTATATTAATAGGTAGTTTATTAAAAAAACGTATACCGAGTCCCGCAAATGTATTGTGAACTTTATGTAAACGATGATATGGGTGGATGGATATCACTATTCTTATTATATAAGTGAATATTATGTTTAATAAACATAATGTTAGCAAATATATATTGCGACGCAACAGTAAGTATGCCTATTTCTTTAAATCTATCTTTCAGGGAAACTCGTGGTCCTAAATTATAAATGCTGCAGGCGGGGACAAACAATACTTTGTTACCTACGGGCAAATAAAGATCTACCAAAACTACGTTTGTCACCGCGTACGGCACCATTAAGTATTTAGTTTAACTAATTTGAATATACATATGTAGTTATTTCATTATTTGATAAAGTAAGCTTAAAAAACAATACATTAGTCAGTCCAATTTTATATAGATATTGTGATACTTGTTTTTCTCTTTTCAGTTCATTACTTTTAAGCAGTTGGGTTTTTTGTTTTTAAACAAAATCGTCAACCACGCCATGAATAGAAAAATAATTCAACATCCAATCCACATATCTCTGCTCACCCCTCCAAGAATACAAGCGAGAAACTATGTACCCATAATTTCCGAAGGCTTAACGCTTCGACAAGACATAAGCTGAACATCGTATACTAGATCAACCCCCGACATGAACAGCAAGTGATCAATCAAATTATTTAATAACACGCTTTCGCGACATGACGTGGAATATAAGATTACCATACATCAAAGAAAATACTTGAAGCACTTGAGAAAAGGTCATGAAGTGTATTTTTTAGGCTTTATGTATTTGTACCTACATTTATTCCTTACTGATATTATAAATTCGAAAGTAACTGTCTGTCTGTTTCTCTGTCTGTCGGTCTGTTACCTTTTCACGGCTAAACTACTCAACCGATTTAGGTGAAATTTGGTACAGATATAGTTTAAAACCTGGGGAAGGAAGGCTACTATTTATTGATGTAGGTACCAAGCGGGCGTAGCCGCGCGCAAAAATTAATCTATACTAATATTATAAATGTGAAAGTTTGTGAGGATGTATGGATGTTTGTTACTCTTTCACGTAAATCTACTGAACCGATTCCGATGAAACTTGGTATGTAGATATTTAGCTTTTAGATAGCTAATAGATACGCGATATTCCCACGGAAACGAGACTTACGCGGGTGAAACCGCGAACAAAATCTAGTAATATTATAAATGCGACGTAAGTCTGTCTGTCTGTTTCTCTGTCTGTCGGCCTGTTACCTTTTCACGGCTAAGCCACTTAACCGATTTAGATCAAATTTGGTACAGATATAGTTTAAAAACTAGGGAAGGTCATAGGCTACTATTTTTTTATGTCGGTACTAATTGGGTGGAGCCGCGCGCAAAAGCTATTACAATATAAGACACCGGCAGTATTAACCGATGAAAGGTTCAAACAGGATCAAAAAACTGCACGAATAGCGTAATGGTTTAAGTGGTCGCCTCGCCAATGCCACTGTGCCGAGTGTTGTGGGTTCGAATCCCATATGGGACAAAAGTTTTTGTGATTCACAAATTGTTGTTCCGAGTCTGGATGTTCTTTGTGTCTGTTGTTTGAATGATTGTAATTTACCATTCTCAGTCTGTCTGTATAGGAACTACTGTTAGTACAAAGATAAAACCTGGAAATGACTACTTTTTAATGGCTACTTTGTATTAATATTTTAATTTTTTTTTTTAGTTATATGTTTCACCAACAATTGATTACACTGTTACAAGATGTGATACATTCATAAAACTCATTTACTAGCGTAACAATCTCTTTCAGGTAAACACAGCATGCATAATTTTTATATCAAAAATTTACAAAAAATTTGACAATTCAAACAAAACAAGAAAAAAAATGTAGACAAAATTAAAAATAAATAAATACAAAAACAGACAAACCAACCAACCAACCTTAATATAGAGAGAGAATTAAGCGTTTTGATGGTCAGACATATTTTTTTTGATCCTATAAAGTGAGTCAGCATGCACGTCAATTAGATCACTTTGGCTATTTAACAATATGCATAGTCGGGGGATCGGAGAATTTGCGCCGAAGACGGTTCTACGGAGTGGAGGATGTAAAGGCGTGATTGGAGCACGAGGACTTCTGGCGTGGACACGGAGTTTTAAATATTTCAGCAATTGGGGACAATCAATTTTATACTGTATAATTTTAATTAAGAAGAGGGAATCAAGGACTTCTCTTCTTTTCTGTAAAGACACCATATTAAAATGAGAAAGCCTTATTGGTGAAGGTACCAATCGGGCGGAGCCGCATATAAAACCTAGTATAAAATAAGATAATGACAAAATTAGGCAATAGAGTAGTCACCTACTTGATTTTGAACATTATTTTATCACAAAACAGCAACTAGCTATTACAATAAATCATTTTGTGTAAACAGTATCAAAATTGTTTGCAAAGTAAGGAAGTAATAAATTGTTTAAATTTGAATATAAAATAGCGAGGGTGTTGTGAGGATATCACCCTATCTCCCTCGGACAGCCGCATTGAAATAGCAATTACGTCACAACTTGAATCGTGCATCCTTTTTCTGTCATTTAACAATTATGGCTGCTGTTAGATTTAAAACGCTTGTATCTTATCTATACTTATAGATATTAAAAATTGTTATGTATTTTATAGTTTTACTATTTGATTTAAATAATAATAAAACTCAAAGATATAGGAAGTCTGCCAACCCGCACAGGGCCAGCGTGGTGGAGTATGGCCTGACCCTACTCACACTGAGAAGAGGCATATGCCCAGCAGTCGGACAGTTTATATCCAAAGCTATTACGAGTATATCTATACTAATAATATTAAGCTGAAGAGTTTGTTTGTTTGGTTGAACGTGCTAATCTCAGGAACTACTGGTTTGAATTGAAAAATTATTTTAGTGTTGGATAGCCCATTTATCGAGGAAGGCCATAGGCTATATATAACATCACGCATCGACCAAAACGAGTGGAGCAGCAATGAAAAATGTTGCAAAAGCGGTGAAAATTCTCTTATTTTATATGAAGCAGACGAAGTTGCGCCGGTCAGCTAGTATTATAATATAAATGTAAATTAAGAATATAGGGTTCTTAATTTACATTCGACGTGGAGGATTTGGTGTGTTTGACCTGCCGATGGTAGCAGATAAGTCAATACCATTACTATTCGCTGACGATTTGAAATTGGTTCATAAAATTAAGCAAGAATCTGATCATGACGTACTGCAGCAGGATATTAATAAAGTAGTAGAATGGAGTCGTAGCAATAAGATGTATTTCAATGTGACCAAATGTTCTGTATTATCATTTACTCGTTCACGTGACCCAAGTCATTATCAATATAACATGGAGGGAATCCAACTGCAACGTGTCTCAGAGGTAAGGGATTTAGGTGTACGCTTTA
The DNA here is from genome assembly GCA_963675205.1 of Catocala nupta. Lineage (NCBI taxonomy): Eukaryota > Metazoa > Arthropoda > Insecta > Lepidoptera > Erebidae > Catocala > Catocala nupta. The sequence goes on along the minus strand of OY776102.1, from coordinate 20,786,203 downwards.
CAGCTGATTTAAATTTCCGTAAGCATACCACCGACGTTTGTAAAAAAGCATACTGCAATTTAGGGTTGGTCTTAAGGCTAGGAAATCAGTTCTCGAACATCAGGGCTCTGAGATCGTTGTACGAAGCGCTTGTAAAAAGTCACTTGGAATGTGATGCTGTCGTTTGGTCATCACATGAAACCAAGTACAAGCTAATGCTAGAACGTATCCAGAACAAGTTCATGAGATTCTTGTACCTAAAGCAGTATGGTGTGTATCCAGGGTATCCACTTCTGTATCCTACACTATTTGTGCTGGGCATGGTAGGATATTATAAACTGGAAGTAAGAAGGGAAGTAGCTGTCGCTACTTATTTATTTAAAATTTTGCGCGGTAACATACGCAACCCGGGCGTTTTAAACACGCTGAGGTTGTGTGTACCGGATGGGTACGTGGGACGGCGGAGGCGGCCGCCGCTGCTGTGGGAGCCGCCCGCTCGCACCAACCTGCTGCAGCACGCGCCGCTGACGCGAGCGCTGCGTACACTCAATATGGTGTCACAACGGATTGACTGTTTCGATTGTACTTTGAGTGAGTTTACACGGGCCGCATTTTGTTTTGTAGCTTCATGTTAAAAATAATAATTTAATAATGTACCTAGTCCTATATTCATAACTATAACTACACTATTGTATTAGGTTAAGCCTGTGATGATAGTTGTATGTGTGTTTAAATAAATAAATAAATAATAAATAAAAATAAATGTTTATACACACATATATTAAATAGAATAAAATAAGATAGCTGCCGTTGTTAAATATCACACATTATTTTACACACAAGCAAATTACAATCAAAAGAAATATTTTTCCGAAAACAGTATCAAATTTGGTAGCAAGATAAGGGAATAGTAATTTTATAAACTAAACAGTAGTGTCATAATATTCCTCCGCATCGTTGTCAATTGGCAACGTGCTCAGACTGGCAGCATTGCCACGTTGAATGGCAATACTTATTCTTTGTGCAAAGAAAATACCAGCCCTCTGATCACGCCAAACGTCACCGCGTCGATTAGCTGCTTACCTAGTGTCTCTGTAAATTTATTAAAATTTTATTTTATTTTTATTTATTTTTATTTTCCCTCAGACGGAGCTGCCTTTAAATAGTAGTTACACCAAAACTTGTATCGTGCATCCATTTTTTACTCATATAACTTCAAAATATCAGAAGTGCGTGCCTTGGAATCGAACTCGAGACCTCTGCGTGGCAGTTCAACAGTCTCCCACTAGGCTATCGCTGTTTTATAACCTATAATTACGAAAACTAAAATTAAAAACATGGTTAATTTAAATGTAAAAAATTGTCGGTACTCCGATAAAAATTCGTAAACATTCGTGTCAGTCAAAAAATAGTGTGTTAAAGCAGGGTAGATATGAACATCGGTTGTCTAGTACGAGTGTCAACTTAATGACTAAGGCGCCGGCCCCACTGCGGGCGGTCTAGCGATCAGAGTTCCGAGTTCTGCGTTCGGCGTTCACTGCCATGTACGCGGTGTCTTAGAATCCTACACACACAAAAGCAGTCAGACCGCTGGCGGTCAAAGAGAAACTGTATATTATCAAAGAGGAACTCGACCGTAGAACGCAGACCGCCGGGGCGATGTGTTTGGCGCCTTAGTTTGTCAGTGTGTAGACATCGCTAGTGTTGTGTATCGAAGTCCAGTGCAATTTTTCTTAAATTAGCAATTAAGGATAGTTGACGAAGTCTCAACTTCACAAGAGTGCCGCTGACCACACCTTTTTGTTTAATACAAATATAAAATATACATTTACCATAACAATGAATGTGTTTACAGTTACTCCATGTAAAAAACATAAAATAATTAATATTTTCGCCTACAACATTACGTAAATTTGCACGTAAAATTCAAAAACGTAAGCTCATGTTACGTGATTTTTAGATTATAACAGTAGAAATCTATCCTATTTTACAGCTTAAACGAAACCTAAATAGTTATATTACAATTTGTCCGTCCCAAATATTTAAGTTATTGGTTGACTATAAAGATACATATTTATCAAAAAAACACTTCAAATCTTCTACACAATATTACTATGGCGGCCGCGCGCCGATTTGAATATCGAGCTCTGTCATTCAGTCCAACCGCATCTTACGCTCGGTGCAGTCTTAATTACTTAACGACGCCATAAAGACCCTTATATAACATTGTATCAAGGCAATGTGCAATTGCAATGAAATGAAATTGTCAACTATTGAGTCGCAGCGGCACACCCGTACTCAGACACAACAGTTTTCAATAATTTCTGGCATTACAACAATTGACAGGCAACGGTAAGCTCAAAACTTTTGAATACATCGGCCATTCCAAACATAATTCTTTGGATAGCCTTATGCAAAATTTGTCGTGAATTTTATAATATGGCTTTTATTAGTGGAATTCGATAATTTACTTACTACATTTTACTTAAACAGTTAGATTAAACTACGGACTATAATCACGTCTTGTCTTGATTATTTATGTACATGTAAGTGGATGCTCCTATTTACCATACTGCTGCTTTAGAGGCTACCATAAATTTTTATCAAATGCTTGAGTATGTTGAGTAGTAGTTCATGGAGAAATGGTTGCAGCACCTTACAGTTATGATTTGTAAACGAAATATTATTGTACACTTGGCGATTAAAAAGAGTGGCTATGAGTTTCTTGCCCGTTCTTCTCATGAGCCCTACACACCCTTGCTTTGCTGAACGTGGCAGTCAATGTAAATTCACTGAAAAAAATTACGTGTGACTTTGACATTCATAAGTGTTACCTTGTAACCTAATTTGAATAAATTTATTTTGATTTTGATTTATTGCTGGCCAGTATATTGAAGCAACGAAAGCCTAATTAGAGACCGTTTGGACTGTCACGCAGAGGTTTTAACTTTGAACTTATCTCTGACTTTTCCTCGCTTTAACGGTGAAGGAAAACATTGTGAGGAATCGTGCATATCCTAGAGTACTCTACATATAATGTTCGTGAAGATATGGGAACTCTGCAATCACGGACTGGGCCAATGTGGTAGACTTTTTCTTCTTATACAAAGAAATGGCGCGTGCCCAGTAGTGGGACAGTTTATAAATAAAATATACTAGCATTTGCCACTGACTTCGTCCTCGCCTGGCACACGATATCGCTGGTTCTAATTAAAATAATTCAATGAAACCTGACTCTGATTTTAAATTGACTGCGTGGATAGCGGTTAAGGTGGTCGCTTCGCTACTGGCACTGCGCCAAGAGTTTTATCAACTGTTATTGTGAAGGATAATCAACTTTTTAATCCTAATATTATGAATTCGAATGTAAGTTTTTTTGCTTGATTGTTACGATTTGACGCCTAAACTACTCGACGAATCACCATGAAATTTCGTATACACGTTGCCAGTAGTACAAAAAAGGACGTAGGGTACCTTTCATCCAGGATAAAGTACATTTGCACAAGTACACCTACATTTGCACAAGCGAAGCCGCGAGCAAAACCTAGTACGCATATAAATTACAGAATTACGAGACCTGGATTCAAATTCGAGACCTGCATGTTAAATCCAATGTGCCCACTCAACGAAAAATACTTGCATAAAATAAAATTTAATATAGTAAATTAATAATGGTACGATGACACGAACAGAGATCAAATACGTTAAGCAAACATTTACTCAAACACAATAAAATATTCAGCGTTGTGAGTTTCAATAGCTGTCAAATATAGCCAGCTGTGAAATGTTCAGAGCCAATTATTATCTCGTTGGTAACGGACTGTGTTGTCGCATTGGTTCAGTTTAATAATATCTTTATTTCTTATTTAAAACACAAAAAAGCGTCACTTACATAAGAAAGCATAATAATGGTGAAGGTTAACAAATATCATGTCCGTTACCACTTTAAAGTTCAGAGTTTTTTTTTACGTGGGGTAATGCATTGACGCATACCTCTCCGCGGGGCGATGGAGAGGCTATGTCGGACTAACCGAGGAAAGATGGTGAGCGACATCCCGGTAATACCGACGAAACCTACCACGGTGTTCCTCGATATAACCGCAATCGGCGTGGCCGCGCGAATCACTTTCACGTGCAATCGCGACCCAGCCGAGGTTTCGGCCCACCGTATGAAACGGCAGGCCTCTACACAAGCCTATACTTACCCTTTAGGCACTGCTGATTTGAAACACTACTGCCCTTCCACTCCATCTGCCTATAATTGGTCCCTGAAGGTGCTTTCCGGCACTGGAAGGTACAGCGGCTCTCACTTATATACCTAACAGGTGGGAAAGTGGGAACGCTATATCATAAACTTGAGTACTCTGTAGAGAGGGTGCCCTTGTCCCTATCTTCTGACCCGAGTAGATAAGGTTTCGGGGGGAGAACTAAGGGTCTCCCCCTTATGACCAGGGTACTGCGGGGTCAAGAAGCCTATTGACCGGCACCTATCCAGAGAATAGGTAGTGCCACTTGGGCACGAGGTAGCTCGCTTACGAGAACCGGATCTCTGGAGTTAAGATAGAGAAATTGAGATTTGGGGACAAGACCTGTCTATAACTGGTCTTGGAAGATGCTCTTGGGCACTAGAAGGTACAGCGACTCCTACTATTATAACCGTCAGGTTAGTGTAGGGGAACACTCTCATAAACTGCATTAGTCCTAGAGAGAGGAATTGTGCCCTTGTCCCTTGTCCTTGAGGAGGGATGGACATATGACACAAACCGTAAACCGCACGCCGTCTCACGGACCTGGTGCTGATCGGATGGCGGGCAGGCCTACGAAGCCCACCACCCCATGCCGGAGGACATCTCGCGCCCTCCAGCGTCCGGTTCTGCGCTCCGGCGCCTCCTTGATGGAAATTACTACCTCACAGAAGGAGGCGACGCCGTTCCACGACCTCTCGCTCCGGACCATAGACTAAACCACGGCCGGGAGCGAACGGGCAACCAATCCGACTGCCGCAAGCAACTCACGGCGCTGCGAGGCCCAGGCGGGCTGATCCGCCATATTGTACAGCTCCGTGTCCACAACAACATCACGGCAGTCGTCGCAGTGATGACATCCCCACGTAAAAATAAACAATAATAAAATGTTAGTAACAATACTTTGTTCTGGATGAAAGGTACCCTATCCCTATTCTGTACCCCTGACAACGCGATCGCAATCGGCCGAATAGTTAAGGCGTAAAAGCGTAAAAACAAACAAACACACTTTCGAATTTATAATATTAGTTATACTAACATCCATACAGCAATACACAATAACAATATTTAATCCGCTTATAACATTTCAGAATATTTGAAACATAATTAAATGTAAAATAAATATTTTGCAGCAAATAATTTTAATAGCAGCTTATTTAATATTAGATTTCAATGTATTTAGTTCATTCAATTGTATATAAAACGTTTATGTATAATATAGTTTTAATACGTTTGCTAAATGGACATATCTTAGTGCTATAGTCAACCGATCGGTCCGTCAGCATAAACTGTAGTTATATTAGACTAGCTTTATCCCGCGGCTTCGCTCACGTAAAAGAAGATTAGGTTAGAATATGTTAGTAACAGTAATTTCGTTTTAAAAATAAAGCATAGCCTAAGATATTACTCGGTGATAATATAGCGTTCCAATGATGTAACCTTACGCGAGCATAGCCGCGGACAGAAGCTAGTCATCCTAACTAATGTTACAAATGCGAAAGTGAGTTTCTTTGTTTGTTACGCTTTCACGCTTTAACTACTCAACAGATCAACATGAAATTTTGTATACACGTTGTCAGGGGTACAGAATAGGACAGAGGGTACCTTTCGTCCAGAAAAAAAGAATTGTTGCAAACCTAACCTAACATAACCTACATTTACGTGAGCGAAGCCGCGGGCGAAAACTAGTAATCTATATATTAATACGTGAAGCAAAAGCTTTGTACCCGAACCCGTTTCTACGAAAATTGCGCGGATGGAGGAGTATGAAATTTGGCACAGTTAAAGTTTATATAAAGAAGGAGGGGCGAATCTTAATATTTTTATAAAATATGCATTAGAAATACATTAAATTAATGAAAAAACACTACAGGCACACAACCATGCATTCTACACAAGCAGTCGAATCGCGTTCGTAGTATTTCGGCATTGTTCGGTTGATTTCGTAGAATGCTTCGTAACTATAGTTACATACATTTGTATATGGAGAAGGTGACTAAATTAAATGTGATTATAAGGGCATATTCTAGACAATAAAACCTTAATAAATATAAATAAATTATGGGCGAATTTCGACCACTTGGCGACCACTAGTAACTATAAAAGCTCAAAGGCCTTTTTATAGTGACATCGGGAAGCCCTCAGTGACACTCCATCTATCCGTGGCCACGAAGAGTCTCTTGTGAGCGAATAAAAACAAAACAAAACCACTCCAAGGCATGTCTGTTAGTTAGATCTGTGGTTTATTTCGACGTGTCGGTTGTATTTTATTGCAAGTCTGCGAATATATGCTGTGGTTTCAGTAGCAAGAGGCAGCGGTTTTAGCATTTATAATGTGCATGAACATTTTCTGTTCGACTGCTGTATGTGGTAACAAATGCGAAAGCTGAGTATTCGATCTTATAAGAAAAATATATGGTTATATAGTATATTTTTCTTATAAGATCGAATACCCAGCATTCGCATTTGTTACCATAGTAGTTATCTGTCAAGAAGTTCGCACATCAAGCCGTTGATTTTGCGCCTGATCTCAATCTGATAATGAAGATTGTTGTCCCATTGGACTATGACAGCTAGGCGATAGAGAGTGTACCGCAAATACTTTTGTACTATATTATATCCTGCGCAGATGGCCATTCTTTGATAAGATTGGCCATCGTAGCTGAAATTATATTTAATTCGGTCTGGAGGACCGAAACTACACTAACTAAAATACACGTATACCTAACTCTTTGCATATCAGTGGATGTGTGATGCCAGTTTCAAGTATTTAGAAAAATATTATAAACCATGTGTAGCAAAAAAGGTAACCGATTTTTCTCTATGCTTACAAGCCAAATTCACAAGATTACTAAAACGTTCCATAGTTTCGTAGAGACCTGGGCTAAATAAAAATAATATTACAACAGTTCAAAATAAAAAATTACCGTCCATTATTTCCATAAAGTAGATTCAATAATTTCACGGGCATTAAAATTTAATAACAAAATGAAGATATTTAAAACCTCAGTTTAAGGAGTAAATGTTACATAAGCATTTTTACTTGATGTAAAAATCACATGTCCTATTTTTTTCAATCGCTTGAATCAAAAATACCTTTTTTATATATCAGTGGCCTGTATTGTTATAGTACATATCGTCATGAATTTTATGAACGTATTAAAAAATGAATTAGTAAAATTTGGTACTTTGTCAAATTAATTAAAAAGGATGCACGATGTGCATCGCGACGTTACTTTTTATATATGCACACGCGTTCGAGGGAGATAGCAAGATGTGTCCCATTTTCCCTTTAGTATAAACTAACTCCTCATCTTATGCTTTGCGCCGCCTTCGTTTCTAGGACGCACAATTGACCTTCGCCACGCTGGCCAATAAAAAGGGGTTTTACGCGAAAACTTCATAGATCGCAGTTTTTCTCCGTCAGTTATTCGAAGTATACGACTTAAATATTGTCCTCTCTATATTTACAACGAACTTCGAATTAAATTGTCTCTTATGTCGAATGAAGGATATTTTAGTAATAAAGAAACTGTTTTCATGAATAGTATGTAGATTTATAAATTATAGCGTATGGTTCTACCTATGGTATAGATACACATATAAAGAGGAAAGATAAGATTTTTGTTTTCGTTTATTAGAATTTTACTCGAAAACTACACGACCGATTTTAAAAATTCTTTCATCATTAGAAAGCTATATTATCACCGACTAGGGGCCTATATTTTATTTTAAAAAAGCCGCTGTTACACCTAACCTAACCTGATTTTACGCGAGCGAAGCCGCGAATAAAAGCTAGTATTATACAGATTGTCCCAGAAGTCGACGTCAAGCCGGAATCAGGTAACAGGCTAAGTTATACAAGCTACCAGAAAAATATAAAAAGAAATAAGCTACGTTTTGAAAAATTATAGGCATTTGAATTTTTTTTTCTTTTTTTTTACGTGCGGGAATGCAATGACGCATATCCCTCCGCGGGGGCGAGCGGAGGGATTATGTCGGACTGGCCGAGGTAAAAGAAAAGATGGAATAAGACTAATGTATCTCCCGGAATATCGACTAACCTACCACGGTGTTCCTCGACAAAACCACTATCGACGGGGCCGCGCGAATCGCTTTCGCATGCGGTCGCGACCCCGCCGAGGTTACGGCCCGCCGTATGAAACGGCAGGCCACTACGCAAAGAGACCTACCCAAAAGCACTCACTTCTAATAAAACCCTACTGTCTCCCCCCTAGAGGGGAGACGGACTCGAAACAGAGGCGCGCGTGGGAACACGCACGCCGCCTCTCGGACCTGGTGCTGAACGGATGGCGGGCAGGCCCACAAAGCCCGCCACCCCCAGGTCAAACCTCAGGGTGGCTGGAGGTCGTCTCGCGCCCTCCGGCGCCCGGCTCTGCGGTTGGGGAGAGGGTTTAAGCGCTCCCACTCCCGCTCCGCCGCCTCCTTGATGGAAATCACTTCCTCGCAGAAGGAGGCGACGGCGTTCCACGACCTCTCATTCCGGACCATAGACTGAACTACAGCCGGGAGCGAGAGGGCAACCGATCCGACTGCCGCGATCATCTCACGGCGCTGCGATGCCCAGGCGGGGCAAACTGCCAAAGTGTGCAGCGCCGTGTCCTCAACAACGTCGCGGCAGTCGCCGCAGTGGTGACAACCGGGCGTCTCTTGCCGGCGTATACGACACAGGAACTGGCCAAAACAACCGTGGCCAGTCATTACCTGTGTCAGCCGGAAGGTGAGGGCGCCATGCCGCCTCTCCAGCCACTCCTCAAACACCGGACTTACCGCCACGATCGTGGCGTGCCCGATGGTCTTTTCACTCCTGTTACTACAGATATCTATATTTTAATTTTTTTGTAGATATTTCTGTTTTATTTAAATGCCTATAATTTTTAAAAAACGTAACTAACATTTTCTTTATATTTTTCTGAAAGCTATTATAACTTAGCCTGTTACCTGATTCCGGCTTGACGTCGACTTCTGGGACATCTTGTATAGGGGTCAGCAGAAGTGTATTGCACCTACATTTCGCCAGTTAGGCCTTAAGTCCTACGTAATTTATATATAGAGTCTTTAACGTCTACGGAACTCTGTTCCAGACACCGTATTGCTACTGAGATCATATTAATAGAAAAATCCAATGACATTTTACCCAACCTGGGAATTGGACCTAGGTGCGGTAGGTATTATACGGACATTTTGTCAGCTTACGGTTCTAAGATTCTTATAATATAGACTAACGACCCGCCCTGGCTTCACACGGGTAGTACAAAACCTTAACAAATTATATACCTAAACCTACCTCGTGAATCACTCTGTCTATTGGTGAAAACCGCATGAAAATCCGTTAAGTATTTTTTGAGTTTATCACAATCAGACAGACAGATAGACAGACGCGGCGAAGGACTTTGTTTTTTTATTTTTTATAATATAGTTGGCAAACTAGCAGACGGATCGCCTGATGGTAAGCGATTACCGCCGCCCATGGACACCCGCAACACCAGAGGAGTTACAAATGCTTTATCCGCCTTATAAAAAGGACTAAGCTCTTTTCTTGAAGGTTTGTAGGTCCTATTGGTCCGGAAATAGTCCAGTTCATTCCACAGTTTAGTAGTGCGAGGCAGAAAATTTCTGGAAAAGCGCACAGTTGTGGACTGCCAACCATCTAAATGATGGGAATGGAAATTCTGTCGCGTAGGACGATGGCGAAAAGAGGCGACAGGGATCAGTCCGAACAGTTCCTTTTGTTTTTTACCGAGCAAACTTCCAGACTCAATGTTGCTATTAAGATAATCTTGACACTCACACTTAATAACATTTATCCTGACCTGGGAATCGAAACAAAGACATATACATACTATATTTTGCCTGTGGTATCGCTCACGTTTATGTAGATTTTTTCAATAAATTATAAACCCTAAAATAGTATTTTTTTGGATCAAAGGTATATTACGGCCTTCTCTGTACCCTTGACAACGTGTATGCGAAATTTTATGATGATCGGTCGAGTAGTTAAGGCGTGAAAGCATAACAAATAAACAAACTCTCATTCGCATTTATAATATTAGTTATAATCATGAATTTATACCACTATAACTAGATGTGCCTACGGTTTCACCCGCGTTTATCGTTACTGCGCTGCCCCTGTGGGTCTTAGTGTGATGTTATATAGCCTATAGCTTTCCTCGATAAATAGGCTATCCAACACTAAAAGAAGTTTTCAATTCGAACCAGTAGTTCCTGAGATTAGCGCGTTCAACCAAACAAACAAACTCTTCAGCTTTATAATTTTACTATAGATATTATTGCTAGTGAGGCATGACCACTAGACTGCAATATTCTCGTAAATCTAATACAAATATTAATATACAGTCTTTTGTATAATAAGTATTGTTTATCGTTAAGAGTTGCCGCCGAACACAATTGTTTCTCAACAAGTAAATGTAAAAGTACATTCATACAAAATTAATCAATCACTAACTAAATATGAATATACTATACTATAGTACTTAGTAACACTTATGAACGTCAGTTATTATTCTAAGTAACACTTATGAACGTCAGTTACTATACTAAGTAACACTTATGAACGTCAGTCATAAGTGTCAGTCATCTTTGTGTCTCAAATGGATAAAGATACAACAAAAGTATTTTTTTTAAAGTATGTCTGCCTTTGCCAGATTGTGTCCCAAAATACTACTTAAAATAATATCTAATATTTAATAGTCGTATAAGACAATTAAGAAATGATTCGCGAATTGTATTAAAACTGACTGTTAATGATAATTACCAGTCTCAGCTTTTTAATGACTTCAATTCGCCATTTTCTTTATCCGCCCGGATCAGTTTAAAACGAACCGTTTAGTATTAGACTGGGTATACACTCTCGATGGATAATATCGATAATGATTGTAATAGAAGTTGGTAACTTCAGTAGCACAGCGTGAGGGAATGCGACCACTATCCATGAGGTCTCGACTTTGACGCCCGGGTTAGGAAATGCTATTGGTTTATGCTGTCTGGAAATTTTTGTGACAAAACGGACTCTGCATCTGTGCAATAAACGACCTATTAATAACTCCGGACCGAATTTCGGTGATGGCGACCAATCGTAACGGAGACTGGCCATCTGCGCAGAAGATATTATAGTGCACAAGTATGTGCGCAAACACAAGTATACTCTCTGTTCCCTAACTCTCATGATCCGATGGGACTGATAATCCGACACGACCGGAGTAAGATCAGGCGCAGGACCAACGGCTTTACGTGTTTTCCGAGGCACGGGGGTGTCTAACACCGCCAACTTCTTAACCCCGGGCCCGTATTGAGACTTCTTAACAGGAAAACCCAATAACTTTTTGTTGGCCCGACCCGGGCCCGGGAACTCGAGACCTCATGCACATCAGTCGCATTAACTACCGCTGCGCCACGGAGATAGTTTTTTTTTTTATAAAATATAAATTCAGAACCTATTTACATTATGTATAATAAAAATAAATATATATTAGCATAAAACAGAATAATATTATATTATTCTTACACTGAGAAGAGACCCATGCCCAGCAGCGGGACAGTGTAATTCAGGGCTGATATTATTATTATTATACATATATTTTGAGCCATTCCTTATTTTGTTTTACTTGTAGTAAAACAAAATAAGGTAAGGTAAGGTAGGCTAGGTCGCGTAATTATGTAGTTTATTTTTGTATACCTATTATAAGTTTCTGGTACCAGTAAAGAAAGTATATATATCAATGTGACCATCATTTCTTACACCTTCACATCATGATACTGACAAGACTTATCATTAGCCCCTACCCCTACTACTTATAAGTCGTTAAGTTTATTTATATTAGTTAAGTTGTATATAATGATTGCTGCCTTTGTATATTATTTAATTGTCTATTATTTACAGTTATCAACCTTAAATACAGCTGACAAAATGTATGTCGTACCACTGCCTGGTTTTTTAGGGTCAACTGTGAGTCTAGATATATTGAATAGATTTAAACGATACTTGGTGGAAATCCATTGTAATTTGTAATCTCATCCGTTGCCAAACGGTCCTGAAGATTCGTCGCCCTGAAGCGAAACACGTGTCAACGCATATTTTGTGTTCGAAGCGGAATACTGCATGATGATAGATGGAGTACACCCTTGTCCCACGTCGTGGCTGTCCCTATCCAGAGGAGTTCATTATTGTCAATGGTTGGTGTGGTCCATCTGAGGGTGCTTGGCGGGTTCCTCTATTCACAATATTTTTCTTATAAACTAGCTTTTGCTCGTGGCTTCGTTTGCGTAAAAGTAGGTTAGCTTACGACAGGAATGGTACATTTAAAAAAATAAAAATAGCCTATGTTACTCGGTGATAATACAGCTTTCTAATGGTAAAAGAAATTTTGAAATCGGTTTATTAGTTTTGAGTCAAATCCTTACAAACAAACAAACAAAAAATCTAATATTTCCGCTTTATAATATTAGTATAGATACAAAATTCACAATTGTGCCCTCAGCCTTACGCACAGTTAGAGTTATTAAATAATTTTTACAGCCCCATCGCACCGTGTTATACATAAAATGTTCGTCTGTCCGTAAATTACGTTTCGGCACAAATTCTCTTGTTTATTATCACAATAAAGTGGAATCGCTTCAATTGTGTAAACTTTTATGTGTATACATACTTTTTATCGTGACTTCACTCGTTTAGGCAGTTTAATATATTGCTATTATCGCACCAGCAATTTTTTTTGCTGAACCAATATGGCAAACTATTATATGCGGTAAAAGGAACAAACTTGCAAAACGACAATTCGAACCAGTAGTTCCTGAGATCAGCGCGTTCAACCAAACAAACAAACTCTTCAGCTTTATAATATTAGTAATTTTTGAATAATGCCAGTAAGGCTTCTTTATTAGTAAATGATTAGAGAAACTGCAATTTATTGTATTTGTTCAATGACTTGTGTAAACAGCTGTGAATCTTAAGGTCCCGGGTTCCAATTCCGACGAAGTATGTTAGTTACATAGTATGCGGTGTAGCACTCCCGTATTTTATTTCATTTTTATTTATTTATATACAATCTTACACAAGCATAAAAGGCTTACACCCAATACGATAATGTGATCAACATTGCTTTTCTAATAACTCGAGGGTCACCCTCACGAATTCCGCCTACGCGACGTTAAAAAATGACAAGCCTTTGTGAGATTTTTCATATTAAAGCCATTGCAGGCGCAGGATGCACTTAATTTTTATCCGGTCATGTCGGATAGCTGCCTATCAGACTACGAGAGTGACAGAATAGAGAGTGCACTTGTGTTTGCGCACACACTTGTGCACTATAACATCTCCTGCGTAGATTTTAGCTGCTCTGACCGAAATTCGGTCTACAGCACATCATTCTATTTAGTCCCAGGAAGTTAAGGCATACAAGACGGACAAAACCACACTTTATATGAATGTAAAGCAATAAAATATAAAAGTATTTCGGCCATATTTCAGTCGTTAAATACGGCAACTTGTTCAATTGGTCATTAACTTAGTTTACGACTATTTTATGACCATTTCTGACTGACTATATTCTTCAGTTTGCCGTTGTTAAGAAGATTAACACTTCTACTACTGTTTGTGTTTTTAGAACCATTTAAAGCCGGCTTGAGCAGCGATAGCTCAGTGGGGAGACCAACAGACTGCAATGCAGAGGGTCTCGGGTTCGAACCCACGTCGCGCACCTCTGACTTTCGGAAGTTATATGACTTTTTGCAATTATGTGCGTATTGATTGACAATTACCGCCTGCTCCGTGCTTCGGAGAGCACGTTAAGCCGTCGGTCTCGGCGGTTAAGGCGACACAAAAGATCCCACTGGGTCGAAGTGTCGCCGGTCTGTACTGTCTGGCCACCACACAAGATAAGATAAATGCCGGCTTCGCACGGGTCATACAAAACCTTACCAAATTATACCTTCCTCGTGAAACATTCTGCTTATTGGTAAAAACCGCATGAAAATCCGTTCTGTAGTTTCTGAGTTTATCGCGCAGACTGACAGACGCGACGGGGGACTTTGTTTTATAATATCTATGTAATGTAAGTGATATAAGTTACACATATTTAAGAAGCAACAAAATACCGACCGCTGTACTTTCCAGAAAACCTTTCGTATGTTTATATTTTCTTATTATGTATTTTATTCAAAAAATCCATTTCTAGCAAATAACAATCAGTTTTAAGCGTTAAGATAAGTAGTAGATTATACATAAGTATCTAATATTATTTTTGAAATGCTAGATTTCATTTTTCTACGCGTGTTAAAACTGTTATTTAATTTCAATTAAAATATTTTAAAACATATTTTAATTATAGATACTTGACTCTTGGCTTAAGTTTGCGTGCAACCGTGAGGTACCAGGTTCGTTGGGCAGTGTAATGGAGTTTCTCTATTAGGATTTTTTTAGGAGAAACACGGAGTCTGGAAATGTGACGAAAAAGGAGGCTGAAGGATCATTCAAATTAATTTAAATAAATTCATTATAGCTGGTCATATGTATGTGCCTGCAGTGCGTAAACGTGACTTTTAAAAGCAAAGCTGGTGACACGTGAGAGATCGCGTATATCGAAAATTTATACATTTTTTGATAAATTTGTTTATGAACACCGGTACTCTGCGGCACAATCAATTAATCAATTTTGCTGCACATTTCGGGTTTAATATACTATACTTTGTGTATAGCGACATCTACTGTTACTATTTTACACTATAATAATAACTTCTTTCACATATGCTCTAGCTAGTACCACAAAACATCACTAGATGGCAGTAAAAAAAAGATATTCATATCTTTAATATTATATTTAATTATTACAGATATATTGATGGCGAATGGCTTTTTATGCACAAAAAAAACAGAAAGAAGCATTACTTAGACTATTACGTTAACAAAACAAATATTGAGTCTCAAATCTCAATAGCTTTAAATTTTAGCACCATCTAGCGGAACTACGTTGTACTAATGCACTAGTGCAGGTATTTATACGAGTTGCTTCATGTAAACGGACATTTTCACATTGTGCTGCTAGATGGCAGTGTACTTAATGTCAGTAAAATTCTTAATTCTTAATCAGTCTTGCCTATTTATATTGAAGATCCGCGATAACATCACAATAGACATTAATTTAAATTACTCATTTAATTTTATAGACTGAAAGTATTTTTTGATACAATTATATTTGCAAAATGTTACTTGAAACAAACTATTTAGATCGCCATTTTGTTTAGCAATAAACATATTAAGATAATGTTTCAAACGAAGAAACATATCTAACGCCGGATAACAAAGTTGTTTATCCCTATAGTTCAAGTTTGTCACTGCAATCCATAACATTAAAAGTTTACATTCCAAACGATGATGATTTTTCCAATGCTTTTATAACAGCGCCACTAGTGGTACGTTTGATGAACTAATTAATATGTTTTGACAGTGAGATTATTCAAGAGCTTTAAAATAATTTATAAAACTTACCAAACGTTAAGGTCATTTCTTTAAGTTTTGATAACTTAACAAAGAATTATACCAAATTTGGTTTCTAATTAGTTTAAACACTAAATAGTTTTGTAAAATTATTTTATTGAAAATTACTTTCTATTATTTTGTATAGTAATGAATTACCTCCTTTACTGTGTAAATATTTAACTGTTACTACAATAAAATATAAGAAAATTTACCATTCTAGTATACAAAACTTTTTCGCGGTGTCGCTCGCATAAATGTAGGTTAAGTTAATTTTCAATACATCGGGAGCAGTACTTTTTTTGGATACTCAATCTCCTTTTCTGTTTTCCTGACAATGTGTATGCGAAATTCCATAATAATCGGTCAAGAAGTTTAGGGGTGAAAGCGTAACAAACATACAAACGGAGAGTTTGTTCACATATATAAGATTAAATTAGGATATAATAGAGTACTTTCAAATTTCGATTTGTTTTTCTTTTTATAGAGCTGACGAGCAATTAGAAATTTCGGAAATATTTTATCGTTTTATATTGTTGACTATACCACCTAGTATTCTTGTTAAGCATTCTACAGTTTACTTAAACGGATTCAGGTAATCTAGAACGCTTGTTAGAAGTGAGTTCTCGGCGTAGTGTAATGTGTGGAACTCGAACACATGAACTCTCCATCGCATTTCCAGTGCCTTACCCATTGAGCTTAACATATTACGTACTTAATTATAATTAACTAGCGGACCCGACAGACGTTGTCCTTAACGCAAGAGAAAAAATAAAAACAAAGCCTGTACGGTTTCGTATACTTGATAGTTTTGTGGTTTGGTGAGTGCGGAGAGAGGACTTAATAATCACGTATAATCACGTAGCTATAGGTTACGGTAACAAGAGTTAGGTGTTAGCAATTCGTTCGTCCGTACAGGGCTGCCCGGAACAAGTTTCGGGGCCTGACGCCCCCCGTCGCGGAGTCCCTGGAGCCGGAGCTCCTGGGCAGGGTACTGGTGGGGCTCTTTCCCGAACAGAACCCCCACCACACCCCTCCGATGATGGCGCCGTCCTTCCCGGAGGAACTGGATCCGGCCTCCATCCCGCTTATATCAGAGGCGGAAATGGATGCAGCCGTCAGCCGCTTATGTGGCAAGAGGACGGCACCGGGTCCTGACGGAATCCCGGGGCGGGTCCTCCGGATTGCCCTCAGAGAGATGGGCGATCCGCTTCGGGAGCTGTTCGACGCATGCCTCACGTCTGGACGGTTCCCGAAGCTGTGGAAGGACGGCCGATTGTGCCTGTTGCGGAAGGAGGGGCGAGATACAACCTCGCCTTCCGCATACAGACCAATCGTGTTGCTGGATGACACGGGAAAGCTGCTAGAGAGAGTGGTGGCTTCCCGTGTCATCCAGCACTTGGAGGGGACTGGGCCGGCTTTATCGCAGGCCCAGTATGGGTTCAGAGCGGGGCGATCCACAATAGACGCCCTGCTCTGGCTCAAAGAATGGACGCAGGAAGCGGTTGGTGGGGGGAACAAGGCGTTGGCTGTCTCGCTGGACATTGCCAACGCCTTCAACAGCCTCCCGCATGGAACAGTACAGGAGGCGCTCCGGTATCACGGAGTGCCCCTGTATTTGCGGAGGCTGTTGGCCGACTACCTCCAGGACCGCGAGGTCCTGGTGGAGGGACGTGATGGTCTGAGGCGCCGTCGCGTATCCTGCGGGGTTCCACAGGGGTCGGTACTGGGACCGCTCCTGTGGAACGTTGGCTACGACTGGGTGCTTCGGGGCACGCTTCCCGCGAGTATGCGGGTGGCGTGCTACGCTGATGACACCCTGGTCGTAGTCAAGGGGAGGAACCTCGGGGAGGCGGTGCGGTTGGCCGAGGTGGGAGCTGCCCTAGTAGTTGACCGTATCCGCGCCCTGGGATTGGAGGTTGCTCTCTCCAAAACTGAGGCCCTATTGTTTCATGGGCCTCGGGGGGGACCTCCTCCAGGTACGCGAGTGGCCCTGGACGGGGTCCTGGTCCGGCTTGGGACCCAAATGAGGTACTTGGGTCTCATCCTGGACGGGAGGTGGACTTTTGGGGCACACTTCACCCAGCTGGCCCCAAAAGTCCTAGGAGCGGCGGCCGCCCTGGGGAGGCTGCTGCCCAACGTGGGTGGCCCGAGCGCCACTTGTCGCCGACTGTACTCCGGAGTGATCCGGAGTATGGCCCTGTACGGGGCACCGGTCTGGGCGGACGCCCTCAGTCGCGACAATAAGACCCTGCTGCGACGTCCGCAGCGGGTCGTCGCGACGAGGGCCATACGCGGTTACCGGACGGTGTCCTGGACGGCTGCGTGCGTGCTGGCCAGTGACCCCCCCTGGGAGCTGCAAGCGGAGATTCTCGCCGAAGTTTACCACTTCGTGGCGGCGAGGAGGTCCCGCGGGGAGCCCCCGGGGTGGGAGGAGATCGCACGCATGCGGCGACAGGCGCGGGCCGCCCTGCTGAGGCGGTGGACGGAGGACCTGGCTCCACCGGTCCCGGGCCAGTGGACGGTGGAGGCCATTCGCCCGGTCCTTCGGGGGTGGATAGGGCGGCGATTCGGGTCGCTGACCTTCCGACTGGTGCAGATGCTTTCCGGGCACGGATGCTTCGGAAAGTATTTGCACCAGATCGCGAGACGGGAGGCGACCCCGGTCTGCCACGAGTGTGGGGCGCCAGAAGATACGGCGCTCCATACGCTGGAGGTGTGTGCCGCGTGGGGGCCGCAACGGCACACGCTTTCGGCCATAATAGGCGGGGATCTCTCCCTGCCGAGCGTGATCAACGCCATGCTCGGCGGCGAGAGGTTGTGGCAGACAGTGGTCTCCTTCTGTGAGGCTGTCATGGCGCAGAAGGAGGCCTCTGAGAGGGTCAGGGAGAACAATCCCCTCGCTGACCCTCTCCGGCGCAGACGGACGGGAGCGAGGAGGAGGCGATTTGCCCGCCTTCTCGCTCCTGTATAGTGGGGTCACTGGTACAGAGTCGGGGGACTCTCTACCGGCTTGCACTGCCCCACACGTCTGAGGAGTGGCCTTGGTGAGCAAGGCCACCCCTCCACAGGTGCTGAGGCCCGGTTACCATCAGCCGGGCCAACCGCCGGGGCGGGATGGTGACTGCTAACGCGACCCCATCTCGCCCTAGGGAGGGACTGCTCACCCCAGGTTTTTAGTGTGTATACCGACCCCCTTCAGGGGCGATCCATAAAGGATTTTCCTGGGTCAAAAAAAAAAAAAAAAAAAAAAGTTGTTAGCAATTCGTCTCTCTAATGTCTGTACGTCGCGACTGTATAGTTAGCATTGAGTTGCTTTTATAATAATTTACATAATTTCTGATGATTAGGTTAATGACGCGTGACCGACAGGTCGCGTTGTCAGCAAAACGGAATGTACAGTTTAATGAGACTGTACATAACCATTCTCGAATCCACTTGAACACACACAAAAAAATTAATCAAAATCGGTCAAGCCGTTTAGGAGTTTAATTACAAACACACGCACAGAAAATTTGTATATATAAAGATATCTATTAGCCTTCGCCTTATCAATAACTAGATTTTGCCCGTGGCTTCACTTGTGTAAATGTAGGTTAGGTTAGGTCATTAACACATACTTTTTCTGGATAAAAGGTACTCTATGTCCTTTTCTGAACCCCTGGCGATGTGTAGGTATGCCAAATTCAATGATGATTGGTCAAGTAGTTGAGGCGTTAATACGTAACAAACAAACAAACTCACATTCACATTTATAATATTAGTTAGGACTAGCTGTAACCCGCGACGTTGCCCGCATGGAACTTAGCAAAAAAATAATCTCAAATAAAAGTAGTAAAACTTATAACATCAGCTATCTGCCAGTAAAAGTCTCATCAAAATCGGTCCAGCGGTTTCAAAGATTAGCCGCAACAAAGAGACAGACAGGCAAATTATATTTTATTTTATTTTTATTTATGTCTTCTTCTTCTTTTCGTGTGGTTAGTGGCCAACCAGTTGACTAGAGTTGTTCAAGCCGCCCGTGGGCCTCTGACATGGCTTAACGACTGCTGTCAATTTGGCAACAACCGGAACCGACTGTTTACGTTCCCTCCGAAGCACGGAGACGCTCAGATGAATACCACTAAGCGGTCGCCCATCTATAGACTGACCGCACCCAACGTTGCTTAACCTCGCTAATCGTTTACCGATCACTGAGCGCCTCAAATGCCATATATACTTTCATATGCATTTAGTAAAAGCTATTATTTTGACATTATAAACAGACTTACATAATATTGTCTTCTATTTACGCGAATGTTATTCATTGAAATTAAACTACTATATACGGATTTTATCGCGTTGTTTATTTATCACTGTATTACAAAATTTTGAAAATATTACTCTACTACTACTATTGATTTTATTTGACTAATTTATAAGCTAATAAAATTATTTAAACTATTAAATCTATTTATTTTTGGTTTACACTTTCCCCGACGTTTCGGGTGCTTTTCAGCAGCCATGGTCACGGGGAGACTAAGATGGTAGTTGTCTCAATGTTCCAGTGTAGTTATTTCAAAGTACCTGAACATAATTTAATTATTGGTGTTTCTATTTACGCAGAATGAGCTCAAAGTATCATGAAGTCTAGCTGTGGTTTGTTTCTTCTTGGGTCTTCGTCGCATTGAAGAACTTGCGGGCTAGGCCAGATATTACAGTACTCCGTGCAGATAAAGGAAACGCTACGGTAATAATGGATACGTCAGATTATAAACATAAAATTGAAAATTTACTTTCGGATGAAACAACATATAAACAGGTTAAAACAGACCCTACAAACAAAATATTAAACAAAACCAAAGACATCATATATAAATACTCCGAAAGACTAGATCTAGACGTTAAACAATTAATACCAGCTTGCGTAAAACCTCCAAAGCTGTATGGGTTACCAAAAATACACAAGGAAAACGCTCCTCTACGTCCTATTGTGAGTCAGATCGACACACCAACTTACAGATTGGCTCAGCACGTAGCGAAGATACTCTCACCACTCAGAGGCAACTCGAGAGCACATGTAAAGGATTCATACCATTTTGTGAGTGAGATTAAACACCTATGTCTCACTAACAATGAAACAATGGTTAGTTTTGATGTACAGTCATTATTTACATGCATACCTGTACATGACTGTATTGAAATAACTAAAAGGAAGCTAATAGAGTACAATATGCCTGAGGAATATGCAGAACTACTTAAGCATTGCTTAACAACTGGCTATCTGTTGTGGGACAATAAATTCTACATACAAGTCGATGGTGTGGCAATGGGCTCCCCAGTATCGCCTGTTGTTGCCGATATATATATGGAGGACTTCGAGGCTCGAGCTTTACAGACTGCCCCCATCACACCCAGGATTTATAAGAGGTTTGTAGATGATACTTTTACAATATTACCAACAGATAGTGTTAGTGTATTCCTAGAACATCTTAATTCCATTAATAACAACATCCAATTTACTATGGAATTAGAGGCAAATAATTCATTAGCATTCTTAGACGTACTTGTCATCAGGAATCCTGATCATACTTTGAGCCACACCGTGTATAGGAAAAAGACCCATACAAATAGGTACTTGAACGGTGAATCTCACCACCATCCTAAACAGTTAGCTACCGTGGGAATGTCTTTGTTTCAGAGAGTCCACGGGATCTGTGACAAGAAACACCTGGACGCCGAGCTTCAACATGTCAAGCAAGTACTGCAAGACAACAAGCTCCAACAGCCGCGCCACTCTCACAGATCCCGAGAAAAGCCAGCCACAGTCGAGCGCCAGCCTGCTATACTGCCTTATGTAAGGGGTGTCACTGACAAGATTGGCTACATCTTGAAGCGAGCTTCAATCAACACATACTTCAAGCCGCCAACGAAGATAAGTCAATTTTTACCATCCGTCAAGTGCCAATTACCTTTACAAGATGCAGGGGTCTATAAAATAGATTGTGACTGCGGACTCTCATACATTGGTCAAACCAAGAGAAGCATAGGCACCCGCATAAAAGAACACATAGCTGACGTAAAACACAAACGCTCGTTGAAGTCTGCTGTGTATGAACACGTACAACAGGGGACCAACCACTACCTGAGATTTGACAAAGCACA
The DNA here is from genome assembly GCA_963675205.1 of Catocala nupta. Lineage (NCBI taxonomy): Eukaryota > Metazoa > Arthropoda > Insecta > Lepidoptera > Erebidae > Catocala > Catocala nupta. The sequence continues at coordinate 20,764,324 of OY776102.1, read as the reverse complement.
GATTCTCGCTAAAGAACACCGATTCCTGCCAAGGATGCTTCGCGAGGCTATTGAAATTAAAAAACATCCCAATTTCAATAGAGAAGATGGTTGGAATGTACCACCAGCTTGAGATCCAGTACTTCAAATAGTCAAACCCAAGAAGAAACAAACCACAGCTAGACTTCATGATACTTTGAGCTCATTCTGCGTAAATAGAAACACCAATAATTAAATTATGTTCAGGTACTTTGAAATAACTACACTGGAACATTGAGACAACTACCATCTTAGTCTCCCCGTGACCATGGCTGCTGAAAAGCACCCGAAACGTCGGGGAAAGTGTAAACCAAAAATAAATAGATTTAATAGTTTAAATAATTTTATTAGCTTATAAATTAGTCAAATAAAATCAATAGTAGTAGTAGAGTAATATTTTCAAAATTTTGTAATACAGTGATAAATAAACAACGCGATAAAATCCGTATATAGTAGTTTAATTTCAATTATAAACAGACACTTCAATTTTATTTATTTGTATAGATAACAGGAACCTACCTCATGACCGTCCAAAAAACTCAGTAGCCATTATAATAATAAGGGAAACAAAATGTTCTTTCCAATTAAAAATAATCCTTTTCCATAGAGAGTTATTCCACATAAGGCGACCGCAGTACTGCCTCATTAGACGAGCCATATTAGTCAGCCGTTATCTCAACTAAAAGCACGACTATTGATAGTCGAAATAAATGCTGCCTGTTGTATATTCTGTGTAATGTTATGATTGGGTTTAACGGGAGTTTGGGTTTGTGTTGTATCACAAAGGGGTAGGTAGAGGAGTTTGATAATGATATTTCGTTAGTTGTGTTTATTTTTGGGACGAAAGAAAGAAATAAATACCTATTTAATTTAAAGAAGCATTGCAACACATAATCGAAACTACACTGACGGACTTATAAATTGCATCAATGTTCAAGACGCGTTTGAAATAAACATTTTAACCAAGTATTCAAACTTTTTATACAAATTTAAATTGAATCCTATAGTTTGGTTTGTTAACTTCATAACAGCTTAGTATCATATTCTTATATGTATGTTTGTATACTGGAAAGAAACATTTTTTTTTTTTTAACAAAACGATTTATGTAACAAACATTGGTTTTGGTTTGTTTATTGAAAAATTGGTTTTTACTATAAAAAAAAGTTGAAGCACGGGTTATTTCTCCTTTTAATAAGGTGTATTGCCGCCACGTGCCCTTATTACAGATTCTAATCGGTTCCGCATAGATCTGATTAGGGTTATTAAACCGTCTTGCGGAATATTGTTCCATTCTTGTGAAATCGTTGTTCTTAATGCTGCCACTGTTGTGGGCACAGGATTTCTCGCAAATACAGCTTTCTTTAAACTGTCCCAAACATGCTCAATGGATTTAGATCCGAGCTGCGAGCTGGCCAATTCATGGTACGTATCCCAACCTCTTCGCAATATTGTCGAATTTGTTCGTGGGGTCGAGCATTATCTTACATTTAAGTAAAATTTTCGACAATGAATCCCATGTAAGGTACCACGTGAGCTTCTAAAACCTTTGTTACATAGCGTTGTGACGCAAGTTCCGTTCTCCCGATCATTGAAATGCCACCTCACACCATACACGAACCGCCTCCAAAAGGAACACGCTCCTCTATGCAACTTTGAGCATATCTCTCACCACGTCGACGATAGACTCTTCTGCGATCGTCTGCACCATTTAAACATGTCCTACACTCATCGGTGAGCTATATGGAAGCTCTTCAGTCCAATTAAGATGTTCACGCGCAAATCTTAAACGAGCTTGTCTGTGAGCTGCAGACAGCTTTGGCCTATTTACTGGTCTAAAAGGGGTGATTGCCGCTTCCTTAAGCCTCCTTCTTATTGTTCGTGCACTTACGTTTACTTCTCGCACTTCATTCAGCTCTGTTTTGATGTTTACTGACGTGGGGAAACGATTTCGTAGGGAAGTTGAAACAATAAATCGGTCGTCACGACGTGTAGTTTCTTTTTTTTTTATACATCTAAATTGGCAAACAAGCATACGGCCCACCTGATGGTAAGTGGTCACCGTAACCTATAGACGCATGCAACACCAGGGGCATCACTTGCGCGTTGCCGACCCTTTAGGAAAGGAAGTGGGAAGGAGAAGGATCGGGAAGGGGGAAGGGGATGATTGGGCCTCCGGAACTCTCACTCACCGAACGAAACACAACAACAGGAATACTGCTATTTCACGTCGATATTCTGTGAGAGGGTAGTCCTTCTCCGGTCGAGCCGGCCCGTTTATGCTGAAAACAGCGAGGCTCTACTACTACTAGTTGCTCGAGTTCTGCCGGTGCCGGGTCTCTTTTTGTAAGAATCTGTCTCTACAAACCTTCGGTAAACTCTAGAAACCGTAGACTGGTTTAAATTTAAATTCCTAGAAATCGTTCGTTGATTCAAGCCTTCCTGCACCAATACCACAATTTGAGCGGCTTGTTCGGAAGAAGTATTCATATTAATTTATGGTTACAAAACTTTTGTTGAGTTTAAAAGACTAGTAATCAATACTATTGGTAACAATAATTTGAACCACAAATGAAAAAATAAAACAAAATGAATTAATTTCAAACTATAAATTTTATTTTCCCGGCTATAATTTTATCTTTTACTGCAGTTCTATTTTTAAATGCTTTTATTTATGATTAATGGCAGTCTCGACATTTTCATTTAGTTTATTCTAAAAAGTTTGCATATTTATCAAAAATATTAATTCGAAAGTAATCCTGAACTTTGATGCAGTTTATGAGTCCGTCAGTGTATTATACCTAATATAGAATTAGTGTGTAACAGTAATAAATGTATTTATAAATTGATAATAATAAAAATACGAGGTTGTGAATTCTATTTTGTGGATTGTGTATCTGACTAATCATCGTGAGGTTTGAATCCCAGTCGGGGTAACAAAAATGTATTATTTAATTTTTCTGTCAGCTAGTTTCTTAGTGGAATAGAAATAATGACTATGTGATTGCTGTGCGTAAGTTGTCTGATTTGATTCCAAAAAAATACTATTAGTAACAAAGATTTAAATCATATTATCATACATCGCACAAAAAAGTGTCCGCAGTAAGAAGAGTGAGTGCACACATTACATTTATATGAAGTATAACAGTAGTATAGTGTACAAATTTTAACATAAGTGAGCGTGATAATTCTACATATAAATTTGAAATGGCTTTGAAATTAAACACTTTATACGGATTTTATCGCGTTGTTTATTTTACTTTAAACACTGGTATTACATAATTTTGAAAACTCGTATGATTTAAAATAAAAATAATACGACAATAAAATTGGTATATAGAAGCGCGATAGGTTAAATATGGTCACCTTTCTGGACGTTAAGTTAATAATGTATATGTATGATAATATCAGCCCTGTATCAAACTGCCCACTGCTGGACACGGGCTTCTTCTCAGTTCTTTACTAATAGTATAAATGCGAATGTGTGTTGATTTGTTGGTTTATTTAATTGTTTGTTTGTAGTGTAGAATAGCATCCAAGACTGCGCCAAGCGAAATGTGCCAAAACAGGCGGTCACAGTTTTAAGTTGACAAAATCAACACTTTTTGTTTAATACAAATATAAAATATACATTTACCGTAACAATTAATGTGTTTACAATTACTCCGTGTAATAACTAATAAAAATAAAACTTAAAATAATTAATATACTTGCCTACAAAATTACGTAAATTTGCACAAAAATGCAAAAACGTAAGCTCGTGTTACGTGATTTTTAGATTAATAACAGTAGAAATCTATCCTATTTTACAGCTTAAACGAAACATAAATAGTTATATTACAATTTGTCCGTCCCAAATATTTAAGTTATTGGTTGACAATAAAGATATATATTTATCAAAAAAGCACTACAAATCCTCCGTACAATTTTACTATGGCGGCCGCGCGCTGATTTGAATATCGAGCTTTGTCATTCAGTCCAAACGCGTCTTACGCTCGGCGCAGTCTTAACTAATTGACTGACCATTATGAAATTTTGCATGCATTGTCAACAGAGGACAGAAAAGTATGTAGGGTACCTTTCATCCAGAAAAAAAATATCTGTTCTCGAGTGAAGCCGCGGCCAAAAGCTAGTTTAATATATTTTAAAATGGTCGGACTAGTTATAAACTAGAAAACATACATAGCCTCGGGCTAGTTTGACAGGTGTAATTTAGGCAGGATGCGATGCAAATTAACTTACTAATAATCAATATAACAACCACTCGAAGATTTGAAGTTGGCAGTGACGAGAAAAGTGACTTTAATTTATAATATACATTAGGGCGCCGCGCCGGCCCCACTGCGGGCGGTCTAGCGGTCAGAGTTCCGAGTTCTGCGTTCCGCGTTCACTGTCATATATGCGGTGTTTTATAATCCTGCACACACAAAAGCAGTCAGACCGCGGCGGTCAAAAAGAACACATGTTCTGAAGTTCAAATTTTTTTAAAAAGCTGTCACTATGTCCTGCGAAATTGAAGTTTTTTAAGTAAGTAAGAAGAGCGTGTGACGTGTTACCACTGGTAAGGATTACTGAAATCCAGATTTCTAGACTGCTCGCTGTGTGGGCAACTGTGAACGCTGAACGCAGAACTCGATCGCAGAACGCAGACCGCCCGCGCCGGGGTGATGTGTTCGGCGCCTAAAGTCAAACAGACGATCACTTCTGCAAAGACAGCAATTTTGTTTTTTTTTAGTTGGCAAACCAGCATACGTACCCCCTGATGGAGAGTGGTCACCGTAGCCTATGGACGCCTGCAACACCAGAGGGTGTTACGGTGTGTACAGTGACCACGAACCAGTAATGAAGTCTAGCTGTGGTTTGTTTTTTCTTGGGTTTGACTTTTTGAATTACTGGATCCTAAGCTGGTGGTACATTCCAACCATCTTCTCTATTGAAATCAGGAAGTTTTTTGATTTCAATAGCCTCACGAAGCATCCTTGGTAGGAATCGGTGTTCTTTAGCGAGAATCTGTGGTTTGTCAAATCTCAGGTGTTGGTCCCCTGTTGTACACATGTTCACACACAGCAGACTTCAACGAGCGTTGGTGTTTTACATCAGCTATGTGTTCTTTTATGCGGGTGCCTATGCTTCTCTTGGTTTGACCAATGTATGAGAGTTCGCTGTCACAATCTATTTTATAGTACCCCTGGATCTTGTAAAGGTAACTGACACTTGACGGATGGTAAAAAAATATTTATCTTCGTTGGCGGCTTGAAGTATGTGTTGATTGAAGCTCGTTTCAAGATGTAGCCAATCTTGTCAGTGACATCCCTTACATAAGGCAGTATAGCAGGCTGGCGCTCGACTGTGGCTGACTTTTCTCAGTGGTCAGTTCTTTTCTCAGCTCAGTAGGGAGACCAACAGACTGTAATGCAGAAGATCCCTGGTTCGAACCCACGTCGCGCACCTCTGACTTTCGGAAGTTATATGACTTTTCGAAATTATGAGCGTATTGATTGACAATTATCGCCTGCTCCGTGCCTCGGAAAGCACGTTAAGTCGTCGGTCCCAACTGCCATGAACATCTATGGCAGTCGTTATTGGGGAAGTCGACACAAAAGATTCCACTGGGTCGAAGAATCGCCGGTCTGTACTGACTGGCCCCACACAAGATAAGATAAGATACGCGAGCGAAGTCACGGGCAACAACTAGTAGGTACATAATTAAACAACAATTCGAATAAAATCGTATCAATAAAACATTCGAAAGCATGCTACAATATCTTAACGAATAAATGTTAGCATATACAAGTGTATTCAAATTAGGCATGTTACTAAATTTGTTGTTGAAAGCTATGCGTTGCATTCTTAACAATGGCGCTTACGCGATACTAAACTTCTTATTAAGTGTGGAAAACTTTCCTTGCATAGAACGACTAAGAACACCTTGGTCTTAGGCCAAAAGCGAAAGTTACCAAAGACTTAGTTATACTTATGTACAAATTGTGTCAGTCGAGTAGCTAAGGGCGTGTTTAATAGGACCAGGTAGGTCGTGCCTACCTTAGAATGTTAGGTTTCAACTTAAAATTCTAGAATTGTTGTATACAGAATGCCGAATAGGGACCTGCTAGCTTTTAAAAACAATAAACTCGTCAATGCCCGTGGCATAAGTGTTTGGGTCAAATAATGATCGCTGTCTTGGTACCGATCGTCATGTACGTAGGCCTTCTCGAGGTCGGACATAGGTGTTATTGGATTGTACAGTTCGTATATTTTTATTATCAAGACGATTTCTAAGCACCCACCTGGGAGTCAGCGAAATCCCAGACTTGAACGATGATTCCACTGTGCTTTCCCTGTCCAATATAATAACCCGGTCACCACAGTATACCACCAAACATCTCCTTAATAATATAATAATACCATGCCATGTCTACCCATTCGACTTGATATTATAATAAGAGTATTTAGGACAGATGCCATTTCATCCATAGTTGCTATTACACCGGTCCATCAAACACCCATCCCCATAGTCCATATACATATATTATATTAGCAATCCATACGTAGCAATAGTCCTATACCTGCTGCGGCAATTGCTTCGGCAGTTGTTTCATCCCACTATAGAAGATGTGGAGGCCACTGCTCTTAGACCACACGACTGCTTACCATCAGGCGGAGTGTGGTCATTTTAAAAAGCAAAAAAAAAAAGATGTTTAAAACTTTCGGAGGGCTTCTTCACGTTGGACCTGTCTCCGTGTAAGCCTCCCAAAGGGCCAGGTATTTTCCTAAAAGTTATAAAATACCTGTGATAAGAGAAACATAATAATACCAGCCCTGTATTAAACCGTCCCACTGTTCCTACTTCTCCGCGGATATACATATGTAGATGTAGGGCTATGTATGTATAATATACAACACTACATTAGTAATATAATAATACCAGCCCAACTGTCCCACTGCTGGGCACGGACCTCTTCTCAGTGTAAGAAGGGTTAGGTACATCTCCTTAAGGTAGCGTTTAAAAACAAAGCAAGTCAAGTCTGCAGTGTTCGTGGTTCTCGAAGAAAATTAATCACGAAGAACTTGGTGTACACGATATGCAATGATGTAAAAATATAGATAAAACTTGATAATGGCAGAGTCGCGCGACGCCAACGCCGCCAGTCTTTGAACTTTACGTGAAGCTATTAAACTACGCTAATTAGTTACAAGAAAACTGTTCTGCAAATGCAAACCTATGTACAGTGAAGTTGGTTATAAATAATAGGAGTTGAAATATGAAATTGCCGATTTGTATGAAGAAAATCGTTCGGTTTCTGTATTAGCTATTTCAATATTTTTTGAATTACCAATGCCAATATATGTATGTTTTCTGTTCATCTATTTAGACTAATATGTTCTGAAATTAACAAAATCTATTTTTAAATATTTATTTTTCATCTATACTAATATTATAAAGCTATAGAGTTTGTTTGTTTCTTTGGTTGAACGCGCTAATCTCAGGAACTACTGGTTCGATTTGAAAAGTTATTTTTGTATTGGATAGACTATTTACCTAGGAAGGTTATAGGCTACATAACATCACGCTACGATCCACGGCGCAGTGATCATAAACTGCGGGCACGTCTAGTAATATTATATAGTCTAGTCATGAAATATAAATGAGGTTTTTTAAATAACCATAGCATTTTGTACAAAAGACATGAAATTGGATCTAGCACATGATCGGCTATTTCATAGTTAAATACGAATTACATACACAATGTATTATGTACATCCATCTTCCGGGGCAGTCTCCATGATGATCAGAAGTTTCTAACACAAAAACACGGCCTGAAATTAAATTTGGGACCTCATCTGCAGTCAAAGTTAAAGTCAAAAAACATTTCTTCTTTTAGTTTGCAAAGTATCTTATAAATATCTGAAACAATATTTAGATTAGTTGGTAAGTTTAAACAAAGGGTTGAGGGTATGAGAAGACATCTTACGGCCACTCTTTTAAATCGCCAATGTCAAAAATCATAGACTCCAAACTCATACCACGGACTCAACGAGGTAGACGTTTAACGTCATATGACCTTCACATGGCAAAGTATATGTCAAAGTAGAGCATCCGCCTCAAACCATAACTTTCACCATACATTGTTCCCATATTTCCGAAAGTTAAATTTTACGTTTCCGAAGAATCCAAACCGCCATAAAAATTTAAATGGGTCTCGGACGATCTTTTAGGTTCCGTTTACATGATGACCTTTTGTTTTAAAGAATTACGTATTATTAAAGGCAATTTTTTCATTTGTATCTATTAACAAATTGCGATTATCAATTAAACATTCGAATAATAATTTTATTAATTATTACCTACTCAAAAATAAACTCATGCACTAGCTATAAATACTATGTCGTATAGGATTGTACAAACATTCAAAAAACAGATACAAAGTACATCCAAAGTCGGCATAACTATTTGTGGATTACACAAAGTTTTGTTCCGTGTGGGGATCCAACCCACAACACTTGCCGCAGATAACACTACACCTCTAAGACACAGACTTCGCGAAGTACACCAAACATACTGATATAATACGTCGAGACGTCTGCCATCGAAGCATCTGCATCGTCTGCCACGAGTGCCTTAGGAATCAGTGAATTAAAATGTGCTACAGTGCGACATGTAAGTGTTCTTGCTCGTGTTAGTAAATATTTTATGGATGAAAGATTCCCTTTCTGTACCTCTGACAAAGGGTATCAGAAATTTTATAAAGATTGGTCGAATAGTTAAGGAGTAAAGGCGTAATTAACGAATAAACTCACATTCGTATCTATAATATTATATTAGTTAGGATTAACAATTGTATCTTTTTTTTTTTTTTTTTTTACTTGGGGGAATGCTATGACGCATATCCCTCCGCGGGGGTGGGCGGAGGGATTATGTCGGACTCGCCGGGGTAAAATAAGATGTTAAAAAGATAATGTACCTCCCGGAATACCGACTAAACCTACCACGGTGTTCCTCGACAAAACCACTATCGACGAGGCCGCGCGAATCACTTTCGCATACGGTCGCGACCCCGCCGAGGTTCCGGCCCGCCGTATGAAACGGCAGGCCCCTACACAGTAAGATCTACCCAATATAGAACTCATTTAAAAGCCCTACTGTCTCCTTCCTAAAGGGGAGACGGACACGAAACAGAGGCGCGCGTGGGAACACGCACGCCGCCTCTCGGACCTGGTGCTGAACGGATGGCGGGCAGGCCCACAAAGCCCGCCACCCCCAGGTCAAACCTCAGGGTGGCTGGAGGTCATCTCGCGCCCTCCGGCGCCCGGCTCTGCGGTTGGGGAGAGGGTTTAAACGCTCCCTCTCCCGCTCCGCCGCCTCCTTGATGGAAATCACTTCCTCGCAAAAGGAGGCGACGGCGTTCCACGACCTCTCACTCCGGACCATAGACTGAACTACGGCCGGGAGCGAGAGGGCAACCGATCCGACTGCCGCGATCAAATCACGGCGCTGCGATGCCCAGGCGGGGCAAACCGCCAAAGTGTGCAGCGCCGTGTCCTCAATAAAGTCGCGGCAGTCGCCGCAGTGGTGACAACCGGGCGTCTCTTGCCGGCGTATACGACACAGGAACCGGCCAAAACATCCGTGGCCAGTCAGAACCTGTGTCAGCCGGAAGGTGAGGGCGCCATGCCGCCTCTCCAGCCACTCCTCAAACACGGGACTTACCGCCACGATCGTGGCGTGCCCGAACAATTGTATCTAGTGTAAGTGAATATAATAAATTATATTCAGCCAAATCTACTAAATCGAGGTAGACAATAAATAATAATTATTCGGCTTTGATAACAATACGTATCACGTATGACTTACTTTGATCTGATTATGATATTATCGACTCCATGTAATCCTAACTTTAGGACCTTTTATTTGGCTGTCTGTCAGTCCCGAATTGCGAAACACCTTCTTACGAAACTGTATCGAAATTTATGTTTTTTTTTTGTGGTCCAAGATTAAATAGCTCGTATTTTTTACGGGTCTGGGTGCTTGGTAGAGCTCGCCCAGTTTATAATTAATTGTGTTTAGAATTGTGATGAGAACTCCTGAAATGAATGAATAGTGAAGACCTAGTTATATCTATATATTAATACGTGAAGCATAAACTTTGTACCCCTTTTTACGAAAATTGCGCGGACGGAGGAGTATGAAATTTGGCACAGTTAAAGTTTATGTGGAGAAGGAGGGGTGAAAAGAAGTGTTTCCAAACACTCAAATGTGTCATTACTGTTTTCCGAACTGTGGTATAAAACAACTCATGAGTAATCTTGACCAAAAACTAACAGATTACACCATGAAAGACTGTTGCATTATTTTAATTGGTGATAAGGACTTCTGTAATACCAACAATTACCTTGACCTTATAACTTACATAAGGCAGACATTGTTAGCTGTACAACATACTAACATCATTATTTGCTTACCTACATATAAATTTAATGAATATTCTATGGTATATAACGGACGAGTAGAAGTATTCAATAATATGCTTTATCTTGACATGTGTACATATAATTATGCAGTATTGTTTGACTCCAATTTAAATCTTCCCTGCAATTACAGTGTATTCAGAAAAAATGGTATACTTAATACTAATGGAATGAAAAACATTTTTAAAAATCTAAAATACACCGTTGAATATGAAATATTAAGTTATAACGATTACTATAATTTAATTGAAGCTCCAGGTATAGAAGCAACTCATTATAATTCTGGTAATTTATTTCGTGCATGATAATTTATATATACTTCACCAAAATGTCAACGGCCTACACAGCAAATCGGATTTGTTAAGTTTACACCTGGATGAATTAAATAACAGCATTGATATTATTTGTATTACTGAACATAACATGGTGAAAGGCGATGAGCAGTATTTGATGATACCTAATTACAATTTAGCTACTTGTTTTATGAGAAAAAATAGACGTGGGGGCTCCTGTATATTAATAAAACGTGGTCATAACTTTCAGACTTTGGATGAAATCAACAAATTGTCACTTGTCAATGTGTTTGAATGTTCGGCAATTGAACTAATTCAGCCAAAAATTTACATAGTTTGTATCTACAGGCCGCCGAAATACCATAATGCAATAATGCAAGAATTTTATAAAAGACTGAACATACTATTATTTAAACTTTGTAATAGTAAAAGTAAAAAGCTTATCTTGTGTGGTGATTTGAATATAGATTTATTGAAAAGAAATAGGCTATCTTTGGAATTTGAGCAAACACTGCAGGCATTTAATCTTAAGATAGAATTTAAGGAAATCACTCGATTTTTAAGTAAATCTTGTTTAGATATCTTTGCACATAATATCAGGGGATGCAAGGCTGAGATTAAAGAATTCTCCATCTCAGACCACTCAGCACAAATAGTAACATGTCCGATTACAAAAAAATGCTTATTGAAGTATTGGTTTGTTGAAAAAAGAGATCTTTCTCGTGAAAATAGAGATAAGTTTAAATACTACTTAGCTCAAATAAGCTTTTCAGACGTTTTTATTGAGCAAGATCCAACTAAAGCATTTAATAATTTCTATGACATATTTTCCCTGCTTTATAATTTATGTTTTCCTTTAATAAAAATAAAAAAGTCATCAACAAACAAAGTTGCTTGGATTACTAAAGGATTAAAGCTTTGTAGTTCCAAAAAACGAAATATGTTGTGGCAGTATAGAAAGGTACCAAGTGAAGACAATAAGATAAAATTTAAAACGTACTCAGCGAGATTAAAAAAAATAATACGTTTAACACAAAGAATTAAGAATGGCTATTATATTAAATCCTCTCTTAATAAAACAAAAGCTACTTGGGCAATTATAAATAAAACAAAAGAGCAGCAGCCTAGATTGGGTATAGGCAGTATTAATTTGAATGATAAATTAATAAATAATTCGAAGGACATATGTAATGCATTTAATAATTATTATATCGACATGGTAGATAATCAGAATTTAGACAAATTTAAAATTGACTTCAGTATTAATAATAGCAGTAATTCAATTTTTATGGCGCCTAAAACTCACCAAGAAGTACTTAATATTATTAATTCATTAAAAAACACGAATAGTGCTGGTTATGATGGCATTACTACGTCCGTAATAAAAGATGTAGGTAAAATAATTTCCCCAGTTTTGACATACCTAATTAATATATGCAATGAAAATGGTCTGTTTCCAGAACCATTAAAAACAACTGTGGTTAAGCCTCTATTTAAGACCGGTGATAAACTGGACATGAATAATTATAGGCCAATTGCTATAATTCCTATATTTGCAAAGATATTTGAACGAGTAATATATAACTGTATCTATAACTATTTGGAAAAGTCAAACATACTTGTCAAAGAACAGTATGGTTTTAGAAAAAGCAAAAATATAAACATGGCAATTTATAATTTTTTGAAACCTGTAATGTTGAATGTGGATAAGGGTCTACCAGCAATCGGAATGTTCATGGATATGTCAAAGGCCTTTGATCGTGTCAGACATGACATTTTGCTGGAGAAATTATATCATTACGGCATCAGAGGCAACGTCCAGGATCTTATAAAATCTTATTTATCTAACAGACAGCAAATTACAGAGATTTCCAAAACATGCACCAAATCAAAATCAGAACTTATTTGTAGGTCAGATATGAGAACCGTGAAGTTTGGGGTGCCACAGGGCAGTGTCATGGGACCATTACTTTTCATCATTTATGTAAATGATCTCCCATCAAGTATTGCCTACGATATGACTTTGTTTGCAGACGATAGCACAATACTCTTTACAAATAAATCCTTGAAATCTTTAGAAATGGACATCAATAACTCCATTAGGCTAATTATAGAATGGCTAAAAAAGAATAACCTTAAAATTAATTTGGATAAAACGAAGGTATTAAATTTTAAGCAAAGACATAAAAATACTGACTTACATTTAGATATTAATTTTAACAATTATAAATTTGAAGAAAATGATACTACAAAGTTCTTAGGATTAGAAATAGATCATAAGTTAAATTGGAAAGCTCATATTGAAAAAGTTTGTACTAAAGTAAGTCAATACGCATATGGCTTATATAAACTAAGAAACGTAGCGAATGTATCGACATTGATAACAGCATATCATGGCGTTGTTTCATCTACATTACGATACGGCATCATATTTTGGGGGAACTCCACTGACTGGCCTTTAGCATTTAAAGTTCAAAAACGGTGCATCAGAACAATATTTAATATAAAAATTCCAGACAGCTGTAAACCATATTTAATCAAGTATAATTTAATGACGTTACCGTGTATTTATATCTATGAGTGTGCTATGTTTATAAAACAAAACATTGATCTATTTAAAAAAAGGTCGAGAATTCGCCACGCTGATAAAATGTGTGTGGTAGAAAGTAAAACCGCTCTAATGCACAAAAGCTTTTTTTGCATTTCGACGCATATATATAATAAACTGCCGAGGTATATAGTTAATACTAAAGGTAATTCGATATTTAAAAGGCGTCTTCAAAAACTACTCATCTCTAAATGCTATTATTCGCTGAAGGAGTTTTTAGAGGATAAGAATATTGAAAATTTATGAACTCAATTTAATGTCAATTGTAATGTCAATCAATTAATTTTGAAAATAACATTTATTATTATTTGACATATTTACATAGTTGTTTGACATTTCAATATTATTCTTTGACATATTTACGTATATTATGACATGTTATTATTTCATAGAATTAGATGACAGCCAAATTTGCATGCCCTATGGCTGGATATGGTCTAAGAACGATTAATTGTACTAGCATTAAGATCTGCACAGAAATGTATACCCATATTCGCAAGAAATAAATGAATTATGAATGAATTATAATATTTATATAGAATATGCATTAGAAATACATTAAATTAATGGAAAAACACTACACGCACACAACCATGCATTTGACACACGCAGTCGAAGCGCGTAACTATGATTGCATACATCAATATATAATGACATATATCAGCAATATCTTACAAGCAAACTTTGGTCGAATTTCGAGCACTCGGCGACCGCTAGATTTATTAAAAATGCCTAAGTTTATTCAAATAGACTTGGTTATACCAATAAGCCTGCATATGCATGAAAGAATAAGCTGGAGGTCTAATTTAAATGTGGTGCATGTTTCATCTCGATGAACTCGATAGGTCTATAAGACGAGTATTAAAAATGAAAAGTACAGATAGCTACTTTCCAATTTAACGCATACGAAGTTGCGGTCAAAATCTAGTAATTTAATTTATAATTATGCGCGTACTCATTACATCTATATGTGATACTAATAATTGTTAATCATTACCATTTTTTTTAAATAATTTTCTGTCTCGACATTTTCAATTTTATTATATATTCATAATCAATATTTTAAATGTAATGTAAGCATAATGCATCAGTTTCTTTCAATTTGACATTAGTTTTGTTATTTTAACGCCATTATTTGTTTGCACGTATATTGGATGTAATTAGTGTAATTAGTCATATCACTTTTTCATTATTTATTTGTTTTTCTTACATACGAGCATAGATTATAAGTATTAAATTTTTGTTAATGCATGTCGTGGCAGCCTTTAATTGAGACAACACTATATAATGGATTTCTGTGTATGTATCATTACAATGTTTTAGTGTATGCTTTGTTGGTTGTCCTTAAATAAATAAATAAATACTAGCTGTCTTCGTCTGCTTCACATAAGATAATTTTTCCGTTTTCAACCTTTTTCATTTATTCTCTGCTCCTATTATTCCTAGCGTGATGTTATGTAGCCTATAGCCTTCCTCAATAAATGGGCTATTTAACACTGAAAGAATTTTCAATTCGAACCAGTAGTTCCTGAGATTAGCGCATTCAACCAAACAAATAAATATTCGTATAGATCACTAAACCAATGTCACAGTCACTTGGCTCCGACTTTACAACAACAAATTTCCCAATTCTCAAAAATCAAAATAGTTTCTCTATTGTTTTCGTTGCTTCTAGCAAAAGACATTTCTAAGTATATCTCCTTGTTTTTCTCTAGATAAGACATTGTTTCATGAAATAGTTTGTGAAGTTTTGTTTGAGGAAAATAAACTAGCACGAATCTAGAATAACCTAGGTGCAAAACATTGTTTGGTGAGGTTCAAATTGAGTTCATATTGCAATTGTTTTATGCTGGGCATGTTGTTTTGAATAGTAGAGCCTTAGTATTGTTTTAGGTTTTTACGCGAATGATGTACATTAATAATAATATAATAATAATATTCTACCACATACACACAACACCATCTAGCCCAAACTAAGCAGAGCTTGTACTATGGGTACTAGACAATGGATAAACATACATATATACCTTTTTTTTTGTAAATACATACATATTATACATAGAAACACCCAGACCAAAACAAACATCCATGTTCATGCACACAAATGTTTGACTTGTGCGGGAATCGAACCCGCGACCTCAGGCGTGGCAGTCGGTTACACTAACCACTACGCCATCGCCATACTCTACTATCACATTTTATTAACCCCCGACGCAAAAACGACGGGGTGTTATTTTAATAGATGCCTTTGTATATTTTAAATACAGCAAAATTGAAGTAGCCGATATTTTCAACTGTTATAGGTATATGTATAGCTTGGCGTTATAGGACACATCGCGTTCGGCATAGGTTGACGCTCAAAAGGTTACAATACCCGAATATAATTCGATATTTGATGTTACACATATAAAAGCGAAAATTTCATAAATATTTTCAAGCCCCGAAAAGCTAGGCAAAGCTGTATTACACCGTCCCTTCACCAGCTATGGTTTTAAAACTAAAACCTGTCATGAGGAAACCTAAATGGCAGGAGGCGCTTTTTACCGGGTACAATTAGCGCAGCGAAGCCGTTGGTCGTGCGCCTGATCTCTCTCCGGTCGTGTCGGATTACCGTCCCATCGGATGATAGTTAGGGAACAGAGAGTGCACTTGTGTTTGCGCACACTCGTGTGCACTATAATATCTCCTGCGTATTTGGCCAGTCTCGTTAAGACTGGCCACCGTGGCCGAAATTCGGTCTGGAGGATATTATTATTATTACCGCCTCCATAGCGCACTGATACTGTTTAGAACTGCTGTGCATGAGCTCTCGGGTTCATTGACCTGACAAAGGATTACTGGGTTTTCTTGTGAAAAATCTTCAGTACCACCATCGAACAGGGACCAACAATAGGCCCTAATCTCTATTACGTGGGATCTAATTACAGAACTGGTGAAGTTTCAATATAATATACATCTACCTATTATTCTTCCGATGATAAAGGCTAAATTTTGGCAGAAGTACGGTGTCATGAAATGTTCCCAGTAGTAGACAGAAAAACATTTACGTAGGCCCCAAAAACATAGTGAGCAAAATGTGGGTTAAATAATCTCTACCCATCCGTTCGTGTGATATATAGGTGTAAATCTATTATGTATGGCTCTCTGCCATTAATTCACGATTCGTCAAAAATAGAAGCGCATACTTATATAATATAACTAGCTTTTGCGCACGGCTCCGCCCGCCTGGTACCTACATCGATAAAAAGTAGCCTATATTCTTCCCCAGGTTTTAAACTATATCTATACCAAATTTTATCTAAATCGGTTGTGTGGTTTAGCCGTGAAAAGATAACAGACAGACAGACCGAGTTACTTTGAAATTTATAATATTACTAGTAACTAGTAATAAAAGAAAAAGGAAGAAGAAAGAAGTAATAAAAGAATAATATCGACGTTGTTTATAAACTGTCACACTGGGCACGAGGCTCTTCACAGTGCGTGTTCAGCCCATACTCCATGACTTTGATCGGACGTGAACTTCATATATGTTCGAAAACATAATGTAGAGCTCTCAGACATGCAGATTTCCCCACGATGTTTTCCTTCACCCTTAAAGCAAGCGATAATTAACTATATTCTACGCACATAATTTAAAAAAGACAGATGCATGTGAAAAGTGCGAGATCAACCGTGCCTCGAGATCAAAATCGAAACCTCTGCGTGACAATCCAAATCTCTCACTAGGTTATCGATTATAGTATCAGAAATATAATAACAAATAATATAAATTGCTTATAGATATTTGGCAATTGCGTGCTTGAAACAATTCGACGTGATCTAGATCATCTAGAACGGGACATCGTTGTCCATTCATAGATTTACAGTTAATATCACGAATTCAACAGTTTATTGGATAACACAGAATAATTTAATACAGAACGATAGTTTAATAATAAATATCGCAATAACGACCGAGCTTGCTACTCGACTAAAATGTGAAGCGGAATTCTAATGGCACGGATGGTGCATCGGGAAGCGATCGCTTGACTGCTGCCGTCGACCAGGGTGTTATAGGTTCGAATCCTAAACGTGGTAATCATATATAAAGTGATGCCAACAGTACAACGTTTCCTTAAGGAACCAGGAAACTTGACTTACTGCAGCAATACAACACAATGCTGTTATTTTTTTTAGAGTATTGATACTTTTCTAGCCGCGTTGCCTCAGATTGCAAATATCTCAGCTTAGGCGAGAATCGCGCTAAGCTCAAACTCTATGTATATAAAGTAAATTATCTAATAAAATTATTGTCCAAGGGCAATAGGCAATAGCCTACACACCCTTATTTCCCGTGGGCAAAGGTTAAGACTTACCCCAAAGGAACACGAGAAATGTAAGGATTATCATCACATAAATAAAGTAATAATCATATCAGCCCTGTATGTAAATTGTCCCACTGCTGGGCACTGGCCACTCCTCAATCTAAAACGGGCTGAGCCACGCTGGCTCAATTCGGGTTGATAGACTTCTCATATCTTAAAGAACATTATGGAGAACTGTCAGACATTCAGGATTCCTTACACTGTTTTCCTTTTACCGTTAAAGTAAGCGATAATTAACTATTTAATACGCACATAACTTCGAAAAGACAGAGATGCACGCCTTAGGATCGAACTCAAGAGCCCTGCTTGGCAGTCCAACGGTGTCCTACAAGGCTATCGCTACTATGCTCTCACATATGTCGTATGTCGGCCTCGATGGCGTAGTGGTTAGTAACCGACTGCCACGTCCGAGGTCGCGGGTTCGATTCCCGCACAAGTCAAACATTTGTGTGCATGAACATGGATGTTTGTCTTGGTCTGGGTGTTCCTATGTATAATATGTAAGTATTTCCAAAAAAAAAGTATATATGTATGTTTATTCATTGTCTAGTACCCATAGCACAAGCTCTGCTTAGTTTGGGCTAGATGCTGTTGTGTGTATGAGGTAGAATATTATTAAAAAAATAAACAGGTATGTTAAAAAGAGGTCTTCTTCCTATGGGTAAGTCTGAACCTACCCCACCAGGGAAAAGCGTGATTCAATATAAATTAAAAACCTCCGCTTAAATACCTCAACTTTACTTAATCCTCCATTTCCTGAAAATCAACATACATATAAATAAGTTTTACAAACCTAACCACATACCTGAACATCTATATTTAGTAAAAAACTTTTCGCGCATTAATGCTAATAGCAGTTCGTCACGATACCTTCTAATTATCGTCAAAGCTTGCAATAGTTAGAATGTTAGAATAAACACAAAGTTCTGAACGAATCCGAGTTCAATTATAAACTTGCGCTAGTTCAAACGTTAATGGGACTAGATTACCCTCGTTTTAGTTCACGACAGACAATTTTGTATTGATCTTGTGAGGAAGACGAATATTTATGACTTTGACTATAAAATTTCGGGTGAACATGGATGTTTTTTTTAATAGTTAAGACGATTTTCTAACCTATGTGCTATTTTGTAACCCAATTGAAGGGTACAGGGAAAGAAAGATCATTGTCACTTGAGGATCATCTTCTTTTTGAATACGAGAGTGAGGAATATAATATTTTATGCATACAGCTATACTGACGGTTTTTGAGTCGTGTGTGTACAATGATTTTTTTAACTGTTTTTGGTTTCATAACCAAACAGCATAATGTCTTTTGTACTAGATGGCATTGTTAACTCATAGTCCGCAAATATGGACAGTGATCTTTCTTCCCTTTACTCTTCAATTTTATTTTTCCCGAACTGTACGATACTCTGGCATTTTTTAAGCGAATTAATGACTCCATTTTCTTTTCTTCAAGGCTTCTTTCCATGGAATAATGTTTGTATCACGGGGCGACTCTATTAAAATTGAAACAACTGATGACACAAAGATGCCCAGACTGGGAACAACTGTTTGTTGAGACTGGGAACGATATTTTGTTCCATATAGCGATCGAACCTACAACATTTGGCGGCAAAGGCGAGGAGTCCCCTTAAACCACTGCGCCATGCGTGCAGTCAATTAATATATTCAAGTAAGTACTCAAATATATTATTATATCCAATTTTCTTCAGTAGTAAAACTATACTTAGTTATAACGACTCCACGTTTTACTAAACTAAGAAAATAACCGTTAAATATCACTCTAATTAACGCAAAAACCATATAAAGCTTTCTACATATCACCTTTATGAATAGCCAGAGAAAAAATATATCAATTAACTATCAAACTGCTCACAATATTTTACGTCAATTATAGTTTAGATTTAAAGGTTATTTTTACTTTTATTTATTTCATTTAAATAAATTTTCTCTGTTTAAAACTATATTTTATTAGCGTTTTTTGATTATTATTTATACTTATTAAGATGGAACGAAAGCTTAATGATAATAAGTTATTGTAGCTTATAGATTCTTGTAAGCCCAGGTTTTCACATATCAGGTTTTAACTACGAAATTGATCTTCATCTAATTTAATTGTTTCCGTATAAAATGAAATGACTATTTAAGAAATTCGTTTATATTTCGAGAACAGACTATATGAATTATTAATAATATCAATAATGATTTCTACAATTTGTATTTAAAGTTGTAACGCTTCGTGTCTGCCCGTATTTGTTGTTTCAATTCGCCATAATGACATGATGGTTGTTTTTATTTATAAGACAAACCATAGTATCGTGAATAAAAGTATACATAGAAAAACAAAAAATTCAGACTGGCCATTAAAAAAAATTTATGAAATAGTACGAATACCACAACTTTACTATTTAGGACTACGAAAGGTTAAGCAGAGATGAATTATATGAACAATTCTCCAGATATGGTTTTAAGCCTACCGAAATAGTAAGCCTATTACCGGGCGCAGCTCTCAACGCTACTGACAATATCATGACAGAAAAAGACCCAATATTATTAAGTCACACACGAATCGAGACCCTGATACAGCAGTCGCATTCCAAGCCGCTACACCACTGGTTAACAATTACATAATGGAATTGAACAACGACCAATATTATTCGAATGCACTCGAATTATTTTACTATTTTATCGTTAATTGCTAGAATTTACTAAATTATTCTCTTCTCCCTAGCCTTTATTATTCCCAAGTCACTTAGGGTCGGCTTTTCTGGTCTAACCGGATTTGACTGGATATCAATTTTACACGGAGCGGCTGCCACCTGACCTCCGCAACCTGAAGGCTAACGATACCCTAAGGCTAGACCAGTGTCAGGATATTATGGGGCACTGATTTCCCAATAACGACTGCCATAGATGTTCATGGCAGCCGGGCCCAACGGCTTAACGTGCTCTCCGAGGCACGGAGCAGGCGATAATTGTCAATAAATACGCACATAATGTCGAAAAGTCATATAACTTCCGAAAGTCAGAGGTGCGCGACGTGGGTTCGAACCCGAGACCCTCTACATTGCAGACTGTTGGTCTCCCCACTAAGCCAAATTTACTAAATTATTATATTAAGAAAATAAAACTTAATTATTTTTGTACTTTTTAACTGTACTTACCATAGTAGATACATATTAAAGTGTAACGCCAATAAATCTATTTAATTACTATTCTAATACTAAACGTTGATTGTAACTAATTAACTTAATTACTCTAATAGTCGCTAAGGTATAAGTTAAGCTTTACTTAAAGAAGTTTATACCTATTTTATTCTAATGAGAGTTCTTAATGGCAGTGTTTGATTGGCATTCCATTTGTAATGTATCTCTAAGAAGGCCATCGGACGACCAGGCAAACAGGTCTAAGATACAGGTATCATATTGTTGTAACAGCAATGATACTATGCCTAGTAAATGGCAATAAGCTTGTCCCTTAGGCCGCCTGTCCATTGACGCGGAGCGAGGCTGCGGAGCGAAGAAACGGAGAAATATTAACCAAATAGCTAACCCGCGCAACTTTTTCTGCTTCACATAAGAGAATTTTCCTCGTTATTGCAATTATTGGTTGTAGCGTGATGTTATATAGCCTATAGCCTTCCTCGCTAAATGGGCTATCCAACACTAAAAAAAGTTTTCAATTCGCACCAGTAGTTCCTGTGATTAGCGCGTTCAACCAAACAAACAAACAAACAAGCTCACTTATTTATTAGTATACTGGGTGTAAGGGACGGCGTAACGAAAACTTTACTAACACGTCACTCTATAGGTACTTATCTCGACGAAAACTTCTATTAATAAAAAACGCAAGATGAAAGATTTTATATTGATTAATATAATTACGCGGTACGCAATGGATTGCTACTGATACAACGCAACGCTCATGCTTTAAATCACCACAATTTAATAACATTGCTGTATTTTAGTAAAATGTGGTATTAATTGATTTTTATTTAATAAAATGTTATGATATACAGTCAGAAATATAAAAATTTCAGATATAAATTGGGATTTTTCTGACGAAAATTCCAACGATTGTAACTCAGAACAATGGTCTGAATTTACTATTTCAGTTTTTGGTACACCGTCCCTTACACCCAGTATATGCAAACAAAGTCACAGGCACAACTAGTATTAAAACAAATGTCTAACCACCGAGCAATTTGAACGCACAAAACCAGCTAACATTAACTCGAACGATATTTTATATAGCGTGTTGTTATTTTAGCCGTGACATTGCAAAGTCCGCACCCTGTATATTGTCACGCGATATCTAAGCTTCCCTTGTAATTATTATGGCGATTTTATTTTAATGGTTTGCTTCTTTCGTAATTAAATAAACAAGCTTGGCGTATTATATTTCTGTGCAATGTTGAGTCTTTTTTGCTGCTTCGTTTGTTGGGTTCGGGGTTCGATGCCCCACTTTTGTAGTAATAGACAGGGTTAATTTTTTTTTCGTATTTAATATATAGATTCGGATAGTAGTAATTCGTGTGTCGCGGGGGATTTCAATAACATGTGAACAACATATTCAAAGAACACTTAGACTGGAGATACCTATTCGTGCATCACATTTTATGTGCCGCTTGGGATTGAACCCATAACACGCCACAGTGGTAATGACGAGTCGAACACTTAAACCACTTAACCATCCGTAGAGTATCTTAAGTGGCTTGTATTGCAAATATTTGTAGAAGGTAACTGTAAAGCATCGGGTGGTAAATATTATTCTTAAAGAAGCCTTCGAAGAAAATTCTGAAGAAACCTTATTCTTTATTAGAAAAAGTTGAATTTCCTTTAGCAAAACTGTTAATAAATGATTTTTCGTCCTTAGTTTTGGCAAAACTACAAAGTTTGAACTTGCACGATTTTCTAATAAGGTAACTCTCATGGTAGTGTTATTGTAATCTTATATTGAGAATGAAAGAGATGATACTTTTAACAGCGTTTAGCTCTATCTCTTTCCCTCATCAAGTAAGATCCCACTCCTATAGTATTTATTATACTTAATATAATATCAGCGTTGTATTAAAGTGTCCCACTGCTGGGCCCGGGACTCTTCTCAATGTGAGGAGAGTTAGGCTTTAGTCCATCACCCTGGCCCAGTGCAGGTTTGCAGACTTCAGATATCTACGAGAACATTATGGTGCTCCCTAAGATTACCAAGTGACCTCGCGATGTTATCCTTTTAAAGCAAACGATTATTAACTATTTAATAAGCACATAGCTTTTAGCTTTTTTTAATGAGCAGCGATAGCTCAGGGGGTAGGAACTTTCGGAAGTTATTTGACATTTCGAAATTATGTGCGTATTGATTGACAATTATCGCCTGCTCCGTGCCTCGGAGAGCACGTTAAGCCGTCGGTCCCGGCTGCCATGAACATCTATGGCAGTCATTATTGGGGAAGTCGACACAAAATATCCCACTGGATCGAAGTGTCGCCGGTCTGTACTGATTGGCCCTCACACAAGATAAGATAAGCACATAGCTTTAAAAAGTCAGAGATTCGCACATTTGTAACGAATTTGAGACCTCTGCATGGCAGTCCATCGGTCTCCCACTGGGCTATCGCTGCTCACAAATACAAGTAGACAATATGCTTGCCAAAGTAATAAAAAGTTTTCAACACGAAATTTTCTAGGTTGGCAACTACCTATATATCAGACAATATCTGCTTGAAACCCATAAATAATCGAAACATATGCGTACACATTCGTGTTAGTTCCAACTTTTGTGTTTGCCAAAGCCAAGGACGAAATATCATTTAGCAAAAGTTATGCTAAATAAAATTCGACTTTATTATTAAGAATATAAGGCTGTTTAAATTTTTTCCAAAGCCTTCTTTCGGATACGTAAATTAACCGGATTATTTCGAATGATTTAATGTATTAGGCTATATTTAGATCTATCAGATAACTAGTTTTTGTTTGGTTATGAATTATGGGTCTTCGATATGTGATAAGAATAGGTAGCACGTGAATCTTTCTCGAACTTTCGATGAAATTTAAGGGTGGAAACAAACTAGAATAAATTGTTGAAAGATAGATATTGCTAGCCTGTTTTAAGGAAGCAACTAAACTCCGGTTTTCCAATTGAGAAAAGAGAATCTCAACCAATAATTATTATTCTCAAATATTTTATACAAGATCCAATTTTATCAAACCTCTATAGACTGAGTATTTACTTAAGTATATGATGTTCAAATACCTGCTTAAATATAATTACCGTTTATTCTGTCAAGTCTTAGAATACAAGATGTAAATAAAATCCATTGTGACTGGCCACCGGTGTGCTGCAGCGACTCAATAGATTAAATAAACTTGATACAAAAATAAAAAATAATGTTTAAGTAATACTTAAGTAGAGTTTGAGCCGTTCTCAATATGTAATTCGTAATTCAGAAACCGGGGATAAAAGTCATGTCACTGATGGGAGAGCAGGCGTTTTGGTCGTCTGTATATAATGTGTTGCAAAGACAGTTTCGGAAGTGAAGCGGTTGTTAGTTTAAATGCTGCTTAATCTCTCGTGTGTCCTGTGAATACCAGGTGTTCATAACCGCCAGGGCCTTCCTTTCACTTTTTTAATAAGACGCTCAACGGGTTAAAGTTTTCTTGGATTTTTCTGTATGTCTGTCTGTTAGTGACAGTTTGTTAGTGACAGGCATAGCTACGGAACCACTTGATCGATTGACTTGTAACTTGGTGTGCAGACATCTTGGGATCATTCCTCACTCGAATTTGAATATGGGCTCTGTGAGTCAAAAGACCCTCGAGATATGGGGATCACAAAGTCATAAGGTTAGGGGATTTTCACCGACAGAGCGATTTGGAAGTCCAAGTAAGAGGCTTTTGTCCAGCAGTGGGATATTACAAAAAGCAGATGGAAAAAGAAAAAAAGTCACATGAAGACGAAGAGGTTGAATCCTGGGTTTTTACACTCATCTCGTTATTCCAGAAATTATCAACAGCAGCCCAGAATTACGAAATCAGCGGAGTTACAAACCCCCATGACTCGGATATCACGAGATGCCGTTGCTCCTACTGGCTGAGGTTCCATCACCATTTACTACGTCGAGCCAACAAAATGCTATTCAATTTTTCTGCCAATAAATTTTCTATGTACGTTGACAGTGTTGCATATCCCCGTGTCATCCTATCAACCTATGAGAGTGAAGAAATACAGACCGAACTTGTGTTTACACTCACATTTGTACACTATAACATCACCTACGAAGACGCTTGCTAAAATGACCGCCGAGACCGAACCTCGGCCTTTCGACATTATTAACTCTAGCCAACGTAAACACCTAACACATACAAATAAATCCTCACATAACCCTAATTATTCCACAGTACACAGAAGGTTTGTCAAAGTTAAGTACGGTGATGTCACGGCACACCCATTATGCTGGCCAGTTAATGACAGCGGGTCGTAACGTGACATAATTATATAAATATTGGCCAGGTCAAGTAAGGGTGGAGCTTTTGACTCGATAGCGTGTTGTTGGAACGTAATTAGTTACGTGACACGTCAGTATGTAATAATTTTAGTTGTTTTTAACATGTGTGAGCTAGGAAAATATTGTTCAACTTCAAGAGATAGTCTGCTAATAACTCAATAGTACAAGATCCCAGAGCCGCCAGATCTATGTAATTTTAGCAAAGCTTGATATTTACAATATATCTGTAATATTTTTATTTTATTTTATTACTAGCTGACCCGCGTCACCCCGTTTTTGCAACATTTTAGATTGCTGCTCCGCTCCTATTGGTTGTAGCGTGATGTTATATAGCCTATAGCCTTCCTCGATAAATGGGCTAACCAACACTAAAATTTATCAATTCGAACTAGTAGTTCCTGAGATTAGCGCGTTCAAGCAAACAAACAAACTCTTCAGCTTTATAATACGTATTAGTGTAGATTTTTATTTTATTTTATTATTTATAGGAAAACTTACAGGTAACACAGTATTATAGAAAACTTAAAACATAAATAAGGCCAATTTCAAGTTCTCACTTATAACCTAATTAAATAACTTAAAAACTAACTAACATGCAACACGAATAATTTATATTAAGTAATATGTTCAACCAGGATTACTCCCAAAAAACTGTTTACAACACATTTGTTTGAATTTGGTTACAGTAGTAATAAACAGGTCGACATCAGCATTCCGGCACATCACGTTGTACATTCGGCTCGCCCTAAGTATCAGTTCTGTCTATAATTTGTACTTACGATGATGACTTAGATGCGATTTGCGTAGAAACGCAGATGGCAAGCGTAGACCAATCTTGTCTTCTATTTACGCGAATGTTATGCATTGAAATTAAACTACTATATACGGATTTTATCGCGTTGTTTATTTGACACTCTTTTACAAAATGAAGAAACTGTTACACTACATACTACTACTATTAAACTTTACTAATTTTGAAGCTAATTAAATTATTAAAACGATTATATCTGTTTTGATTTAATTTTACACTTTCCCCGATGTTTCGGTTGCTTTTCAGCAGCCATGGGAGATAATAGTATAATATAATAATATAACAGTAGTAGTATATAGTGTAACAGTTTCTTTATTTTGTAAAAGAGTGTCAAATAAACAACGCGATAAAATTCGTATATAGTAGTTTAATTTCAATGTAGACCAATCTTGCTCACAATTTCTGTTACATTAATACATCCATTCATAATTTTACAAAAATTATAAATCAGCTACATATACTACTTTACAGAGTAGTAGAGCCTCGCTGATTTCAACATGAATAAGCCTGCTCGACCGGGGAAGGACCACGCTCTTATAGAATATCGACGTGAAATAGCAGTATTCCTACTGTTGTGTTTCGTTCGGTGAGTGAGAGTGCCGGAGGCCCAATCATCCCCTTTCCCCCTTTCCGCACCTTCACCTTCCCACTTCATTTTTCTCTTCGTCCTTTCCTAAAGTATCGGCAACGCGCAAGTGATGCCTCTGGTGTTGCAGGCGTCCATAGACTACGGTCACCACTTACAATCAGGTAGACCGTATGCTTGTTTGCGCAGCGGCAGCCACGGTGACCACTAATTTATCCGATTATTAACGAAATATGGATGTAATACATCCCTGCCTACCCCAGTATGTAACATTTTAAACATTAAACAGTACCCAGTAGCACCATACCCTCACAAGAATACTCACTTTCTTCTACAACAAAAGGTAAAGTTAAAAACGCTTCCTTAGTAAACAGTGACCGTCGGTACTAATTAGCCACCTATAGATAACGCTAACTTTACACACAGACCTACAAAATGGGAAAAGGTGGACTGGATTTTATACAATAATACCAGCCTTGTATTAAACTGTCCCACTGCTGGGCAAGGGCCTCTTCTCAGTGGGAGAAGGGTGAGGCTATAGTCCACCACGCCGGCTCAGTTGGCAGACTTCACATATCTTCAAGAACATTATGGAGAACTTTTAGATGTGCAGGTTTCCTCACGATGAACTCGAGATCTCTGCGCGGTAGTCCAACGGTCTCCGACTAAACTATCGCTGCTGTTAGTAAGCTATAGCAATAATAAAATACTGACCGCTTCGATGGTGCAACGGTAGTAAATGCGACTACTGTGCGTTCGAATCCCGGTTAAGGTCAACTAAAAGTTGTTCGATATTCTGCCAAGAAATTCTAAGTAGCAGACTGGAGTTAGAAAGTCGGCGGTGTTACACACACTCGTGCCTTGTTGCCATGTTTTCCTTCACCGGATTTTAAAAGGGCCTTACTTATACGAGCAAGTCACTTACGGCCTCGCATGGATTGGGTAGTGCTATAAATATGTCATCTCTTAGAATACCAGATATAATTACAAATATATTCTAACTGGTCACCAGTGTGCCACCGCGGTTTGAAGGGTTAAGACATAGCCTCACTACTGCTACTAGACCAAGTGTTGAGATTTCGAATCGAAGGTACAAAAAATTGTGTGATCCACAAATGATTGTTCCGAGTCTGGTTGTTCTTCATTCATTCATTAAATAATTCATTCATTCATTCATTCTTCGTGTCTGTTGTTTGAATGTTTGTTAGATCCCAGCGACACAGAAATATTTAGTAGTGCGTGGGTTATGTGTATAAAAAGAAAAAAGTTAATGTACCCGGCTTTATAACTTGGTAAATTAAAAGAATAACATTTTCAACTAAATATAGTTTTGGTTGTACTCTTGACATAAATGGAAATAAATATATTTTATGTATTTATATTATGTAAAGAAAAGAAGAATATACTTCTTTTCTGTATAATTATTATGTCACTGTTTGGGACGTTTTGAGTCTTGACTTAGTAAAGATTCAAAATGTCTGGATAAGGATACAGGTTCGTATCCAGCCCGGGCAAACTGTTATTGGATGTTTCTCTCCCTACAAAGACGAGCCGTTCGAATCGTCGATGATCCCAATCTCACGGATAGATTGGAGTCATTGGAGCAACGGAGAGACTTTGGGTCTCTGCGTGTTCTACCGACTCTTTCACGGGGAGTGCTCTGAAGAACTGTTTGATTTGGTACCAGCGGCCCCTTTCTATCATCGTACCACTCAACAACGAAGCAAGGTTCATTCAAGGTACGCTTTCAGCGATCATTTCTCCCACGTACGTGCAAGCTCTGGAATGAACTGCCTACTTCGGTGTTTCCCGAGCGCTATGATATGTCCTTCTTCAAACGAGGTTTAAAGAGAGTTCTTATTTCACGGTAGGCAGCAGCTTTGCTGTGTCCTGACATTTCTGAAGTCTATGCGCATCGGTTACCACTTTCCATCAGGTAGGCCACTTGCTCGTCTGCCAACAAAGGCAATAAAAAAAAAATTGTAATTCTAATAAATTATTTCCGACAACTTAATTACTTTATACATTTTCGTCCGTTTTAAAAACGAGATATATATTGTTTTATTTAAATCAATATTTGTTTTTCTTTTGTTAATTAAATTTATAAATCGTTATATTGACCCGTCACCAGTGAATCACGAACTCTTCTCAGAAATAATATAAATATTCTTAAAACATTAAACAAGATTAATCATAATAAATTACTATTTATTATACTTTTTATAAACCTTAATGACGCGGTGGTAAGCTGGTTGTGAGTCATCATCTGCAGATCGCAGGTTAGATTCCCGGATGATGTGATTTTTAGATTGTTCTGATCAAACTTCGAAGAGCAGGTAACCGTGCGGTTACCGAACATATGCGCGGTTAACGGCAATAACTACGGGTACAGGTAGCACTTTCTACAACCGGGACCTCAAAACATGGCTAAATTTCGCATACACATTGTCGGGGTTTCATAAAAGGACATAGCGTTCCTTTCATCCAGAAAAGAGTATTGTTCCTGAGGGGTAGAAGTTTATTGATGGCTCGATGGTTAGTGTAACCGACTGCCACGTCTGAGGTCGCGAGTTCGATTCCCGCACAAGTCAAACAAAAAAAAATGTGTGTGCATGGATATGGATATTTGTCTTGGTCTGGGTGTTTCTATGTATAATAGCTATATATTTATAAAAAAGTATATGTATGTTTATCCATTGTCTAGTACCCATAGTACAAGCTCTGCTTAGTTTGAGCAAGATGGTGTTGTGTGTATGTGATAGAATAGAATATTATATAATAAACTAGATTTTGCTGGCGGCTTTGCTAGCGTAAATGTAGGTTAGGTTACGTCAGTAACAGTGTTTTTCCTGGTTATAAGGTACACTATGACCTTTTCTGTTCCCCTGGCAACGTATATGTAAAATTACATGATAATCGGTCGAGCAGTTAAGGCGTGAAAGCGTAATAAATAAACGAACACACATTCGCATTTATTATATTAGTTAGGTTATAGGAGGTTTAGGATACTCATATCCTAAACCTCTTATATCCTAACTAGTCAATCCTAAGATTGCCTGCGCGCATGGCGTAATGGTTTACGTGGACGCCTTGCCACCGCCACTGCGCCGAGTGTTGTGGGTTCGAGTCCCACACGGAACAAAAATTTGTGTGATGCACAAATGGTTGTTCCGAGTCTGGATGCTCTTTGTGTCCGTTGTTTGAATGTTTATAAAGTCCCCGCGATAGAGGAAATATTCCTGGTGCGAGAGTTGTCTTTACAAACAAATAAAACAAAGGCATATCTATATATTAATACGTAAAACAAAAACTTTGTACCCCTTTTTACGAAAATTGCGCGGACAGAGGAGTATGAAATTTGGCTCAGTTAAAGTTTATATGGAGAAGGAGGGACGAATCTTAATATTTTTATAAAACATGCTCGAAAAATAAATTAAATTAATGAAAAAATCACTACACGCACACAACCATGCATTTGACACACGCAGTCGAATCGCGTTCGTAGTATTTCGGTATTGTTCGTCTGACGTCATACAATTCTTTGTAACTATGGTTACCTATACCTTATTTATATGTAATAAAGAAAAAGAGAAAACAGAGTAGCAACCTTAGCAAATTTGGTCGAATTTTGACTAGTAGGCGACCGCTTTTTTATATAAATAACCCAAATACCTTTACCCTACACGTACAATACCAAGAATATTGTGAAATTAAATATACTGAGCAGGTCTATCTCTCCTCCAGTCTGAAGCGCACTCATAATATATCCTTTTACTTTTAGTTTCTAAGAACCGAGTTTGCATACTCGTTCGCGAGTAAAGCAAGTGACGCACTGCGCTTATGAGTAAATCGTTTAATTTTTGCTGTATGGGTAAGGGACTTGGTAAAGACCAGCCATTCAGGAACTAAGTCTGAAAGGTTAAAGTGCTTGTGGTTAAACGTCATCATAATTTTTTTAGCAGTCAAATATTTAAATGCACTTGCACGTCGTCGATGAGATCATCAAAGCACACTAAAGGCATGTCAGTGCTAGAATATAATTGACTATTATATATTCTGGATAGAAAAAACTATCTTTCTAATAGCAATAGTCCAGGCAGGCAATCTCAATGACATAATTTTCTCAATACTTGATTTTATTCCTCATAGAACAAGGAAGTGTATAAGCGCCAAAAGCATGCTTTAACTTTTTTAACCTGGCGTTCAAAGGGTTAAGGTAATTATTAATTTCGTCTCGAATAGAAATTCGAGACAAAAGTAATGCTTTATACCGAGTGACGATGACGGACCGCGACGCCAAGCGCAGTTTAACAATATAAGTGTCATATTAATATCGTCTATGAAGTTTTTATTGACCCAAATACAAATCAAATCAATTCAAATAATTTATTCCAATTCTATTATCGAGATAAAAAGTTTTAAGCAGGCTGTTTATTTGAATCTGTTGTATCAGATTTATAAAACAACTAGCTGATCCGCGCAACTTCGTCTGATTCACGTAAGAGAATTTTCCCCGAATTTACAACATTTTTCATTGGTGCTCCGCTCCTATCGGTCGTAGCGTGATGTTATATAGCCTTCCTCAATAAATGGGCTATCCAACACTAAAAAAATATTCAATTCTAATCAGTAGTTCTTGAGATTAGCACGTTCAACCAAACAAACAAACAAACTCTTTAGCTTTATTATATTAGTAGGTACAGACTAGATGTGCCCGCGGTTTCATCCGCGTTTATGATTACTAAGCCGCCCCTGTAGATCGTAGCGTGATGTTATGTAGCCTATAACTTTCCTCAGTAAATAGGCTATCCAACACTAAAATAATTTTTCAAATCGAACCATTAGCTCTTGAGATTAGTGCGTTCAACCAAATAAACAAACAAATTCTTCAGCTTTATAATATTAGAATAGATTAAAGTACGCGATACTAAACAAGTTTTATGTGTATGGCGCTAGTTTCGTTGGAACTGCCCAGCTGTTGTACTAAAAATCTCTAGTTCTACCTTTATTCATTTAAATAATATTAATATTTATTCAAATAACATATACAAAGTGTTACGTGGATCTATAACATCTTTGCCTGAACTAGGCGAACCTGTGTTTTAGGCGAGTCGATAATCATGTCGCCGTTAAAACGTTAGTATCTTATAAAGACGCCTCGCTATGATGAGCGAGGCGTCATCTCTATAGGAAGCTAACGTGTTCCTCTGTTCTCCAAGCTCACGCTACTGCTTACGTCACTAGACTATTCACTCAATAGTAGTCATAGTAGTTGTTTATTTATTAATTACAATGTTTGCAGCGGTACTAGAGTGACATAATACATGATGTATTGTCAACAATGATGGCTAACGTAACAATGAAGTGTGTAATGAATTACTTCAGCACACATTGTCATCGTTTGTTAGTAAACATTGCGTACAATACTACATTGCTTGCATTAGTTGTGTTGTAGATAAAGTAGTCATATTGTCTCGTATATTTTTAAGAAACATTGGATTGCAAAAATTCTATCAAAATATCTTTATTCATTAGATCACAATGTAACACTCATGAACAGCGTCGGCCTTAGCCCTTGATCAAGGTTGTCATTCGACGCTCATGGCCAACGTTTTCTCTTCACGTAAATTCTACTTCGATTTTATATAAAAACCTAACTAATATTATAAATGCGATATGAGTTTGTTTGTTACGTTTCCACGCCGTAACTACTTGACCGATCATCATGGAACTTCTACACTCGTTGTCGAGGGTATCTAGAGAAAAAGACATAAGGTACCTTTTATACAGAAAAATTAGGATATCGAAAGTTAGGAGACCGAGGCACATATTAGATGAAACAGATGATAGGATAACACTCACTCAAGACAAAGCATACACGGCTCGCGAAGCCATACAAAGTCGTCCGCGGTGCCGCCCTCGCCGCAGAGGTCGGAATACGCGTCGCGTTAACGTTAACCCCGTGGATCACCTTAGATCCACGTTGCTGACAACGCCCAAGTCGAGATCCGTGGTAGTCCACCCTTGGGGGTGAACGTTGTCTAGCTTACTTTATAACGGGTTGGGAGCCTTCAGCGCTCACCTACAGTCCGCGTAAAGTTGTCAAGGCCATCTGAGGCCAACAACTAACATATACACACAAATAAAAAAATAATATTCCCGTAGGATAAAATCCAGCCACTCTCCCGTAAATATATTACGGGAGAATGAAGCTGGGGTTAAAAATAGTTATAAATAGAATTCGCCAAAATATTGAAATTAAACTACTATATACGGATTCAATAGAGAAGATGGTTGGAATGTACCACCAGCTTGAGATCCAGTACTTCAAATAGTCAAACCCAAGAAGAAGCAAACCACAGCTAGACTTCATGATACTTTGAACTCATTCTGCGTAAAAAGAAACACCAATAAATAAATTATGTTCGGGTACTTTGAAATAACTACACTGGAACATTGTGACAACTGTCATCTTAGTCTCCCCGTGACCATGGCTGTTGAAAAGCAACCGAAACGTCGGGGAAAGTGTAAACTTAAATATAAATAGTTTTAATAATTTAATTAGCTTCACAATTAGTAAAGTTTAATAGTAGTAGTATGTAGTGTAATAGTTTTTAAATTGTCAAATTCTAAAGTGAAAAATAAACAACGCGATAAAATCTGTATACAGGGTGTCCGGTAATTAATGGATAACCTGGAAATGTATTATAGTGGCACTGATGGCCGTTCAGAAAAAAATATGAAAAAAAATCTATCCTAACTACTACCTGAGATATGTGTTTTTCTTTTAATTACCATGTATAACTTTCTTGTATACTACGACCATAAATGAATGAAATCCATCGGCTTTTTGTTGTTTTATTATTAAACACTAATTATGCTAATAGATAGACAGCCAATGTATGCTATTCTTATATAGCTTGCAAATGTTTTTTTTTTCTTAACTGCCTTCAATTCTACTATAAGACATTTCAAGGTCATCTATTAATTACCGGACACCCTGTATAGTAGTTTAATTTCAATGAATAACATTCGCGTAAACAGAAGACAATATTATCGCCAAAATATATTATTACGATAACTTGGCTACGTTGCCTTCGTTCCTTTATTACTTTATTCGAAGTGTATTCGGGCCCAGTGTACCAATGCCCTGGCTAAGGTAACTTTGCCACAATGTAAAGAAGTTGCAAACGCTTTGTTCCTTTTATTTCGAAAGTGCTAACCTTTAGTTTTTAGATAAATTTATCTTAACACTAAATGAGAGAAAGGGTATGGTTCCACAAAGTGTAAATGTGATTCTCGATACTTGTTTTTAATGGATGCCTCGGTGGCGCAGTGGCAGAGAATGCGACTGTTGTGCATGAGGTCTCAGGTTTGAAATTTATTAATAATTGCCTTTGTAGTACAGTAGTGGTGTGTGCCATTGCTGTGTATGAAGTCTCGGGTTCGATTCCTGAGTCAAGCAAATTTTTATTAAAGTTTTCAGTTTAGTATACTCAGTAATAGGAGTTTGGCACTGTGCTCAGTTGATGATAAAAGGCTTACCCTCCATTACATCGGCTCTAAAACATGTTTGGCATAATAAATAGAATTTTAATATTAAAACAACCTTGATATAGGAACAATTAGGTAAGAAATACTATTTTATTTATTTTTACCGTCCAGATATTAACCTCTGTCAAGAATTGATTGAAATTACTTACGAAATGATGTCTCAAGTTAGATTCGATTGTATAAAATATTATTGCAGTCAAGAAATCGTCAATAGCATTACGAAGTCTGGAACTTTGCGTGGTAAACTACAATAGGCTTGCTCGCTATTATGTGGGATAAAAGACGATTTGACGAGCTACTGTTTGAATCAATATCAAATATAAAAATTGCCGATTTGACCGATTTAATTATAATATATAAATTATAAACCATAACTGATAAAAAGTAGTGTCCGACCGGAACAGAATTTGCAACCGAAACATCGACCTCTGTCTCGGTTTCGGCCAAAACCGAAACCTATTTAGATGTTAATAAATTTATTGTACGAGGGTGCGTTTTTAAGTTCGCGGAATGGAGGGTATGGAAGGTGGTGGGGGTGCTTGTTTAGTCACTAACGTGTTTAGCAACTAATAATTAGTATATATACCGAGCATTATCATAATGAGGTCATTAGTCTTTGAACTATCGTCCCTCAAGCAACTTAATCTGGAAGAAATTGTGAAGTATGGAGAAAATCGAGTTCCGCGCCGTTATAAAGTTCCTTACCAAGCAAGGAAAAAATGTTCAAACCATTTTGGAAGAGATGTCATCTGTATACGGGGACTCTTGTCCAGGAAAAACCATGGTATACAAGTGGCACAACCTCTTTAAGCAAGGCAGGGAATCAATTGAAGACGATTCCCGGCCTGGGCGGTCTGTTGAGGTCACCACTCCAGATCTTATCGAAAAAATCGAAATATTAATATTGGAGGATGCACGTTTGAAGAAAAAACAAATCGCAGAGATGGTTGGAGTATCTGAAACGACTATTTTCAAGGTTCTCCATGATCATCTCGGCATGACAAAAGTCAGTGCAAGATGGGTGCCTAGAATGCTCACACCGCCTCAAAAACAGAAGCGCGTCGAGTGTTCGCGTGCGTTTTTGAGCCAGTGTAATGAAGACAAGGATGGTTTTTTGGAGCGAATTGTTACTGGGGATGAAACTTGGGTTCATCACTATGAACCTGAGTCTAAACAAGATTCCATGCAGTGGCATAAAAAGGGTACACCACCGCCTAAGAAATTCAAGGTGTCGCAATCGGCGGGAAAGCTCATGGCGACAGTTTTTTGGGACACAGAAGGAATTTTGTTGGTTGATTACAAAGAAAAAGGTGTTTCCATAACCGGAGAACACTACGCTTCAATTTTAGAGCAGTTAAAAGAGGCAATCAGAGAAAAAAGAAGAGGAAAATTGACCAAAGGTGTCCTGCTCTTGCACGACAATGCTCCTGTTCACAAGAGTCGAGTTGCGTTGGCTGCTTTGCACAAGGTGGGCTTCGATATCATTGATCACCCACCTTATAGCCCAGACTTGGCTCCCAGCGACTATTATCTCTTTCAAAATCTGAAAAAAGAGCTTCGAGGAAAGAAATTTTCAACCGATGAAGAAGTGAAGGATGCAGTTTCGGCGTATTTTTCAGAGAAAGACAAAACATTTTTTTATGAAGGTATTCATAAGTTAATTCATAGATCTGAGAAATGTATTAGGGTTTCAGGTGAATATATTGAAAAGGAAAAATAATTTTGTAATATTATTTCATCCCCTTCTATTCCATTCCGCGAACTTAAAAACGCACCCTCGTATTTTGAAAGCTAGAGTAAACTGATATTATTTCTGCCATTACAACATCCTCTACATCGAAATTCAGGTATTTATACCTATATAAATCTTAGATCCAATATCGCCTAGCTATCAACGAAGAACAAAGCTGGCAACCACGGGATTCCAAATACTTAGTTTCAATGCAGCCGAAGCTCCGACAATTTTTTGGCCGAAACCGGAACTATGGCCGAATCTGGCGAAAACCAAAACTATGACCGACACTGGCCAAAACCGGAACCGAAACCGAATTTTCGGGCTGTCACTAATGAAAAGACGAGAACACAGCTGGTTTACTTTTAAAGGTGAAAACACATTAGAAACTTACATACATATAGGTTTTAGTATGGCCGCACCTTTCTATGACGCGGTGTCATGTATACAATTACTAATGGACAGCTTTTCTTTGTGTATGCGGGCAGACAATCGATCCTACTTAGTTATCTTCACGCCCGTATTCATTTGTGAGGTGAGTATGGCCGTTATTTCACACAAAGTCTTAGGCAGCTGTTGAACAGGCTGGTGGTACAGCTGTGATGAATGAAAATACTTGAAGTCTTGGATTCGAATCTCAGGATCGGAAAAATATATTGGGTTTTCGGACTTGGCAACTATGAAGTGGAATTGAAACCTTGTTGGCATGATATATGAATTTAATAACTCTGCCCAGCCCTTTGAGGATAATGAGGGTATGTATGTATATTTTTAAATCTATATCTCCTAAAGAGTAGATCAGTTAGTAGATAGGGTAGTTGTGAACTATAATGTTAGTGTTTTATATTAGAACTTATAAAAGGGCTTTTTTCGCTTTAACGGTGAAGGAAAACATCGTGAGGAAACCTGCATGTCTCAGAGATCGCCATAATGTTCTCAAAGATATGTGAAGTCTGCAAACCCGCACTGGGCCAGCGTGGTGGAATATGGCCTAACCTTTCTAACACTGAGAAGAGGCCTGTGCCCAGCAGTAGGATAATTTAATAAAAGGCTGATATTATTATATTATTATAAGGGCACTAGGAATAACTCCTGTATGGCGCAGGACTTTACAAACATTCAAACAATAGACACAAAGAACATAAACAGATTTTTGCCCCTTGTGGAATTCAAACGCACAACACTCGGCGTGGTAGCATTACCGGGCCGACCACTTTCTACTCTATGCCATCCGTGCAGTCAAATATCTCCTGCGCAAATTGACAGTCTCCGTTCAGATTGGCCTAGAATTGCGTTTTGGAGAACCGTATATAAGTTTGCGAACAGTCACAAGTTTTAGATACCATTCCCCCGTCGAGTATAGAATTTTTAAGTTTAATAATGTAAATTAAATTCAAATTTATGCGTGAAACACGGGTAGTTCAGGTAAATGTTTTAAATTATTGCTAATTTTTCATTTGTTTATTTTTTTTATTTTGCTCGTCAACATGAACACACTCCGCCTGATGGTAAGCAGTCGTGTGGTCTAAGAGCAGTGACCTCCACATCGTCTTCATAGCAGCAAAGGCGATGTTGAGGTCTCTACTTTGACGGCCTGAGAAGGTGCTTTTTCACGCCTCGCTTAAAAGACCCAGGATTGAAGGAAGAAGGAAACACGTGCCTTGGCAGTGAATTCCATCCCTTGATCGTTCGGCAGAGGTATGAGGACCCAAACTTGTTGGTACGCACTCTAGTCGACTCCACCGTGTAAGGATGGCATCTGAGCCCAGCACGCGTTGTTCTGGATAGGAAAGGAGAGGGAAGATTTATACTTTGCTGTGTTGAACCAAACAAACAAACTAAACTAACTAAATACAATTGATGTGTCTGTAATATCAAAATAACAATTTTTTACTAAATGTATATACGGTTTACGGTTTTTTGTCGGTCTGTATATTCCGGTTAAACTGTGAGACGGCTGGATGAATTTTGACGGCCAGTAGTCTTTCACTGGCAGATAGCCAATGATATAAGGAGTAACTAAAGCTACTTTTACTTTAGAATTTTTCGTCAAATTCCACGCGGATGAAGTCACGGGTAACAGCTAGTTAAATATAATATCAGCCTTGTTAATGAATTATCCCACTGCTGGGCACTGTTCTCTTCTCAGAATGAAAAGACTTAGGCCATAATCTACCACGCTGACCTATTATGAGTTAGCAGACTTCACATATCTTTGAGAGCATTATGGCGAACTCTCAGACATACATATTTCCTCACGATGTTTTTCTTCCAACCCACACTGGGCCAGCGTGATAGACTATGGCCTAACCCTTCTCACAGTGAGAAGGAGGCCCGTGCCTAGCAGTGGGACAGTTTAATATAGAGCTGATATTATTATTATTACGCACATAACTTAAAAAAGTCAGAGGTGCCTTGGTATCGAAATCGAGGCCTCTGCGCGGCAGTGCAATGGTCTACCTTATACTGATGCAAAAAGTGTTTTACTAGTTCATCTGCTTACCCCACTATGGAACCAGACGTTATCTAAAAATAGCAACTGCAATAAATACAAAACAATTTCTTTTTTATTAAAAAAGCATGAACTTTTTTTTTACAAAACCGTTGCACTTGCCCATCACATCATACGACTTAGCTATTGTTAAACGAGTTTTTAGCACGAGCTGACACGAATATAACCGTCTTCTTTACTCGCGTGTCCTGTCAGAATGTCTGTCTCGCTCGCACAACGTGTCGTGTAAAGGATTGCGGCGCAGGAGTCGTTTTTTTATTTAAATTTGAATAAATTTACACTTTTAAAGAAAGGTTTTGAGTCTATACAGGGTTTTTGAACTCTTATGCAGTTCTTTCATTATGTGTTTCTTTATATACGTAATTATTCTGTATGTGGGTATGTCACTGAACTCCTAAATGGCTGGACCGATTTTGATGAAATGTTTTGTGTGATTTTGAAAGTTTTAGATTCGCAATTGGACCCGGTAGGTGGCGCTGCGATTGGTTCGTTCGAGCAACACAACTTATGTGGTTATAAAACCCATATTAGGGGTGTATAAGTAACTATTTGTAGTCTCAAAACCGATATTATTTATTATTAATGTCATTTGAACGCCATCGTATTTTAGATTCAATAATAATAACATAAATCTACAGCACAGTGCGTTGTATTTTAAGTTTATTTGAACAGATAAGACGATTTGAATGATTGAGTGGTTATAAATCACTTTTATATCATTTAATGTAAATTGAGTGTCTCGTTTACTCAGTTTAGTGTTAGTAACTGTCGACTGTAAGGCTTTGGATTCGATTTCTTAGATTTCTTTTGTAAATTGTATAATATATTTCGTAAGTGGTTGTATTTTGATTTTAAATAAATTTATCTTTACGCTGAATAAGAGAATGATGCCTCGGTAGCAAAAACGAATGCTGTGCATTAGATCTTGGTTTCGATTTGATTAAGAAATAGCGCTGATATTACAACTCACTTGTACAACTAGTATGAGTGAGTATTTTATTTATATACATAATATATATATATATATATATATATATATATATATATATATATATATATATATATATATATAAAGTGTACATATTTATTTTTACCTATAGATTAGAAATAAGTACGTACTCACGGCTACACATCAAGTTAGACACCCTATATACGCATAACTACGCTATATACAAAATAGAGAATTGTCGGAAAGGGACAGTGCATAGTGGTATCGATGTAATGGTAGGGATAGAGCGTAACAAAAGAATAACGCACTCGTAATATCTCCAATACGTGGATTAAAAACTAAGACGCATATATTCTACACAAATTTATGCTGCGCAAACTATGATTTAATAGCATTAACGGAAACGTGGCTTAATAGTGGTGTTTTAGACAGTGAACTCTTTAATGATAATTACGTTGTATATAGGAGGGATAGGGAAACTTCTACGATATGTAATAATAAGAAAGAGGGTGGAGGAGTATTAGTCGCCATCTCTAAAAGATATAAGTCTCAACGTTTATTTGAAAATGAAAGTAATTGTGAGGACTTATGGATCAAACTTGAAGTTTTAGATACTAAAAATAATGTTCAACATCTGGCTATATGTACCGTGTATTTACCACCCCCAATAAATAAAATTAATTTAAATCACTATATAAAGAAATGTAATCAATTCTTGGAAAAGTGGGATGGTTATGTATGTATATTGGGTGATTTCAATCTGGGCACTATAAATTGGAACCAGCTGGATAATACCGTTGCAAATTTACCTACGCTTTGCCACACATTTATCGACTTTCTACATATTAACAATCTCCAGCAACAGAATAATATCTTAAATCATAAAGGCAAAGTTCTTGATCTTGTTTTATCTGATATAAAAGACTGTCATGTGAATTTATCCAGCGATGCTTTGTGTACCATAGACCTACATCACCCACCACTGGATATTTCTGTCGCACTGGTGGCTGACGCTAAACTAACACAAGTTCCACTGAGAAAACTTAACTTCTATAAGGCTGATTACCGTGGTATTTGTGACCATCTGGATGGGATTGATTGGTTCTTATTGTTAGGCAACCACGATGTTAACAGCATGCTTACAGAATTCTATAATATCTTAAATAATGTTATAAAACAATTTGTACCATATCACAAACCTAAAAGCAATAGATACCCAGTCTGGTTTAATCGTCCTTTAATAAAATTATTAAGGAAAAAAGACAAATTAAGAGAACGTTACAAGGTTTTTAAAAATCCTCTGGATGCAATTGAAATTAAGATTCTCAGAGCAAATTCTAAAAAAATGGCCACTTCATGTTACAGAAATTATATAAATACTATAGAAGAAAATTTAACTAGTGATTGCAGAAGCTTTTGGTCGTTCCTGAAGGCAAAGAGAGGTGGGTCAGGTATATACCCGGCTAACATGTCGGATGGCTTTAGATGTGCTAGTGATGGGGCGGTTATAAGCAACATGTTTGCGTCTCATTTTGCATCTATCTATAGTCAGGAAAGTCATTCGAAAAGGCCAGCTTCCGATAAAGTGTTGCTTCAAAATGCTCAAATTGGCAATTGTTTTGCGTCAATAACTATTGAGCCTAACATATTATTAACTAAGCTTAAAAACTTGGACAATACCAAGGGGCCTGGACCTGACGGTATACCAAATTTATTTTTGTCTTCATGTGCTACCAGTCTTGTTACCCCACTTTCTTTAATATACAATAAATCATTAAGTTCTGGAATATTTCCAGATAAATGGAAAGAAGCCAGAGTTGTACCAGTACCCAAATCAGGAAATACTGCGCTAATACAAAATTATAGGCCGATTTCTATTTTATCTGGTCTAGCTAAAGTTTTTGAGTCCGTGGTCAATTCTTACATACAGCTTTATTTCAAACATAGCCTAACAGATCACCAACATGGTTTCGTGAGAGCTCGATCAACATGTACAAATCTCACTTTGTTTGTAGAGACTTTGTCGGAGGCCCTGGATAGCCATAAACAAGTGGATGTAGTATATACCGACTTCAGTAAGGCCTTTGACAAAGTTTCTCACAAAATCCTATTGCTAAAATTGTCTCACTACGGCTTTAGTGGTATATTTCACAAATGGATCGAGTCATATCTAAGCGACAGAATTTTCCATGTGGTCCTGAACGGTTATACTTCCAGGTCACATAAAATCACATCTGGCGTTCCACAGGGATCACACCTAGGGCCAGTGCTTTTTAATATATTTGTCAATGATATCCCAGATTGCTTTCGAATTTCTACTCCATTTTTATTTGCCGATGATCTCAAAATTCAAAAAGTCATAAATACAACCACAGATGTCAATGATCTTCAAACTGACTTGAATGCACTTACTGAATGGTGTTCATCTA
This sequence comes from Catocala nupta, assembly GCA_963675205.1. Lineage (NCBI taxonomy): Eukaryota > Metazoa > Arthropoda > Insecta > Lepidoptera > Erebidae > Catocala > Catocala nupta. The sequence goes on along the minus strand of OY776102.1, from coordinate 20,722,496 downwards.
ATGAAATGTTACTAAATGTTACAAAATGTCACCACATTAAATTCACGCGTAACCACAAAATAATTCCATCAACCTACTGTATTCAGGGTAGCATTATACAGGAAGTAGATTTTATCAAGGACCTAGGTGTGACTCTTGATCGGAAGTTGACATTTATTCCCCATATGGAAAATATATTAACGAAAGCCTCTAAAATGTTGGGTTTTGTAATGAGGAACGGCAAAGTTTTTCGTTATCCTAAAACCAAAATTCGTTTATATAACTGTCTTGTTAGAAGTGTACTGGAGTATTGCAGTGTAGTGTGGCGCCCGCATTACTCTGTTCATAGCCTTCGCATTGAACGGATCCAAAAACGTTTTATGTGGCACTTAACAAACACAACAAGATCGTACAATGCCATCAAGAAGTTCTCTTACAGGGAAAAACTGAGACATTTTAAAATGGACTCACTCGATAAGCGAAGAAACATGTTAGATCTTATATTTTTTTACAAGATTGTGACAAATAACATAGATTGTTCACAACTTCTTAATAAAATCAAACTCCGTGTACCATATAGGTATCCACGTTCTAAAATTACGATATTTTACCCACCGTTAAGAAAAACTGTTCTGGGATCTAATTCTCCAATACCCCGTTTAATTAAACTGGCGAATGAATACAGTGGCTCGCTGGATGAATTCAATGATTCTTTGTCTCATTTCCGCAAAATTCTAAAAGAAGTTATAAGCAACAAATAGCTTTCCGTAGCACATGAATTGTATATGTATGTTTTCTTCTTTTTTTATATACCTATTTAGTTAACCAAATATGTATTGCATGTGGTGTTTGCTTTTATATGGTTGTACATTAGGATACGAAATTCAAATGTAATTATATTTAGCGTAAGTAAAATGTAACAACTGTTAGCAAACCTAAATAAATAAATAAATAAATACATAGGGGGCTTATATTATTACCTTAAATTGTTTGTAAATTTACTTTTGTTAATTTCGATCGAGCCAAAATTGTATTTCAATTGTAATCGGAATAAGGCATCCACAGGATTGCTAATGCAGGATTCTATGTGTAATATTGAACAATTTGATGGATACAGCAAATGCTTACCATTAGACGGGACGAAGGTACGCTAGAATACATTTTTAAAGTAAACTTCTGCAGTAGCAATAATCCTTTTATCTTGCTAGAATTCACAAACATTCCAAGCCCAGTGCGGGTTGTCAGACTGTTAATATTTCTGAGAAAACCATGGAGATCTCAAAGATATTCCAGCAATAGGAATAAATCCTGTGTCGTGGTGAACTTTAGAATCATTCAAATAACGGACACAAAGTTTACCCAGACCTTTTCTTTATTGTTCATTTATTTTCTTTTTTTATACAACTTATGTGGCAAACAAGCATGCGGCTCGCGTGATGGCAAGTGGTCTCCGTAGCCTATGGACGCCTGCAACACCAGAGGCATCACTTGCGCTTTGCCGACCCTTTAGAAAAGGAAGTAAGAAGAAGTAGTGGAAAGGGGGAAACGGGGTGATTGGGCCTCCGGCACTCTTTCTCACCAAACGAAACACAATAGTAGGACCACTGCTATTTTACTTCGATATTCTGTGAGAGGGTAGTCCTTCCCCGGTCGAGCCGGCCCATTCATATTGTATATGCTAGCTATCCCTTCATGCCTTTATCTAACATTTTACAAGACCTGTAGTCAAATGGATCGCCCATGAGGTCGCGGTTTCGAGTCTCATTCATTGTACTACCGACGTGAACCTAATCCTAAAACAAGCATTCTAGCTTAGCTAGAAGGGTTAATAAAATAATTAAAAATAAAAATTTGTTATTTCTTTGTTACGTGATGGGTTCGACGGATAAGAATTTAAATATTATTACCGACTAAAACACGTTTTAAATTGAAAACACCACACACACTACTTACACTTTCCCACTCTAACTGCATTTAATGCTTAACTGCATCAAACTCCGTGATATTATCGCTTCCGTTCGCTCCGATGAATACTTCACCGCTTACGATGGTAAACTGACTTGGAAATGCGCGTGCTCCATCAAATATTTACGATTCAATCCTTTCTGGAATTTTCTCTCTAGTAAGAGATAGTTTTAACGCTCTCCCTACTCTTCGCGTACTGACAAGCTACGTAGTTCAATAAGACGTCAATAGATGGCGCTGTAATAAATTATTAGAAGGCCGGGCGCTTCTCCACAGTGCCGAGAGATAGCACTGGCTGTAACACCGAAGAAAACAATATCTTTTGTTCGTATCCAGTGCCCAATACTAGGCAAGCCTGTCCTGTATAATATAATAAGAATACTACTAATTATATAGCAGCGATAGTCTAGTGGGAGACCGTTACACTGTCATGCAGACGTTTCGAGTTCGATCTCAAGCCGCGCATCTCTGGCTTTTCAAAGTTATTTGAGTATTAAATAGTTAATTATCGCTAGGAATCCTGCATGTCTGTGAGTTCTACATAATGTTCTCGAAGACATGTGAAGTCTGCCAACCCGCACAAGGCCAGCGTGGTGGATTATGGTCTTACCCTACTCACTGAGAAGAGGACCATGCTCAGCAATGGGACACGTTAATACGGGGCTAATATTTTAATAATTAAAATAAACTAATTCAGTAATTAAATCTTTGTGTGAATCACCAACCCACAACGATCGGGACATTGCCTATGGGAAGGTGACTACGTAAACTGCAGTGCAATCAAGATTTCCATATTATTCTTTTACTGTCGTCTGGTAAAATTAGACTAATTTTTAATTCATCATCAGTCATCGCATTATAAATCATTATACTCATCTCGTCGCTATCGGCTAAGATTTATTTTGAAGTCTCCCTTCTTTCTTTTATTTATTGAGTTCAAAGTTACCTTTTTCTTTCTTTAAAAGATTAAACGGTGTAGTTTTGATAGCATGATTTGTGAGATCCCTAATCAATGTCTTGATTTTGTTTTAAATTTCATCTTTTCTTTTGTTTTTGATTTTATCATTCTTTATCTTTTTGTTTGTTTTGAACTGCTGTTGTGGGAACAGAAGATATTCGGTTGTTGAAAATATGGATCACAACATTCGGCCTTGGCATAAGTTTGTGATGAGAAGGTCGCGGATTTGATTCTCGGGTTAGTCAAAATGTTATTGCGTTTTTGTTATGGAAAATGGTTAGGTAGCAACATAAAGACTGACAATGTACAGATTCTAGACATTCAAGCAACGGACAAAAAGAAACTTGGAACAACCATTTGTGACTCACACAAATTTTTGTGCCGTGTGGGCATCGAATCCACATCACACGGAGCGGCAGCAATGGCGAGGCGAACACTTAAACCTCTACGCCATCCGTGCATTCAAGTGTCAAGTCATGTGCAGCTTTCTAAGTTCAATAGCTTAGAAGAAATCACTCATCCAGAATAAATTGTTCGGTAGCCATATGGTAGGTACAGGCCTTAAAACAGGTTATAATTCCAAAACTTATAAAAAAAGATCTAAGCTTTCATCTCATACGTTATTACGCTTAGCAGACATTAATAACACTTGTAACTGGAGTTTAATTTCAAAAGAAATATTATAATAAAAAATATGTCTGTTGGTTTGTTTGTTACGATCATAATTAACATCCATAAAAGCACAATACGATATCCTCGAATGTCTGACGAGCCATGGTTTGAGCACACAAGTAATAGGGTCTATTGCCTGCCGTGTAAATAACCAGAAATTTTCCTAACAATAACTTTGCTTGACCCTAGAATCGAATCCCAGACGATCGTCCTCATATTTCCTTCTTTCTTTCTTTCCTTCTTCAAACGAGGTTTAAAGAGAGTTCGTTTTTCACGGTAGGCAGCGGCTTTGCTGTATCTTGACATTGCTTTAGTTCATGAGCAGCGGTTACCACTTCCCATCAGGTGGGCCGCTCACTCGTCTGCCGCCAAGGGCAATAAAAAAAATTATACGATGGAATTGATGAGGTAGTCTTACAATTAACATACACACGACACATGTATTTCCCCAACAGAACACGCAGAGGTTTACAACCAAATTTCGTTAGCTATATGGTTCGGTTTCACTTAACAAGTAGGCAAACATCATGAGAAACCGGCATGCATGAGAATTCTCCATAATGTTAACTAATATATGTGAACTCCGCCAATCCGCAGCGTGATACCTATGATCTAACTCTTCTTATACTGATTTTAGGGCTGTTCCTGACACCAGAACAGCGCTGATATTTTAACGGGGAAGGAAAGCATCGCAAGGAAAACAGCATGTGAAGTCTGGCTGGACTTACCATCCTTTGTCATACTGATCCGAAGTATTTATTATGAATAGGGCTGATATATATTTATTTTTATTTCATTTATTAAGGATCTCCGACAAAGAAAATGCACGAAATTGCACATACATATAAACATAGTTTTGTATAGTGTTTTCCTTCAGTTATAGGAGACCACAGCATGCACATGCATAAAACAACAAAGCTTTAACTAACCTTATATAAAATGCATGCAAACACATTAGGCAAGTTTTAATTGTAATAATAACGAGATGGGTGTAAAAACCCAGGATTCAACCTCTTCGTATTCATGTGACCTTATTATTATTTTTCATCAGCGTTTTATAATGTTCCACTGCTGGGGAAAAGCCTCTCTTGGACTTCCAAATCACTCTGTTGGTTGATATCCCATGTTCTTATGACCTTGTGACCCCTACATCTCGGGGGTATTTTGACCCACAGGGCCCATATTCAAACTCGACCGAGGTATGATCCCAAGTTGTCTGCACCCCAAGTTTCAAGTCAACGGTCCAGTAGTTCCGGAGCTATGCCTATCACTAACGAATTGTCACTAACAGACAGACACACAGACCCACATAGTGTTGTCATTAACCTCTTCGAAGAAGATTCAGAGATTAATAACAGATTTATTGACACAAAAGAAAGTAAAATGCTGTTGTATGTCTATGTACATAATTATTTGTGCTAGTTGGTTGCTATGGAAACATATTAGACTTTTATGTATTTTCTTACTTGCGACCCGCCCCGGCTGCGCACACGTAGTACAAACCCTTAACAAATTATACATCTAAAACTTACTCATAAATCACTTTGTCTATTAGTAAAAACCGCATGAAATTCCGTTCAGTAGTTTTTGAGTTTATCGCGAACAGACAGACAGACACGGCGCTTTGTTTTATAATATGTAGTGATAGATAGATATTATGATACAAGAATACCTACCTGCAAGGAAAGCAACGGGATTAAGCTTGTTAAATAAAAAGGGTTTCTACCTAAATCTTTCTCCAATACCTTTCGTGTACTGATACTAATTAAATGTATAAGATGTTGTTTGAGAAACCGAAACTGATTCATTTAGGAACACTTCGCGGAAGGAGACTGGCTTTTAAATATTCTTTTTTTGAGTGCTTGCTAAAGTTTAAGGAATGTTTTACTGTTGCTTTGATTTTGGTTAGGTTTAAATAAGAATTAATAATGTTTTATTTATTTATTTATTCGGTTAACTCACGGCATACATACTTATGTATACAGGATGTCCGGTAATTAATGGTTAACCTGGAAATGTCTTATAGTGGAACTGATGGCCGTTAAGAAAAAATATGATAAAAAATCTATCCTAACTACTACCTGAGATATGTGCTTTTTTTTAATTACCATGTATTACTTTCTTGTATACTACGACCATTAATGAATGAAATCCATCGGTTTTTTGTTGTTTTATTATTAAACACTAATTATGCTAATAGATAGACAGTCAAAAGTATGCTATGCTTATATAGCTTGTACTTTTTAATATATATATTTTTTTCATTTTTTCTGAACGCCCTTCAGTTCTACTATAAGACATTTCAAGGTTATCCATTAATTACCGGACACCCTGTATAACATTGATAGTGAAATCTAAGATAAACCTTAGTATCTTAATATAGCCTATCTATTTTAAGGATTATATTCGTAGTTAGGTAATATAAAAGTAAACCTATATTTTACACAACGCGGGCCTTTTCTTGATTAAGCGTGTAAAATATACCTATACAACACAGATATCGAGCTTGTAAAATACAGAATGACGAATGTGTGTTTCTTGATGATTTGATGGAATTTGCCTAAGATTTCGTTCGAATAATTCAGATATTTTTTATAGTTGGCTTATACTTATAAAATTAAAATTTCAGAATAAAATCAAACATTTACAGTCTACCTATGCTACTTTTGCTGTAAAATATTTAGTTTACATAACAAAGATGATTTTTTTTTTTGCAAAATGTATTTCTATTTAGTAAACGGGTATGGCTAGTTGACTCTCACGCTGAAGTCTCGAAGTCGATCTCAAGGATCACACTGACTTTTCTAAGCTAAGTGCGTATTAATATTAATAATTGTGAAAAAAAACATCGTGAGGAACATGCATGTTTTCAAATTTTTCTATAATGTTTTGATTACATGTGAAATCTGTCAATATACTATGGGCCAGGGTAAAGAGCAGCGATAGCTCAGTGGTAAGTCCAACAGATTGCAATGCAGAGGGTCTCGGGTTCGAACCCACGTCGCGCACCTCTGACTTTGGGAAGTTATATGACTTTTCGAATTATGTTCGTATTGATTGACAATTATCGCCTGGTCCGTGCCTCGGAGAGCACGTTAAGCCGTCGGTCCCGGCTGCCATGAACATCTATGGCAGTCGTTATTGGGGAAGTCGACACAAAAGATCCCACTGGGTCGAAGTGTCGCCGGTCTGTACTGACTGGCCCCCACACAAGATAAGATAAGATGGGTCAGCGTGGTCGATTATAAACCAGAGGTTAGAAATTCGCAGACTTTATAATATATATATAGGCCACTTTAAAATTTAGCTGGTTCCGGTGGAACACTGCAGTTAGAAATTTGAAAAATAAAATCTGTACGGCCAGACCTCAGTCGCTGAGCTTCTTAAAATATTATCTACCTATATTAATAGGTGACGTCAAGCCAACATTTTAATTCTTCACTATCGAAAGCAAATAAATTTTCGTGGACCCCCGCTTACGAATTGTGAACCCCCATTTTTTGTCACGCCATCGTAGACCGAGTCTCCCGTGGACCCCTGGGGTCCACCAGGACCACTTTGGGAACTACTACTTTAAACCTTCACACACGTATTAAAGACTTACGTCTTTATCTTTTTAAGAAACACCTTAAGGCATGGCTACTATGAAATTCATACTATTCCCTTAAGGAGTTTCTACACATAAAATAATTTATTATATGATAATATATTACAAAATGATTTTAAATAACAATGTCACTAATTTAATTATCATACCTATGTAATAATTATAATTATTATAAAAATGTAAAACATTTCGCACGCCACATTGTGACTAAATGGACAAGCAAAATGTATTAATTATAACCTTTTATCATTTATCACAGTAAAAAGAGGTCTATGTCCAGCAATGGGACAGTTTATATGAATACAGAGTTGATATTATTAGGTATACAAAGTGGCGCAAAACTTATCACATTAAATGATATACTGCCTTAAGCTGGTTGATATAAGACGGTTAACATAAACAAAAAACCTATTTTCGCAGAAATTATGAAATGATTTTTTTGAACAAGATAAATAAAATAAAATTACACACAAATTGGAACACCATTGTTATACGCACACACTAACCTATTTCTTTTCGTCACAAGATTATGGACCTTATTTCTTTTGTTTTTATGTTTCTAATTTGGTTTTTCTTTTCGTTTGTTTGTTTTTTTATGTCGCTGCTTGAGATCTTTGATATTTATATGTGTAATGCAGCGCATTACACATAATGTTCTAAATTATGAAAACAAGAAATTGGTTCATAATTTGTAAATCGTCAAAGAATACATCAAATAATGTGATAACATTTGCGCCATTTTATATATTAGCTACCAGATTATGCTTTTAATTTTATCTGTGATGACGACATTTCGACATTATAGTTCCGGTTGTAGGTACGTAAGAGTTTAAGTTGTTGGCTGATTAAGTCTATGTCACGGGAACTTTACAATAATTTAAACAACTGACAAAAAACACTCAGAGTCGGCACAACTAAGTTTAATTATATAAATAAATAAATAAAAGCATGTAATAAAATATTTTCAAACACTAATAAATATATTAAATAATTTTTAATAATAATTTATTAATAATAATATAATAAAAATATTAAGGGTCAAGCCCTCTTCCTTTCTCCTAATATATTTAGTATGCTGTGCCCGGCAGGTACTACAATTGATTCTTAGCTATAAGTCTACCATCTATTATTATATACCTACCACATTGTGGCAAAGCAATAAAAATTTGAATTTGAACTATATGTGGATCACACAAATTTTTGTCCCGCGTCAATCTCACCTACAGCACTGGATGCAGGGACTGTGGCAAGATGACCAGATAGACCACTCCGCCATCTGTGGATACAGTTGAACCCCAGTGAACTACTAAAAGACAAAAGTGCCTTGGCGTTGAACATGGGCCCTCTGCATGGTAGTCAGGCTACAGTCCCTACTAATATTATAAATGCGAAAATAGCTTTGTCTGTCTGTCTGTCTGTTACGCTTTCACGCCTAAACCACTGATTCGATTTTGATGAAATTCGGTACAGAAATAAACTAGACCTTCGGAAAGGACATAGGCTACGTTTTGAAGAAAAAGAGCATGAAGGGATTGAAATAAGGGATGAAAGTTTGCATGAGAATTCGTCATTATCGCGCCTAAATCACAACCGATTTTGATGAAAGGGGCATGCCAGTATTAGGTCCAGAGGTGCACAAGATATTGGCTATACTAAAAAAATATATTAATATTTATCCTAGTAATACATAAAACATCTATTATTAACGAGAAAACTCGATTCTCGCATCGACCAAAACGTGTTTCTGATGACTATAGTATGCTACATCCTGTTGATAACTTTTAAAGTAATTGTTTTAAACTTTAAATCAGTGACGATGTAGTCCTAGTGACTTTTTGACGCGGTTATATTAGCTTGTCTTACTTGATTGATGTAGCATAGGACTGCGCTGGGCAGCCAATCTTGAGATCCCAGTTTTGATTCACAGGCAGTGTTAGTCGGAATTGTAGATTTTAAACTGTCAATGCTTGTTCAGCTTCTAGATATGTTTAATCGACGGAAACGGCGTTGCATCACCTTGAAATGGGTCTAGGACCTCACGTTCAAACACAAGCTGTTGGAAAAATCGCAAGTTATAACCGATTTTCTAAAGGTCTAACTGTTCAGCTGTCTACTATTTATTATATCTAATAGTAATCATATGGGCTTAAAAGGCTTCCGAAATTTGCAAGAACATAAAAGTATTAAAGTAAATATTATAATCACTCAAACAAGATTAAAGAAAGATTTAATAGTAAGAGACAGTCGTAAAATGTAGAAAATATTATTAAAATGAGATTGTGAAGCGCGTGTCCCTTATATCAATGTTCTTTCATAAGACAAAGCACTGCTATCGATCGACGTTCAATACAACTTTTTAATTGTTATTAACTAAAAGTGTCTCCTAGGACTTATTTATTAATTCTTTTATTATACGTTTACACCTTTATAAGCATAAAATATTAAGAAAATATGACTATACAATAATTATTTTACCGCCAAAAAACTGACAATCCCCTCAGAACTTGATATAAAAACAAAAAATGCAAGCTGAAGCATGAGTGAGAGAAAAAAAGAAAAAAGTACAACTTTTGCCTAAAGCCAACCGGTCTGCAGCCAACTTCGCGGCGCTCGTAGTGATTAAGCGAAGGTCAGACGATTTGCCAGATGCTAACTTGACTTCGCGTCGAACGCACGCTCCTCGCGTCGTCTGACAAAAAAACTTTTACGTCCGACATTCTGAAGCGAATATAGAGAATTTTTAATTTATCAAGTGTGTTTTCGGTACATTTTAATGTTAACAAGTTGTTTTTGATTCATTCTCAAGTGTAACAGTGGTTTTTATACTCGACTTGCAAGTAGAAAGTTTACGTTGCATTGACAAGAATCTAAGTGGTTCCTATGTGTTTAAAGTTTGTGCTGTGTCGTCTGTTTTAGCTTGAACTAAAGGAATAAGTTTTTGGTAAGTACTTACTATTGTATATTTTTGTTTACTTTTATTATTTTCACTTAGATATTAACTCAAAAGTGTATGTGTACTTACTGTTAATTTTGCGACTCACATCCTGTAAAAGCCATTTATAATTGTTTTCTATTTTTGTTACTTTTCAGTATTTTATTCGATATTTGAGAAGTTTTGAAGGAAATTATCGTTAGTTAATAGGTTTAATATTAAACATTTGACTTAGTTTTTGCTTTTAGTTGCTTTCATTCTGTCGTAATAAGCTCTAGACTCTAGACGTAAAGTGCAGTCACATAATCCGGTCTGAGTTCTGCACCTAGATCGCTTTTAAAAGCCGTTTACATGGAGACTTACAAAGAAACGCATATAAAATGTAATTTTACTGTACACAACAGGAAATTAACAAAGAAAATAAATAACACGACAATAATGACTGATTAATTTAAATGCCATTTATATTAAAAATGCATAGTTCTTCCACTTTTGATCAAACATTGGGCACGTTGTATTTGGCCAATGTTTAATCATATACCGTGCAAATTGAAATATAATCTCCTCTTAACTCGTAAAATCTTAGTAGGTATGTAGGTCTTACTATATTGGCATATAAGATAACCACAAATTTATTTCTGCATAATAGTGAGGTACTAAGGATGCTATGAGGCATTGCATTTGTGTTGGTTGAGTAAATTTTAGAGCCAAAGATCACGAGGCATAACCAGTTTGCTCTACTGACTTTTACTTATATAAAAGCAGCTGATACAGTCTTTCATTTTAGTACCAACTTTATACCAATGTTACTTGCGTTTAAAACTTGCTTTTTGATTTTATTCCTTTTTTAATATTTGTCGTTAACGGATTTAATTCCTTATATAATATACCTACCTACATACAGAGCAATATAGATATTTTATTTTATTAATTTTGTTTTTGTAAATGACATTGCTGTATTGGTACCGCGATGGCGCAGCGGTTGTAAATGTGATTGCTGTGTATGGTCTTGGGTTTAAATTCTGGGTCGGACAAAATGTATTAACCTATTAAGCCGCGGCGGCACACCGGTAGCCAGGCACAATATATTAAATTATATCTGGTAATAAGACTTGATAGATTAAAGAGATTCTTAGTATTAACACGACGTCTGGATTTGTGCCTGGACGCCAATGGGCTAGTTGGGGTTCCCAACTCTTTGTACGAAAAATAAAGTATATTAAGTTCGGCAAAATAAAATTAACAGTATTTTAAAAAAGTAAACATGACCGATTTTATTATTCTGTAGGTTTAAAAACATATTCTTTGGATATTCTTCTTTGTGTGTTTACTTTTTTAAGTTTTGTTTTAACTCCAAATTACAGCGGCCATGAAAACAGTATATTGTATACAATTTTTTAAGAACAGTATTCTTACTGTTCTTAAAAAATTGTATACAATATACTGTATTAACTCGCTATAAAGTAGTACTAGGTACTGTTTTTAACAGTATGCTTGGGAACCGCTCTAGAGTTCCCTAGTCCACTCTTACCTAGACCCTAAAATAATAGACGGCAAAATGTAAAAAAATTAACATACCTACCTATATAGTTTAAAAATATACTTTAACTCCACTTTTGTCTTTGACCGTACGTTATAAAGACATCTCTGGAAAGCCTTTTAGACACCCAAAAATATTAGGTAACATAATTTATGTTTTTCATTTACCTAATTAAAAATTTACTTTATTTACACTTCACGTAGAATTAAAACTCAACCGAGTATAAATAAAGTAAATAATTAGTTGTTACTTGTTGACCTTACGAAATATATAAAAGTAAATAAATGTACATCTATACTATATAGGTATAGTATATAGCTAAAGAGTTTGTTGGTTTTTGTGTTTGAATGCGTTAATCTCTGAAACTGCCAGTCGGATTTGAATAATCTTTTAGCATTTGATAGTCCAATTCTTAGGAAAGGTTATATAACATCACGCTCCGAGCGACGGGAGCGGAGCAGTAATCATAAACGTGTATCAAAAGCCTGCTAGTTTATTCTAATATTATAAATAGGAAAGATTTGTATTATTGTTTGTTATGAATTAACTCAAAAACGACTGGACCGATTTCAAAAATTCTTACACCATATAATAATATTAGCCCTGTATTAAACTGTCCCACTGCTGGGCACGGGCCTCTTCTCAGTGTGATAAGGATTAGGCCATGTCCACCATGCTGGCCTAGTGCGGGTTGACAGACTTCACATATCTTAGAGAACATTATGGAGAAATCTCAGACATGCAGGTGCAGGCAGAGATTCGAACTCGAGACCTCAGCGTGGCAGTTCAAGGTTTTTCCGCCAGGCTATCGCTGCTATGCTTACACCATAAGAAAGCTGTTTTATCCAAAATTAACATTACGCTACGAGCCGCAGGAGCGGAGCAGTTAAACCTGGGTAAAACCACGGGAGACGCTTAGTATCCTAATATCTTCCAGGGGCGTGCACAAAGATTTCTATTAGGGTATGCACGCCCTACCCGAAACCTCTGCGAGGGCACTACATTTCATTTATAAATGTTTTTGTATGTATATATATTTATATATTATATTGTTGTATTTAATAAATAGATTTCCTTTATATAGATTTACATAAGCCAGTGGACTAGGGTATGCAGTGCTTATTTGCTTGTATGAAGCGCACGCGCCTGATATCTTCTTATGTTCCCTAGCCTTTATTATTCCCAAGTCACTTTGGGTCGGCATTTCTGGTCTAACCGGATTTGACAGGATATCAGTTCTTACACGGAGCGGCTGCCACCTGACCTCCGCAACCCGAAGGCTAACGATACCCTAAGGCTAGACCAGTGTCAGGACATTATAGGGCACTGGCATCCCAGTAACGACTGCCATAGATATTCATGGTAGCCGGGACCGACGGCTTAACGTGCTCTCTGAGGCACGGAGCAGGCGATAATTGTCAATCAATACGCACATAATTTCGAAAAGTCATACAACTTCCGAAAGTCAGAGGTGCGCAACGTGGGTTCGAAACCGAGACCTTCTGCATTGCAGTCTGTTGGTCTCTCCACTGAGCTATCGCTGCTTCATGCTTCATTGTTAGTATCCTAACAATCCAAACTAATTGTTTGTTTGGCTTTCATGCCTCAACTACTCGACCGATTATCACGAAATCTTGCATACACGTTGTCAGGGAAACAGAAAAGGACATAGGATACCTTTCATTCAGATAAGACTACTTTTACTACTCTAACTTAACCAACAAGTCTGCAGGAATACCAGCGTTGTGGTTACACTGCAACATTGATGACGCACGACCTTATTTGTTCTTTTTATATAGGTTATGTTTCTTAGAAAATGTATAAGAATGTGGTACAAATAAAATTATTTTTCTCTCTTTCTTTCTTTCAATGACGCGAGCGGAGCCGCAGGCAAAATCTAATTGTATATAAAGTTAGGTAATTAGGATTACAGATCGTAACCCGTAACGTTGTATAACGGATGTATGCATAAACATTCCTAAACCGAAAAAAAAGGCAATGGCGATACGTGAGCAGCCTATTTGAAGCAAAAATTCGCAATTTATTATGTGTCTAAGTAGTTAAGCAGGTGTCATGGCGTTTCTTGGGAGAAGGTTGTAAAAGAACGGAGTGTTTATGTAGTAACGAGTAATACGTGTATTCGAATAATTGAATTGACTGCTCGAATGGCGTAGTGCTTTAAGTTGTCGCTGTACGCAATTGTATTCGAATGATAATCGAATAATTGAATTGACTGCTCGAATTGCGTAGTGTTTTAAGTTGTCGCTGTACGCAATTGTATTCGAATGATAATCGAATAATTGAATTGACTGCTCGAATTGCGTAGTGTTTTAAGTTGTCGCTGTACGCAATTGTATTCGAATGATAATCGAATAATTGAATTGGCCCACGGATATGTGGTTTAAGTGGTCACCATTGCCACTGTCCCGAGTGTCGTTGGGACAAAAATTTGAAGATTCGCAAATAGTTGTTTCAAGTCTGGATGTTGTTTGTAGCCGTTGTTTGAAAGCTTGTAAAGGAATATTGCTAGTACGGGAGCGGTCGTTATAAGTCGTCGTTCCGAGGTAGAATTTATACGCCTATATCTTCAAAGGTAGGCATACATAGGCAGGTGTGTATATTACCCCAGATCCACATTCGCCATCTATGTTTTTAAGGCTACTACGTTCTGGTACTGAGAATGTGTTGATAGAAAAAACCAATAACACTTTGTCTAACCCAAGAACTTAACGGAAGCAATCGTATTTAATTAGCTTAATTTTTTGGTGGATCCAAAAATTTTATAGACCACCAAAAATACACGATGAAACTCGTATAAAACAGACTTTTAAAGTACATAAGTAATGCTAATCATTGATTTCCAAAACTAGATGAAGCTTTGGTCATTACGTTTGCCAGCTATGTAAGGTGCCACGTGATAGGAGTGGGTTTATAGCTATTTCCCGGGCAGAATACCACGGCAATCGCGTTTCTTACTGCTTCATATTTTAATGTATGCGCAAATTTGATGCACCTCCCTCCAAATACATAGGAAGTGTTCGTTGTTTGTAAAGTCCTCCGCGAAATATAAGGTAAATATTCCAAGTTCGGTGTGCTTTATAAATAACTAGCTGACCCACGCAACTTCGTCTGCTTCACATAAGAGAATTTGCCCTGTTTTTGCAATATTTTTCTTTAACGCTCTGCTCCTATTGGTCGTAGCGTGATATTATATAGCCTATAGCCTTCCTCGATAAATGGGCTATCAAACACTGAAAGAATTTTTCAATTCGGACCAGTAGTTCCTGAGATTAGCGCGTTCAAACAAACAAACATACTCTTTAGCTTTTTAATATTAGTATAGATGTAGAAAGGTATAGGTGATCTATGTGCAAAGATGGCAAATATTAACTACCAAATACATGGTGAAACTCTTATAAAACAGGCTTTTGATGTACATAAGAATGTTTATAGTCAATCTCTTAAACTGGGTGATGCTTTGGTCATTGCGTTTGTACTAGTTTTTACGTCGTAACGTGCCAGTGCAACTAGTTAAAATTTAACATAAGCTTTGAAAGGCTGAACCAGTTTGGTACGAGATCTATGTCACCGGCTCTCGCTACTCTGTTCAGTTTTATGAAGAACTTGCCTCTCGCGGTTTCATCCACGATTATGACAACTGCGTGCCTCGTAGCGTGATCTTATACCCTATTTGACTTCTGGATAATGTAGTTTTCTGATGGTGAAATCGTTTTCGAAATCGGGGAATGCTCTGAAGAGTTATTCCACCTTATCCCGCCCTCCCCTTTCCTATCCAGAACAACGCGTGCTGGGCTCAGATGCCATCCTTACACGGTGAAGTCGACTGTGCGTACCAATAAGTTTAGGTCCTCATACCTCTGCCGAACGATCAAGGCATGGAATTCTCTGCCAAGGCACGTGTTTCCTTCTTCCTTCAATCCTGGGTCCTTTAAGCGGGGCGTGAAAAAGCACCTTCTCAGGCCGTCAAAGTAGAGACCTCAACATCGCCTCGGCCGCTATGAGGACGATGTGGAGGCCACTGCTCTTAGACCACACGACTGCTTACCATCAGGCGGAGAGTGGTAATTTTGACGAGCAAAATAAAAAAAAATAGAAAAAATTCAAAATGCAATCTTTTCTCTTTATAACACTAGATGTTTTGTCCCACGTTTATAAACTGTTCCTCTTTCGTGAATAGTTGCGTGATGTTATATAACCTACAACCTTCCTCAAGAATTAGGCTAAGAAATGCTAAAAGAGCTTTTAAAATTCTTTAACATTATTTTTCTCTTTATAATATTTGTATAGATATTCAGTATGATTAATGAATTCAAGCTGAAGTGGTAGTATGCAGGACTCATAGCTCGCAGAACCGACGGCTTATGGGGCAAAAAGGTCCTGAAGTGTCGGCCAAGCACCAGCAAACGTAGCAGGGCTAGGCTCTCCACAAGGTGGACCAACGATCTGATTGACGGTTGGAACCGGGCGACCCAAGATCGGTCTATGGGGACAATCTTAGGAGAGTCTTATGTCCAGCAGAGAACGTCTTTCAGCTGAGATGATCCTTATAGCTATACTATACATATTAAACATGTGAAGGCATTTAATTTTTTAATATACAATAACGGAATATAACATCATAAATCAAACATAAATGTCAGCTTAATCAAGAAAGAATGGATTCTATTATACCTTGTGTGTTATTACTCGTAGGTTATTAAAATAAAATTTAGATTGTCTCATTGGATTAATGACACAGCTTTGTTCTAATGTTGAGTCTAATGTGAGTTATCGAGTTTAATAACTAGGTCGGACAATGTGTTATTAAGATATGCTTTAATGAAATTGTTATTAGCAAGCGGTGTTCGCTAGACTGTCAAGTATTTAAGTACCTTTATTACGTGGGACTTATAGGTTTTTTTTATACAACTATGGTGGCAAACAAGTATTTGGCCCATCTGATGGTAAGTAGTCACCGTAGCCTATTGACGCCTGCGACACCAGAGGCATCACTTGCGCGTTGTCGACCCTTTAGGAAAGAAGGTGGGGAGGAGAAGGAGCGGGAAGGGGGAAAGGGGATGATTGGGCCTTCGGCACTCTCACTCACTCACCGAACGAAACACAACAGTAGGAATACTGCTATTTCACGTCGATATTCTGTTAGAGGGTAGTCCTTCCCCGATCGGACCGGCCTATTCGTGCTGAAATCAGTGAGGCTCTACTACTCTAAAAAAAATCGTAGAAGTACTTTCATACAAACAGTATCTTTATCTTCGAAGGGGTAAGAGGCGTATTAAACCCACACTTCGTCAGCTAAGGTATTAAGGTTCAACTTAAAAGAGGGCGAATCTATTACTGCGAGGCATAATTCCAGGCAACACAATACTGCTGAGAACATTTTGACAGCGAAATCCAATATCCAATCTGCCGATCTGGAAATTGACTCCGAGACGTAAACACAGCAGTTTTCTTATTCCAACAACGCTTCGCTCGACCTGGAAATCAACCTTCACCTCGGTAGTCGTATTCATTACCGCTGCGCCACTGAGGCAGTCATCGTTGAAGTGTAGTTGGTTGTTTTGAACCTCTGCCTCTTTGGGAAACAGGCGTAAGATTGTTATTACAAAAAGCATTACAAAGGTTATATCAAAACTAGTTTTACCCCCGGCACGGTTTGCCTTGATACACATTAAGTCGATCAGGTCAACCTTTCTCCATTAACGAGTTAAATTAATTTTGGCATATCATTACGCTTCTTGTGTAATGGTGTGTCAACAGTATGACATGGGTTTTATTGATGTATGAAATGAAATTGTAACAAGTATAGTTGCACAAGCTTCATACATAAATAACCTATTTCATACAATATTTTGTATGAAATATAATATGTTTCATACATTAAACAAAGTTCCCCGCCGCGACTGTCTGTCTGTTCGCGATAAACTCAAAACCTACCGAACAGATTTTAATGCGGTTTTCACCCATAGACAGAGTGATTCATGAGGAAGGTTTAGGTGTATAATTTGTTAAGGTTTTGTACTACCCGTGCGGAACCGGGGCGGGTCGCTAGTTTTGTATAAGGTATAACATGTTTCATACAACACTTTGTATGAAATAATTAAATTATTTAACGTATGTAACATATTTATAGATAAAGTTCATATAGGGTAAAAAGTATGTATACATATAAAAAATGCTTGTGTTTAGAATATATACTTTTATTACAAATAATTAGTAAATCAAATTTTGCCTAGACTATTTTGTCATATTAGGCCATAACAGTTTTGCCCAGGCAAAAGCTGATTTTACTCCACATTCGTTTCTAGTGTTACATGTACTTACCAGAAACCTAATCAATCATTGTTCTTTCCAAGCACAAAACTAATTTTGCCTAGGAAATTTCTTTAAAAGACTATTGCCACACTACTATTTTTTTCTTATGTTACACGCTGATAATAAAGCTTTCTAATGGTGAAAGAATTTAAAAAATGGTTTAAGTAGTTACAAGTTAAATCCTTATAAATAAACAAACAAAAATATTTTTGCCTTTTCAACAGACTGCAATGCATAGGGTCTCGGGTTCGAACCCACGTCGCCCACCTCTGACTTTCAGAAGTTATATGACATTTCGAAATTATGTGCGTATTGATTGACAATTATCGCCTGCTCCGTACCTCGGAGAGCACGTTAAGCCGTCGGTCCCGGCTGCCATGAACATCTATGGCAGTCGTTATTAGGAAGTCAGTGCCCTATAATTTCCTGACACTGGTCTAGCCTTAGGGGATCCTTAGCCTTCGGGTTGCGGAGGTCAGGTGGCAGCCGCTCCGTGTAAATACTAGTATACAGTCAAATCCGGTTAGACCAGAAAAGCCGACCCCAAGTGACTTGGGAATAATAAAGGTTAGGGAAAATAATATTAGTATAGATAATTATGTTGATATGACTTCTAATATACTGAATTTATTTAATTGGTGATTTAAAACAGTGACCGTGAGTTTCTTGTAGGTTTCTTCTCATAGGCTCAAACCCTTTGCCTGAACCTAGCAACTAACTTAAATGTAGCTTCAGTAACTCAGTAAACAAACTAACATATTATATATTTTGACGTTCATAAATGTTACTTTGTGATCTAAATGAATAAATGATTTTTGACTATAACTTTGGCATGTGTAAATCACGTTGAAAGGGTAGACAGAAGTGCAAAACACTCTCATTTCGCCAGCAAAGTTTAGGTCGCACGAGATGAATCTATTGACGTATAACGGATATTTACACCATGACTCATAACTTCTGATAGACACTTTACCCGCCTAGGAATCGATCTTCACACTTCGTAGTGACGCAATCAGTTACAACTTCTTGAAAAAGTAATATATTTAATATTTTCAAGGTTTTATATTCGATTTGATTCCCTAGATAGTCGCGTGGCACAAATTAGGGTAAATGTTGAGGGCAGACGAGGTACCGACTTTGAATCCCGGATCGGACAAAGTGCTATTTAGTTTTTTTGTTTAGACATTTTGAGTCCGGTTTTGATCAATAAGTATACTTATTTATACCTTTTAGGTCACTCAAAAGATGGATGAACCTAACTAGGTTACCTAAAAATAAAACTACCGAAACGTGGTGTAAAACACCTCGGTTTATCACTTTAGAGGTGGAGACTATATATGTATGAAAATCGAATAAAATCTTGACATATTAATAATATTAACCTTGTACATTTTCGACGCCATTGCTAATTAAATGAAATAAAAAGTTTATTATCATCATCGCATTGCCTTTGTAGTTATGGACACATTTAGTTTTATATTTATAATCTGTCTAGTCACAGACAAGAAACGGTTGAGTATCTTTTTTTTTTCGTTTGTAAAGATGACTTGTATTGTGATTCAAGTAACTATGAATTTGTTGATTGACTTGCTTGAAAGTAAGTTATACCAGTAATAAAGCCTCTGTGGCGGAGCATTAGTGAATGCCACTGCTGTGCATGAAGTCATGAGTTCGAATACCAGGTCGGGTCAGCAAAAAGTTATATGGTCTTATCCGATTGGGCGAACAGACGCTTATCATACCCATTTGTCAAGTGTTAGGTTAAAAAGACCTATGTAATTGAAATTCAGCCTATTGCCACAGTTTCAGACACTGTTATTGACACGAATTTTCTTGACAATAACATTTTGCTCGATTTGGGAATCAAATCCGACACCTCGTAATGATTAACGTTGCTTTACCGAGATGGTAGATGGTATTAATAGTATCAATAGTTGGTATTAACCCGAATAAAAAAGTATAATAAATGCGTACAAAAATAAATAATAACTTTTAATAATACATGCAATGCTATGTTAGCCTTGAAGAAATTAGGTAAAAACAAAAGCATACGATAAGATAAGTTTCAAAGATATTGAAATGAGTATCACCACCTACTTAAAGATAAATATATGGAATAAGTTCAAGGATTTTTGTGTTATTAGCAAATAATCTATTTATTAAGTAACAATAATATCAGCCCTGTATTAAACTGTCCCACTGCTGGTCACGGGCCTCTTCTCAGTGTGCGAAGGGTTAGGCCGTAGTCCACCACGCTAGCTCAGTGCGGGTTGGCAGACTTCACATATCTTCGAGAACTTTACAGATAACTCTTATATATGCTGGTTTCCTCACGATATTTTTGTTCACCGTTAAAGCAAGCGATACTTACCTATTTAATACGTACATAACTTTGAAAAGTCAGAAATGTGCGCCGTGGGATCGAACTCGAGACCTCTGCGTGGAAGTCAAATTGTCTTCCACTGGGTTATCGTTGCTTTATTTATTGAGTACTAACAAGAAAAGTAGAGTCCTACGGGGTATCTATATCCTACTTCGTTCAAAAGAAGGCTGAATA
The DNA here is from genome assembly GCA_963675205.1 of Catocala nupta. Lineage (NCBI taxonomy): Eukaryota > Metazoa > Arthropoda > Insecta > Lepidoptera > Erebidae > Catocala > Catocala nupta. Next base: position 20,701,953 of record OY776102.1, on the reverse strand, counting down.
GGATAACCTTAAAATCGCAGCCAAATAAACTGCGATCTTGTCGACTGCACGCATTCGACAAGATCGACCACTACTCCATTGAATAGCAGTTAAAGTGGTCGTCTCGTCATTGCCACCATGCATAGTGTTGTGCATTCGTTACCCACACGGGATAAAAAATTATGCGTTCCTCAAATTGTTGTTCCAAGTCTGGGAGTATTTTGTATCCGTTCGTTGAGTGATTGTTAAGTCCTCCGTGGCAAAGGGTTTATATGTATAAACCCTTGCGCCCACACGGCGCCGACCCCTCCAGGGCCGGGACGGATGGTGCCAATCCGTATGGCGTCCGCAGCACAACTAGTTCTGGCGCTAATGGCGCCAGAGACGTCCTCCGCGGACACCGAGTCATCGAGGCCGGTGATGCGCATCTCTGCACACTTTACCGGCCTCGTGATCCTCACACAATCCGTCTTAGGAAACAGACTCCTGAGCTTATCGGTGATGTTGTCTACCGATTTGCCTCCGTCAGGTCCGGGGAACTCCAGAATGCGGCCTCCTGTATGAGCCTGGCGGACCCTGGCTCCGAGGTGCATAATGTCCCCGGAATTCCGCCTAGCCGTGGAGAGCAAGGCCTGATACGTCAGGCTGCACTCAACCGTCTCCTGATACGTCAGGCCGCGCTCAACCGCCTCCGGTAGTACCGTGATGACCACGGCAGCTGACTTTGGCTAGCTAGCTAGCTAGGGTTTTTCAGTTAAGAAATCTCAGTAGCAGCTCGGAGTTAGGAAGTTGGCGGTGTAAGACGACACCCACGTGCTTCGGAAAGCACGTAAAGCCGTTGGTCCTGCGCCTGATCTCTCGGCGGTCGTGTCGGTCTACCGTCCCATCGGATCATGATTGTTAGGGAACAGAGAGTGTCCTTGTGTTTGCGCACACACTACACTATAATATCTCCTGCGTAGTTGGCCAGTCTCCGTTAAGACTGGCCGCCGCCGCGCCGTGACCGAAATTCGGTATGGAGGATATTATTATTTTTATAAGTTGTTTTTTTTAAATTGCTTTTTATATAGTAACTCTAACGTAGACTCATGCCATGGGTCCATGGTCTACGTTTACGTTTGATGATCACGAGGTCCCGTATTCGATTCATGTTGTAAGTGCATCAGATTAAGCCAGTCATATATATCTACTTATGTAATTTAGTGCCGCAACCTCCATGTTAATAAAATATTTACTCATTTTGAATGGAATTTATCCATTTCACAAAGTAAATTATAATTTGTCTCTGATTTGATTTTAATTTACCAGATGCCGTTATAAAAATGTTATTTAATTAACGTTGCAGGTCATTGTCGATTCAATTAATAACACTTTATCATTATTATCTACTTTCTACTAATTATTGATTGCCGTTGAGGTCAGACATTTTGATTTTATTATGTCTGTTTTGCAATTTAATTGACACATTGGTTTAAAACGCCATTGCGTTATTGCGTTGACAACTAATCAAAGTCTAAGTTAAAAAAAGAACTAAAAAAATGTGTAAACAATTATTGGACACATCAGTTATCTGATATAATAATTAAACTATAATAATAAAAACGAGATGGCTGTAAAAACACAGGATTCAACCTCTTCGTCTTGATGTGACTTTTTTCTTTTCATCAGCTTTTTGTAATGTTCCACTACTGGGCAAAAGCCTCTCCCTTGGGCTGCCAAATCACTCTGTTGGTGGATATCCCCTGACCTTATAATCTTGTGACCCCTATATCTCGAGGGTCTTTTGACCCACAGGGCCTATATTCAAACTCGACCAAGGGATGACCCTAAGGTGTCTGCACACCAAGTTACAAGTCAATCGGTCTAGTAGTTCTGGAGCTATGCCTGTCACTAACAAACTGTCACTAACAGACAGACACACAAACCCACAGTGTTGTCATTAACCTCTTCGAAGAAGACTCAGAGGTTAATAAACACTAGTTAATATAGCTAGCCTATCCACCTAACAATAATTGCAAAGATAAAGTGAGATAGATACAGTTTTATGATCCCAAAATAATAGTAATAGACTGAGACAACTATAGTTTTACGAGCTCCTAATATAGCCTTATGCGGATTACTCAGAATGGAAATAGCATAGACACTTATCATCATAAAAAGGTTGTTTCTGTATCACTAGCTATGCCCCGCGGTTTTATTTGCGTTAAAAGACATTTATAGATTCTGCTACACACCTTTAGGTTGGAGCGTGTTTCCTTATTCTTTCAATCCTGAGTCCTTTAAGCGGGCCCTGAAAAGGCACCTTCTCAGACCGTCATGGTTAAGACCTCAACATCGCCTCAGCTGCTATGAGGATGGTGTGGAGGCCACTGCTCTTGGACCACATGATCGCTTACCATCAGACGGAGTGTGGTCATTTTGAAGAACATAATTAAAAATAAATAAATAAATTAGCAGACAATCTAATCTAAAATATGTTTGAAATCGTCTTTTTAGTTTTTTAAATCAGCGCGTTCAAACATAAAAACTTGTGTAGGGTGTCTACAAAAGGATATTATGTACCCACATTTCGTCAAGTATGATTGTTAGTCCTACTTAATAAAAAGCGAGCCTGTTATCTCTCTATTGGGAGTTTACCAGATACTCTACTGCTACTGAGAAAATCCTGACAGAAATATTAATAACTCGTGACTTACAAAAACATACTTATTTCGTTCACCATTGTCACTTTAAGCAATAAACACAATTTTCGCAAACCGGGATTCGAACCTACAACATTTTATACTTCAGACAAAAAGAATCAAAAACTGGCAAAACAATGCCTCGTGACCTCTATAACCACTGCGCTACCGGCGTTTAACGCTCTAGTGAGTTTAGGAGGACGTTTACCTTACCATACGTATTGTGTGAACTTAGTTGTACAGAATTAACTAAACAATGGACGTTAACTGTTATAATTGTTTCGGCTCATTACTGACATTGTTCGCGCCATCAACTTAAATGTGGGATCCCTCCTTTTCGCATAATGTTTTTTGTCCTAATATACTTCGGCATAACGATTTTGGCACAATTTGTTTTGGCATAATAATACTTTGGCATACTTTTTTTAGGCATACATTTTATGTTGGCATAATCATGTTAAAGACTAATTTGTTTTGGCATAAATTTGATTCCCATAACGTTAGTAGGCCTAATGACTATTAGCATAACGTTAGTAGGCCTAAAGACTTTTAGCATAATAGAAGTTAACAAAAGTTAGTCACAGAACCGAATTGCTGCAAAACCGACTTCACGTAGTCTTGTTTGTCCTACCCCTAGAGTGTTATTTAAAATCGCGTAGGCGTGGGGCCGCCGGAGGCCCGCAGCGCCGGAGCCGTGACAGAAACTCATTCAACACATCATCAATTTATGCTTTAGGATATTATGCTTAAAAAAGTTATGGTTTAGAACTTTACGCTTAATAAATTTATGCTTTACAATATTATGCTTAATCATTATTATGGTTAGAGAAATTATGCTTAAAAAATTATGCGTAAGCTGTTATGCGTAATTATATTATGCGAAAATATAATTATGCCAAACAACATTATGCTAAGTTATATTAGGTCTTAAAATTTTATGCTAATGGATGGGGAACCCTTAAATGTACATATAAAGGTTTTTTCTGTTAAGTTTGTTCATTTTGTTTATATACTACAAGATTTGCTACTTCGTATAGAAGTGAAACTACTAATACACTACTTCGTATAGAAGTAGAACTACTACTACACTACTTCGAATAGATATTTAAAAAAAAAAGGTACCTATCTATCTATATTTTTCTTTCTAAATATTCGTCTTCTAAGCGTCGTCGTATCGAGATGAAGTATGCAATAGATTTTAAGTTAGAACTTCAGCAATACAGCTATGAATACCGCGCGTTAAATTACGGGCAGAAGTTTTTGGGTGATGCGCGTACAAATGTACATACAGACAAATTCCAAAATATCCTGAATATCGATCTTTTTTGCACTAGTGTTGCCACCATGAGGCGGCAATTGGCCAACTCATACTTTGATAATGTGAGCACTGGTACCGAATCAGCACAGGATTGACTGAATGAAAATAATATATTCTTTTTTTTTTTTGTTATATTTAAAACGAATACAAAAATCGTCATTCTTTTTTTTTATATACTTGTGAGGGCTTTTAATTGGCAATCTGAAAATGTTAATAATTGTTATATTTCATAGTTTTAATTAGTCCGTAAGCCTTCTGTAAAACTAAATAAATAAATAAATAAATAAATAAATAAAATAATAAATTTCTTTTGGCTTTTTTAGCTCTTATGAAGAATTAAAGAGCTTTCACATTATTTTTCTTAACTATGTCCTATGTACAGACTTCGACCAGCTATAAATCACTACATATTATAAAACAAAGACCCACACTGCGTCTGTCTGTTCACGATAGCCGCAAAAACTACTGAACGGATTTTTATGAGGTTTTCACCAATAGACAAAGTAACTCATGATGGTTTAGGTGTATATTTTTTTAAGGTATTGTACTACCCGTGCGATGCCAGGGCGGGTCGCTACTTGATTTTATAAATAGATATCGCTAATTGAGTGTTTTGGGTTCGATGCCTGTACGGGACAAAGTTTGCGTAATCCACAAATAGTTGTTCCGAGTCTGTGTATTCTGTACCTCAGTGTCGCAGCGGTAGTGAATGCGACTGCTGTCCGACATCCATGGAGTCTCGGGTTAAGTTTCCGGAGTGCTATTGGGTTTTTTAATCAAGAAATTCTCGAGCCTGAACTTAGGAAACTTAAGAAGTTAGTCCTGCGACTGATGTTTCTCCGGTCATGTCGTATTGCCCTCCCATTGGATTACTACAGTGAAAGAATAATAATAATAATAGATTTTTATTAGCAACCAAATAAGTAACAAATTAAAGCGAGCTCTGCCTCCTGGACAAGGTTGTAGCCTGTATCCCAGGCAACAGTGCCTTTCCCACGACTTAAGTCTAATACATATATTTGGTCATTACATAAAATAAGCTTTTACATAATTAAATATATATTAAGTATGAAAAATTTATAATGGAAACATTATATACCGCACTTGTATTTACCACATGACAGTTGGCGAAATGTGGTTGTAATAGACCTCTGCCACTCCTTTGAGGATAGAGGCTTCAGACAATGTATGTCATTTTTTGCCAGGATCAAAGATCATACAGTACTTTTTTTATACATGACCGAGTTCCGATGATTTCGGATCAAGACAAACAATGACACACAGACAACAGTTATTTAATTTCGCCAAAAAAACTCCAGCATGACGGACGAAGTTATACCGTTCGGTATACTGGCGTTATTATATCATTAGAGTATGAATATGCATGACTCTGCCTTGACCGATTTTCTGGTGTTTCCTTATTGCTTTGTTTTGCATATTCATCGTTTGGTTGGTTCGCTGGTTCAGTGCTGTGAGTAGTGGTCGGTAATCTGGTCGAAGTCATCCCAGGGTCCATTTGGTGTTTGATTTGACTGCTGTCTAAGTTGTGATAGGAAAGATATGATTTGTTGGTTAGTGAGATACAGTTAAACAAACTACTAAAATTGCTAAATAAGTGGCTAATAACTATGGTAAGAATATAATTTAAATATTATTAGGGTAAACTATCTAATAAAAGGAAAATATATACCTAATGTAATACAATAAAATTTCTTATACTACTAATTTTTTGTCCTTAATGGTTTTTAAATTTTGGTAAAACTAAAGAAATGTATTACTCTCGCACCAGCCCTGTGTCGTTCTTTTCAAACATTGACACAAAGTATCCCATTCGTGCAGATTATACAGTGTGACTGGTTAAACATTGTACATACTTAAGGACATGATAATTTATGGTCAGACGTAACGTATAAAAAAAAATAATAACATGTGTGTAACCCGCAAAGAAAAACTTTATGAAAATTTGTATGAAATATCCATAAAATGTGGACACTGCGAGCGTCGCACACAGCTGTCGGAGGCTAATGACCTTTGATAAGAAAAGAACGGGCGGGGTTGCAAATTCGGGAGAGTGCAGGGTGCGGCAGTGGGGGGCCGAGGTTTTATTTAGCTTTGGTATATGCGCAAGAGTGTTTGTATATTACGTAAAAGATAGTTACTGTAAAAGTAGGTTTGCAATATTTGTGGTGTTGCAAGTGATGATTTGATTGCACAGATGGTGTAATGGCTTAAGTGATCGCCTCACCACTGCCAGTGCGCCAAGTGTTGTGGGTTCGATCTCCACACAAGGCAGATATTTGTGTGATTCAAAATGGTCGTTCCGAGTCTGGATATTCTTTGTGTTCGATGTTTGAATGATCGTAAAGTCCTTATGACATAGGAGTTGTTCAAATTGCGGGAGTTATCGTTTTATTAATAACATCGGTCAAGGGCAAAGTCGGGCCGGTCTCGAAATTGACTTCGACTTGAAACCATCTTGGTTTTTTATTATTTGTTGTTACAACGGCGATAGAAATACACACTCTGTGATGGACAGATGGACGGATAGCGGAGGCTAGTTCTAGGGTCCTGCGGACAACCTTTGGGTACGGAACCCTATAAATTAATATAAAATCCGTCTGATGGTAAGTAGTAACTTACCATCAGGCGGATTACACCTACCACCTTAGAGGCAAAAAACACTTTTATTCACACATCCGTATTTAAAATATGTTAATGATTATTTCAATGACTATTTTCAGTCACGATCTGTGCTTTGAGGTCAAGAGAACTTGGATCATCGAGTCTGCTCATCAATGACGTCATTGAGGTTTTAATATGAAAATTACTAAGAATTGTTTCTATTACACACGTTTTCTTGTAATTGGAGGGTAGTATGCGTATTGATATGTTATGAATGAACGTCATGACTATTATAAATAAATTATTCTATATATAATAATATCAGCCCTGTATTAAACCGTCTCAATGCTTTAGGGCCTTTTCTCAGTGTGAGAAGGGTAAGGCCGTAGTCCACCACGCTAGCCCAGCGCGGGTTAGCAGACTTCATGTATCTTTGAGAACATTATTGAGAGCTCTCAGACATGCAGGTTTCCTCACGATGTTTTCCTTCACCGGTACAGCAAGCGATAATTAACTATTTAATACGCACATAACTTCGAAAAGTCAGAGATGCACGCCTTGGGATCGAAATCGAGACCTCTGCGTGGCAGTCCAACGGTATCCCACTAGGTTATCGCTGCTTGCTATGATTCTATACAATATAGATTTATTGCCATATTTCCAGCGTTGAGCTTAAATCCTAATTAAAAGACGACAAAAACATTTCGTTTTTATTTTATATAAGGGCAACTCTCGCACGCTACTAATAATTCCTGTCTCGCGACGGACTTTACAAACATTCAAACAACGGACACTAAGACAGTGGCGTAGCGTAGTGGGGGGCCCGATCCGGGCGGCACTTTTAGGGGGCGGCAAAATTTCAAAATAAGTAACAATATCTTCTTCTCCCTAGCCTTTATTATTCCCAAGTCACCTGGGGTCGGCTTTTCTGGTCTAACCGGATTTGACTGAATAACAGTTTTTACACTGAGCGGCTGCCACCTGACCTCCGCAACCCGAAGGCTAACGATACCCTAAGGCTAGACCAGTGTCAGGATATTATAGTGCACTGAATTCCCAGTAACGACTGCCATAGATGTTCATGGCAGCTGGGACCGACGGCTTAACGTGCTCTCCGAGGCACGGAGCAGGCGATAATTGTCAATCAATACGCACATAATGTCGAAAAGTCATATAACTTCCGAAAGTCAGTGGTGCACGACGTGGGTTCGTACCCGAGACCCTCTGCATTGCATTGTAAATATTTATACCAGTTCATGATGAACGAGAGGAATAGGCCAATGTCCAATAAACAATAATTATGACTGTTCTTGCCGAAAAGATCTTTAGAATGACTGTATATTATAGTATTTTAAATTGAAGTACCTAAATAAGAGGGCGGCAAAATTTTCATTCGCCCCGGGCGGCTGGCACCCACGCTACGCCACCGCACAAAGGACACCGAAAGTCGGAACAATTTATAAGTGCATCACACACAGTGACAAGGCGGTGGTCGCCTTAAACCACTAAGTACGCCATTCTTGCAGTCATTGAGGTTTTGATATTAAAATGACTTACAATTGATTATATTTGACACGATTTTGTAATTATATATTAATACACTTATTACTACTAGCGATTGCATAGTGGTCGAAATTCAACAATAATTGTCAAACAAATTATTATATTGATATATGTAACCATAGTTACGAAGAATAATGTGTGTGTCAAATGCATGGTTGTGTGCGTGTAGGTGCTTTTTCATTAATTTAATGTATTTCTAATGCATATTTTATATAATTATTAGGATTCGCCCCTTCTTCTCCATATTTACTTTAACTGTGCCAAATTTCATACACCTCCGTCCGCGCAATTTTCGTTAAAATGTGTACAAAGTTTTTACTTCTGCTTGTAGGATTTACGCGAGCAAAACCGCGGCAAAAGTAATTACTTCTATTGTAGCAATAGTGTAAAGTATTCGATAACTAACATCCAGCAATAAATGTCTACTTATACCCAAAGTTATGATCAAATAGGCAATTCTTCGAAGCCTACCAATACAGCGTTCAGTCACAAAAGACGTATTGCAAAACTTTATTTATGAGAAGTGACAGTGTGTCTCTCTATGCACAAGGTCTCTGCTTATACTGTTAGTGACAAAAAGTATAGTCTATTGTTAAACGCTAAATGGGTTATGTGTGATGGAGGCCTAATGTAAAGTGCAAGGATGTGAGCAAACTTACGTCGCTGTGGTAGGCAGCTAGCCTATGGTATGTTACAACAGGCATGTGTATCATATCATGCTACTGTCTATCATCTTCTTCTTCATCTTTTTTAAAAAGACACACGCTCTAGTTGTACTTCTTGTGTCATGGATGCTTTGCAAACATTCAAACAATTGACACACATAACACCCAGACTCGGAACAACCATTTGTGGATCACACTAATTTTTGTCCCGTGTGGGATTCGAACCTAGAAACACCAGCGCATTAACAGCGGCGAGGCGACCACATAAACCGCTACGCCATTTGTGTCTTATAATTTTGAGATGTAGGACATTGGAACAGTGAACCTTGGAAAATACATACTTCCCAGTGTGTTACGTGTGCAATACAATAATATATTTAGGATGCTGATGGAGCTGCCTCCCTATTGCAGTGCGTCTTTAATGTTTGCCGAAGTTCACACGGATGGCTACGCCATAAGACGTAAAAAAGTGGCTTCATTGTTAAGACTGCGCCAAGCGAAATGTGCTAAAACAGACATAGTTAAGTTGATAAAATCAACACTTTTTGTTTAAGAGCCATTTCACAAAATTATAACGCTTGAGTTTAGGTAAAAGACGGCAGCATTGTGTATGTGTGCGTAGCTATCCACACATACACAATGGAAGCAGTATAGGGCAATAGTCGAGACGGCCGAAACAATCTTGAGCCTTTATAAATAATGGTAATGCACTAGAGGTTAGAGATTTATACAAATAGTAGATTATGATACTAGTGTGCTATTACACTTGAGGCGATATTATAATTGGTCAAGGCACACGCGTTTCATACGACGTTTTTCACTTGGATTACAAGTCTAAGAGTGTGGTAATAAGATCCATGTTACGAGCAAGTGTGTTGAAAAATATATTATTTCATTAATTCAGTCTTATAAAACTTTCTTGACTAACAAATAAAATCACAAATATGTTATGTAAAGTATATATAAAAAATAAACAAGAAAATAATAACATATTTTGTCAATTAGCAATGACTATATTTAATGTTCTATATAAATATTTGTCGTAAAGGCATTAATCTTGCCTTTCTAGGGTCTATAATTTTTGGCAGTTCACATTCTTGGTAAAACCGAGATAATTTTGGAAGCATTTTTCCTGACAAAAATCATCATCTTTTTGTATCCTTACTACTTACAAAGGAAAATCAGGACCAGTCCACACAGCAAATACACATATGTTTTTTTTCGCAATGTGCAACTGACCCTGTACCTGGTAGAACCAGTCATGATTTTGGTTAATCACGACTTGAAACTGGTTATTCAATTTGAAACATTTCAGTTTTTTTGCTTCTATAGCTGTATCAGGATCTATGCCGAAAAGTGAGCTAGGACATTTCACCTCCACTAATCCTGCACTGCACAATCCATCCGGTGTAGCGCCTAAAAAACAATGTTCCTCGTCTATAAAAAGTCCGCATTTATCTATGGTTGTGTTTTCTTGCACACTGAGTTGTGCTAAAGCCTTTGGTTCGTTCTCCCTACCATGTTTTATTGAGGCGATATTTTCCAAGTTGTATGAATATAGAAGGGATTTCACCAGGGCAGCAGAGTTTTGGTTCGCTCGCCTTTTGCAAGCCTTCCCAAAGGAAGACGCGGTAATTATGCACCTTCTAAGCTCAAGCCACAAAGAGCTTTCGGCTTGTAATACGGTAGCCCTCTTAATTTCATGGCGTTTAAACGCCTGCTCTTTTAAATTTTTTAAAAATTATTTTTCTTGTTCGTAATCTGCGGCGTCCATATCCGGTCTTTCACATTCCTTTCCGTAATGAGCATCTATAGGATTATAATAAATTTTTTTGCGAGCACTACCTCTACGAGCCTTTACTTCTTTCGTCTTCTGGCTTCCAACAATTTCAGTGATTTACCTGGACTAGCGTGACAGATAGATTTATAAAAAGTGTATTGTGGCATACCGGTATTAAACGATACCACTGCTGCATAGTATCGTGTAGTGTAGGAGTCTTTTAACGAAAAGTTGACACGTTTCCCACCTACCATCTTAGCCACGATACTATTAAATTGCTCTGCACGATTGTTGGTATAGCAATGTAAAAGACTTCGGGAATTGTAGGCGAGTTGAGATGCGTTCTTTTTTAGTTTTAAAAGTAGAGTTGGTGTTAGTGGGATTAGATTGGGCTCTTTTTTCCTTTGATCTGTACAATAATAATTGTCACATGCTAAATAGTCTCCAAAGATGTGTTGAGGGCTATTAATAATGTCTTTTTAAAGATTTTCTATTTTATTTGATTCCGAATCATCGTTTTGTTGTCTATATTTAATAGCAGCACGAACAGCAGTACGTAGCCTTTTCAAGCGGTCCATATTTAAAAGTTTACGTTCGTTGAGGGGTATAGCTGTATCTTTTTGTAGTAATAAGTTCTTTCCATTGTTCATTCCTCAACAAATGGTTTGTGCATAAAAATTTTTGTATGGGTATATCCGGGTAAGGTCGACTCTCTAATATAGATTTATAAGTACTAGAATCGCCGTCTGCGATTAATGTTTTATAAATTAAATTTCTATCCCTAATGAAATTTTTAAAACCTTTAACTAAAATGGTTTGCTCCATGCTGGTAGATGATCCCGAATGATTTTTTGTGCATTTGTGAGCTTTTGCTGGCTGGCCTTTTCTATTGGCTCTGGCACAAACGACGCAATATTTGTTGCGAACGCCAATGTATAGCACTTTACCACTATGTTCACCAATTATGGCCGCAACACCAGAGAGTGCAGAATAATTATTTTTGTAAGAGCGTTTGCCCCAACAAGCATCTGCTTCGACCGGTATCATTGCTATGCCCGAATTGCTGACATCGCCACGTGATTTTGCGGCTTCAATTTCCTGCTTAGCAGCATTTAACATTGTCTCTTCAGCGGCAGTTTTCCACATGTAGGAAATATCATCATGTGTTTGACTGTACAATCGAAATGGCATTGTTGGCAAATCCATCGATGCAGTGATCTCATTTAAGTTTGAGAGTCCAATTTCTGTAATGATTATACCTGATACTGCGCCTGCATTAAGGTCGAGTCGTGATTGTTCAGTTGTGTCAGTCTGGGAAGTTTTTAGAACAAAACTAGATCCACACATCATACACTTCAATTCGAATTTAGATATAAGACCCACCTGTTTCTCTTTTTCTATTATCAAATAGTTTAATTTGCAGCCGGACTTTTCGCTGTGTTCATTTATACTTATTAATTGACTTCAAAAGTATTTGAAATCAATTATACGCCTACCATCAACGATGTAATCGTTCTAAAAACAAAAGTTACATTAACATCTAATTTATATTGAAATTCAAAGAAATATAAAATGTTTGAAATATTTACCATCGAGTCTGAAAGTTTCATTGATTCATCAAGTCCAGGTTTTAATGCATCAGGTATTTTTTCCTATAACATTAAAAAGATAATTACTATGGAACCTAATTTATTACTAAAACTTCTGTTTGAAACAGTATTTCCACGAAAACATACAATATCTGTTATCAAATCTGACTTTTCACTTGTACCCGGCACGGCGTCTTTTCTGGAATTACTATCCTCCTCTACTCGTTTCATGCAATTTCTCGTTCTAAAATGAAAACAAAATGGCTGTAAAGTTTCGATATCTTCAAATAAGTCATTTTTTACTTATCACCATCAACGTATATCAGTTAACCCAATCGGGTTAGACAAGAAAAGGGCCAAAAATCTTGCAAAAGCTCTAGGCAGCAATTTCATTGCTCTAACCTTTAGGAGGAGTCAATGGAAGTGTAAATTTAAAATGGCGACGTAAGTCCGACAGTATTTCATCTCAGAATTACCCTCTTGAATTTAAGAGTGAATCGTTTTTCAGAATATTTTGGCCATTTTTATGATTAGTACTAAGGTTGTTGTAAATGGGATCACTAAAACATTAGTTCTTACAACTTTTATCGTGCGATTTATATTTTTCGAATTAAGCGGGGAAAATGTGGCAGTTTATAATTATTAAAATATCGCATTTGTTATCAACTTTACGACAGAAATGGATAGGGGCAAATCAGTAAAGTACGGTTAGCACTCATTTGTAACTGTTGGGTTTGCCCGCAATTAACAAATGCGAATTTAATATTTATACTTAGACTCTATTTTCCCGCTTAGTTCGAAAAATATATATCGTATGATAAAAGTTGTAAGAACTAAAGTTGTAGAGAATTGCATTGCTGGATGAGAGAATCTGAAAACGGGGAGTACTGGCGTGCATTAGGAGAAGCCTATGTCCAACAATGGACTTAGCCCAGTCAGGTTGACCTTCAAGCGTGTATAAATCATTAAAATTGTAATTACGGTTCTGTAGTTTCTGTCAATATGTAGGTACTTATGTGATCGACAACTGTATATAATTATAAACTGCAAATAAAAAAATATCTACCTCACTTCCGTTGCTTTCTTTAGGGCTGCACAATTTTTGTTTTACCTTTTTTTGATACAATGGTATACAGAACCCTTACGCCCCATTGCTAAAACGAATAAAATAAAAACATAACATTATACAAACTACTTAAATATAACAGTTGATAGTAAACAAAACAGTAATACACTTACCGTAGGAAAAAAAACCAAAGAGTCAAAATGTTGTAGTCGCAGTATAATAATGCGTTTACGATACGGACGCTCGAAGTTCGGCACGCGAGACAAAATGGCACAGGTCCTTCCTCAACGGGCGCTCGCGCCGTACAAATCGGTGCAAGCTTGTGCATCGTAATTTATTCTAAATTAGAGTGGTATTCATATACATTTTATGATAAATTTCATGAAGGGATTTTCATCAAACTTTGAAATTAGATTTCTTGAAGAACATAGTTTATTTTGACATGATTTTATAAATGTAATTACACTTTATTTAAACCAAAAAATCGCAATAAAATAGAGATATAAAACGTAAAAATGGACTTAGATTTTATTTTTTTACGAAATAATGTTATTAATATTCGATATTCTAGTACTGTATGTGTCAACAAAATTATATATATGATACGATACGTATTTTTTCCAGTCAAATTTATAAATATTAGTGATAGATATGAGAGCATGAAATTAACTCTGCGTTGTTTTTTCAGTAAACTTGTTGTGGGAGATTAATCACCACAAAGTAAACAAATATTTTTTTGGAAATGTGTTACATGAAGTGTCAATACGAAAGATCGGTCTATTTTTTACATGTATTTAAAAATGTCGGAGTTTTACCTAAGATGGTAAATTAGGCGACTGAAATCTTAGATATTCGCGCAAAAACGTGAAATGGCTCTTAATACAAATATAAAATATACATTTACCATAAAAATGAATATGTTTACAATTACTCCGTGTAAAAAACTTCAAATAATTAATATTCTTGCCTACGTAAATTTGCACGAAAAATGCAAAAACGTAAGCTCGTGTTACGTGATTTTTTTATTGTATCAGTAGAAATCTATCCTATTTTACTGCTTAAACGAAACATAAATAGTTATATTACTATTTGTCCGTCCCAAATATTTAAGTTATTGGTTGACAATAAAGATACATATTTATCAAAAAGCACTTCATATCCTTCATACAATTTTACCATGGCGGCCGCGCGCCGATTTGAATATCGAGCTCTCTTATTTAGACCAACCGCGTCTTACGCTCGGCGCAGTCTTAAGGCGTTTGAGAGACAATAGCAACAGCATCCTAAAAATGATTGCTTCTCGGTTTGACTGTCCAATAAAATGTAACTGGACTCATATAATAACAGGACTAGTCAAAATTTATGTAATTTTATTTTATGAATTAATTTTGGTTATTAAGTATTTATATTTTGACGTTAGAACATAATAAACTGATTTATGATATTCGTGTATGACATGCAAATCCAATTTTATTACAATGTTATATAATATTTTCTTTCTAATTATATCATAGTTATTTTGTTGTTAAATGTATTTTGATATATGTATGTGTATGTGGTATAATGTTTGTATAATGCTGACTCTCTTGCCATTACTTATTTATTATGTATGGATTTAAAATCTGAAATAAACGTTTTTATTATTATTATAATCCCTCGAAACGCAAACTAACAAAATTCAAAGAAATGAATGTTAATGATGGTAAGTAAGTCTTTGGCAGTATAATTACTTTTTCGCCCATTTTCCTGTAAGAAGCTTATACTTTCCCGAGCAAGCTGATTCGTGCTGTCACAAAATATAGACATTGATAGGCTCTTCGTAAACATGATGAGATGTTATGTCAATGGAGTAATAAATCACTGTCATAGTTTGTACAGCTAGTCGATATAGACGTGTGATATTAAGACATTGCTTATTGGCCATAAAAAGGCTATCAAAGGGTTATGCTTGGAAGTTCATTCCATCATAATTGGGTATATCAGTTATGCGTGATTTAAAAGCAATAGGCTTCTTCGGATACTCAACGGTAGCATGCGACCGCTGAGCATGATGTCTCGGGATTGATTGATCTCTGTAAAAGCGTTATTGGGATTTTGGGTGAAGACTTTCTCAATAGCAATAGAGCCTTGTCCATAACAATAATTCAGACATGCCAGTTTCTTCATGATGTTCTTCTTCACCGTTTAAGCGAGTGCTTAATAACTTTTTAACATAATTTTGAAAAGGCAGACATGCATGCCGTTGCCGCTTGGGTTCGAATTGTAGAACTATGTATGGTAGTAGGTACTGCCTAGAAAGGCTATAGTTATTAGGTAGTAACGATTGCCGAGATAGTAGACCATAGGTCGTGCGTTAGGCACTTTACTAAGTCAAAGATGAATATATGACATATTATCCCGTCTGTAGTATCACCGAGGCTAGCGAAGGGCTGTGGGCAGAGGTGTAGAACAACCGCAAAGCCTAGTGGTTTTACTATGATCTGCCAACTAGGCCCGAAAGCCTAGCATAGGTAATTGAATAACTATGACCTCAAACGAAACACAGATTTCTTAATAACTACTAGCATAAATGCCATTGTTAAATAAGATAATAGATCTGCTGTGAATCTAAACAAGAAAATAACTTGTTTTGCGAACAATAATAAAATATTATTTGTTTATTTTTATTAGTTATGTTTAAGCATGCCAAACTGGATTATCCGGTATCAAAGCAGTTGTTTAGAATTATAAAAATATGTCGGTATTTAATTCGTCACTTGATACGACACGATGACTATTCAAAACTACACTGGAAGAATAGTAGAATATAGAATCAAAGAAAATAAATTACAATACAGAAACTTACCATGAACCCTGATTGCCTAACCCAACTATAGAAAAAGTTTGACAATACTGAACTCCTCTGGCCAGGGACAGCCGAGTTGTGGGATCCGGGCGTACTCTAACTTGCATTTGCTTCGAACACATAATATACTAGAATTTTATAAGAAAAAGGCTAATCACATTTTGCTCAACGAGGAATAAAACTAGGCACCTCATGACCAACAAAATAGCGAGAAAATACATAAAAATATACACATTTATTGCTAGCAAATTTTAACTTCTGCATAATACGAAAAATATATTAGTTTTCTAAAGGCGTGAAAGAAAGACGAACATATTTTATTCATGCTTCATCGTTTTAAATTTATCGAAGAAACTAATCTGCATTACTAAATATTTGTAAAAGAGTTCAAGGATTGCCGAATTTACGAAGCCGGCTTTTGCTTGAATCATAATTATCTATTTTAATCACTCTAAATGGAATTGATTTATGTTCTTTTCGACAACGGCAAGGAACCAAATATAATATAACTAATTAAATGTCGTATGAAATTCGTTGCAGTTTTTTTAAGACTTAATTAAATGGACCAGCACTATTTCTGTCTGATTGCAACTTAGGATTTTTTGTATTCTATTAAGGTGGCCAATAAACCTGGTTGGTAGTCCCGGTGGTTTCCATTGGCTATCCCAGCTTGTATTATAAAGGTTTACACTCGCGCGTCTCTGGCCCTAGGGAAAAGGAATTAAAGATGGCATAAAAAGAAAGGAATTGGAGAGGGAGGTATAGGTTCTTACTCATCGGCTACAAAGGCAGTAACAGTGCTGCTACCTCTACGCTAGTTAAATTATTTAATAATGAGACGGTTCATCCAAAGCATTAGGTTTCTGAAAGGATTATTAACGATGTATCAAATCCAAACTCATTGAAAGTAGTTCGGGATTAACTTCAGCAGTTACTATCTGGTTGACTGTCGGCTATCTAACTTTGGTGATGCCTTTCAGAAAACGGGCGTCAGACTAAAATATGTCATTCGGGTTTGCACGACTAGTTTCGGACACAATCAAGGTTAAGTCAAGAGTAGTCACAGATATAGAGTGTTTTTAGCCATTCTTTCCAGTCACGATTCCACTTAGACTTCGCTTCCTAATCGACGGCGACAAAATATTTCAGATAAAATCCTTTCATAGAAATTGATTAGATTAACAAACCGGTGATACGAAACTAAGTATTTAAAGAACTTCCTACGTTCAGTGTTTGGATGGTGATGTCATCATTCTAAATGGCAACAGTGTGTGACCTCTAGCCCAACTACCGGAGGCAATCCGGTTATGTGGACCATGTCATAGCATTGCGGTGATTGGAAGTCCTTTCTTTTGTTATTTTGGTGACGTTGACGAAATGATCTATTGCTTTAGTTGATTGAAATTGACCCGCTTGTATATCAGAATGTGAGGAGCTGTGTTCTTAGAACTCACGTAATAAACGACAAATATATTAATAATGTAGGTAATAGATGCTACCTCTGCTTACATACACAAGTGAGAGTATATAGCCATATTTCGCGAGCCAAGTCTTAGGTATCTTGTAATACCCCTATTACATGAGACCAGCTGCTAGATGAGCCAATTGCGGGTCTCTAGGCATAGTGCCAGACTACACGCAAGTAAGAATTTTTTAACACAACACTTGGCATTCATAAACGTTTAAACAAGAGACACAAATAATACCCACAATCGGAGTAACTTTTTACCCTTCATGTGGATCAAATCCAGACCAAATAGAGACCGGAGAACCGGCGCATGAACAGTGGCAAGATGCAACTTAAACCATTGCACTAACCACGCAGTCGTAATTTACTTTACGAGGATTATAAATTTTTGGAGGTGGATGGATGATATTATTTACCTTGATAAAGTCTTTAATAACCTCACCAGTAACCAGGAAATAATATTAGATTTCATTTTTGAAGGTTCTTTCATGAAAAATGACTACAATACCCGCAGGATATAACATTTGTTAGCTAATCAAAAAATATTTAACTGCCTATTCAAGCCACCCAAGGATCTCCGTAAACAAACAATGTTTCAAGGCTCACCTTGATCGATCCGCCATTAAGCAGTAACGATGAACCAATTCAACGTCACGTTTACGCAAAAATGAATTATGAACATCAGTTCATGGTTGATGCACCAATCGATTCAGTAATAGATAGAAATTGCTTTTATTGTCAAATTATTTTAGTTGAAAGGTTAAGTGGTTTTGTTTACGTCACTGTTTTAAGGTTTTGCTATTTTGAGTTTTATTGATGTTCTATAAAGTCTAAATTTGAATGAGCTTAATGTGTTATTAATAAAAACAATCGCTCTTATTTAAGTAGTTTTATTTTATTTGTTACTATGGCACTAATGCGATACCTTGAGGAACACCGCTCGTTTGCTAGGTTGGCTTTCGTTAATCGTTTCAATCATCTTTAAATTGAAATTATCTTTATTATCAAATTATTTTAGTTGAAAGGTCAAGACGTTTTGGGTTTTAAAGGCTTTGCTAATTTAAATTCTATTAATGTTAGACAGAGCTTAGATAAGAGTGTGCCGTTTTAAGCGATGAAAACAATTACTTTTATGCATTAACTTTTCTTTGACTTGTTTCTTTGGTACTAATGCAGTGCCTTATGGAACCTAAGTAATATTTTCTTAATTATGTGAATATGAGCAATTAGTAAGTATCCGCTTTAATTGACAACATCCTGGGGAAACTAGCTTGACAGTGAATTCTTCATAACGTTCTCGAAAGCGTGTGAAGATTTTTAATTCGCTCTTTGCGAGTGCAGTAGAAGCGTGTTACAGAATGTTTATAGGAATCTATTAATAGATCCTGCGTACCATTATCGAGTCGGATGAAAGCATTTATGACTGAAAGTTCTGAGGAATAGCACGGTGCAGGGAAAATTTCGTGAGACTATATTCTGCACAATCATTTATCTGTTTCTTTTCTTTTTTCATTTAACGCCATATTTCTACTTCTGCTATGTTTGCCATCGTATACATTTTAAATATTACTAGCATTTGCCCGCGGCTTCGCTCATTTGGAAACAGATTACAGGATAAAAGGTACTCAATGTCCTTTTGTGTGAATGCGAATTTATTTGATGATCGGTTGAGTAGTTAAATTCTACTTGAAACTCACATTCGCATTTATAATATTAATTAGGATTTCCTTTTGTTTAATGAATTAATTTGTTACTTTTCATGGAAAATTTACCTAATCTATACGTTCATCATTGCATCGATTTTATGTATTGATATAATTCGTTTGCAAATTCGATCGGAATAAGTGATTAGGTCGAACTATACTGCTTGTACTTTGGACATATCTATTTTGATAAGAATCTTATCGTGTCCTCACTACTGACCTAAATCGTTAGACACACTTAATATTTGTAGAATGATAACGAGAATCAAATATGAGATCGTAATTCATTATACACATTCGCGCAAACTGATGCCATGGGGTCAATGAGGCAGGTCATATACCTTAAAGGTACTCACAGGCTTTTAAATACCGCCCTCCTTTTAACAAATTTGCGAATGGAAGATCAGTATAGGCATCAGCAAATACAATTGTTTTTATTAGTAATATTTAGTATTCGGCAGTTTGTACATAGGTACAGTCACGAGTAATAATATATATACATTGTCACATTTTCTAAAATATCTTAACTTCCACCATTCAAAAATAATGTGCACGACATTTTTTTTCTAAATTATCTAACCATCAAACTGTGTCAAAACTAGGTATACATCGGTTTCACAGTAATATAAACGAATCAAAATCAGTAAAAAGTTTACACTTCCAATGTCATTTTTAAGTATCCATGACAATTTCTATTACATGTATACAAAATGTATACATGTAATAGAAATTGTATACGTGGTATAGGCATTGTTATGTATACATTAAAATTACATTGAAAGTGTATACCTACTTTTTCCTGTTCTTGTTAAGTTTATTCATATACCATTGTATAATACAATGTGTACAGGCCCAGGTGGAATAAAAGAGTAGCGGACTGTATTACTAGGTTATAATTTAGGTATTTACAATGGTCAATTATAATTATTTACAAATCAATGCGATTGCAGTCGCGGTGTTCAAAGGAGTGTGGAGGGCGCGCGAGGCGTCGTCGAGCCGCTGCGCTACCACGCCGCCCGCTCCCCTCTCTTGATGGCGCATGTGTGTTGTTTCGGTGTTAACGTGTGCGTTAACACAATGGTTTATGAATTGGACGAATTCAATGATGATTAATACAAACATCATCAGCCTGTATCAGTCCCCTGCTAATAGTCCAAGCTGTCTGATACTTTTGTTGTTTGCTGTACGATTTTATTTTGGATCCTATTCCTAAGAGAAACCTCGAACATAGCTGGCTGAGCGACAAATACAATGCGATTAATACATTACAGTTTTATAAATAAATAGCGGTTGGTTACTGCAATAAAACAATAGCTTAAAGAATCAGTGTTGTAATTCGTTACCAAACGGAATCATTAATTCACTGTCGCTGCACATAACCATTGTTAATTTTAAATACGAGGTGAATTAAAATCTTGTGTAGCCACCTTCAGCGTTTATAACATCTTGCAACCTTTCCTGCATTGACGAAACCATATTGTAACATGCATTATTACCTCTAAAACTATCCCATATCTCGTGGACGTGTCTGACTAAGGCTTCTCTGGTTCTAACTCGGTTGCTGTCCCACTCTTGGACCATCAGCCCCCACAAGTTCTCAATAGGATTGAGGTCTGGGCTTTTAGGCGGCCACGGCAACGAGTTCACGAAATTTCGGTTGCGATTGAACCAAGCTTGAGTGAATCGAGAATTATGGACCCCTGAATTGTCCTGCACAAAATCAATAGGTGTCAGTTCGGGAAAGTAAACCTCCATACTAGGCAGTAAAACTTCTTCTAAAACACTGGTATATTGCTCGCTATTCATTCGACCACTGATCTCAGCCAATTCACCGGGTCCACTAGCTGCCATCCAGCCCCAAACGCCGAAGCTTATGCGGCCACTTCTTCTAGATGGGAGTATATTTCTTTCCAAATAACGAGTGTTATTAGGTCGCCATAAAGACAAACGTCCATCAGCAGAAGAAACAAACACTTTTTCATCAGAAAAAATGGCTCTGCTAAAATCGTAGTTTAAATATTCTCGAGCAAATTGTAGTCGCTGTTGTTTATGGCGTGCAGTTAAAAGTGGTTTTCGTGCCGGAACTCTGTGACGTATGCCAGCTGTGTGTAGGCGACGTCGAATCGTTGCAGATGATACGCGGTATGAAGATGATACGTCCTGAATTCGCACAAATCCATTACTAACCACCCTGTCCACAATCTGCCTGTCCTGCGCTGCGGAAGTTTTTCGCGGACGACCACTACTTTTAAAACTAACAACGTCACCTTCATCTTCCCACCGCTTGAGCCACAAATATACGGTTTTTCTCTGGAAAAAAAAGTGCATTTAAGTAAACTGTTACTAATTAAGTAATTTAATAAAGAACCCTAAAAACGTTTTTAGGGTTATTATCATTCCAGTATAAGCTATTATTAGGGTGCCCCCTAATAATAGCTTATACTGGAATGATAATTAAAGAACAATAAAGAAAATTTAAAGAGATAATAACATTAATTTGAACTTTTTGTTATTTAAAAAGACTATAAAATAAAAAAATCAACAATAAATTGCAAACTCACCGTAATTCCCAATTCATTTGCAATGTCTATAACCGAAAGTCCCTGTTCTTTAAGAACAATGATTTTGTGTTTGTCATATGTAGAAACACGATATGGCACGTTATTATTCATTTTATATCGATTTCAATAATAATCACAATAACACAGGAAATATTTATCTAGCTGCACTGCACGACAACAAAAGACCACCGTAATGTGCGCTTATCCCTTCTGTATGATTTGCAATGTTGCCGTAGGAATCTAATACCACAATAGTTTTAGGACGGTACACGGAAATAAAAACAGTCGACGGGCGAGTCGATGCCACTCGCTGGTGGCTACTAGCTACCTTAGACAATAAGTTTAACGCAAATTAATGATAACAATCTAAAAAGATTACTTTAAGATTTTTATTTTAATATCTTATTATATTATTAAATATAATAAGATATTATATACTATATTTATGTACATTAATTTTGTCAATTAGGTAAAATAACAATTTGGGTTCCTTATGAATCCAAATTGCCACTTATTTCCGAGCTCAAGGTGCTTGAAACTGCTGCTTTGTGATTGTTTACATAATTTCGAAACTGTACTGTAAATATGTTTTTGAAATTTCCTTGGGTTCATAATTATGTAACTAAAAGTTAATATTATTTTTTGGTAATCTATTGTTAACGAAAATTTGATAAAAATGTGTAGTTCATTTTGACACAATTTAACGTTTACATAATGGTTGGACACAGTTAGCATACTTATTTTTGTGATTTAATGTTGCTACATGAATTTGAATTTTAAGGGCGTTTCTATGTTATTACTCGTGACTGTACATACCCGCATGCTATTGATAATCAATTCTTTGCTATTTATTCGAATCAGAATCGAATATTCAAAACACGATTTGTCGATGACATGTTAATAAATGGGAGAGGCCTATGTCCAGCAGTGGACTGTGGTGGGCTGATTGATTGATTGATTGATGTTAATAAATTGTAGCTTGAGGTCCTCCATTATCAATCTCCAATATGTTGTTAATACAAAAACAAAATCAACGAAATGCATCTAAATAATCATCGATGTTTTGAATTATATATTCTGTTGATAATTCGAATGATTCGATTTTTATTCACATTCATATGGAAATGTAAAATTTCATAACAACAACAGGTATTCAGACACCAGACTTTCATAAATATTCAACTGAAACGGATGAGTGTGGTTCCCTATTCCCCCTTTCACCATAGAAACCGGGAAGGATAAATCGATACACTGGATTTTCAGTAGGAAGGTTCAGAGCATCATGTAGGTGTATTTATATACTTTAAGGGTAGACATGGCATACCTAGCGTGTTTCTTATGGTGGCTTTCGCGACGTTCTAATCATCGCGTGTTGCGGCTTTGATTCCCTTTTAACTGAATACTTTTACAACAACATAACACTTAACACGGAGGTATCCGTGTTGAATACCGATAGATCCGTAAGGTTAAGCAACATTGCCACTATCATTCTTATAGATGGGTGACGATCGCAATATTAGAGTGAGGGAATAGAAAGTGGAACTTTTGTTAGCCCTATTACGTGGGACCCTTTACATGGTTGACAAATATGAGTAATACGTATATCCCATCCCTCAATTGAAGAAAGAAGAGAAAGTATAAGATCTACCTTAATCTAACAAGTAAAGGCAAATATAAATGTTGAACCGTATCAAAACGTTACAGATAAAACAGAAAACAGATATTCGTTTGCTCTACCGACAAGAGCAACACTCTTCTATTAAAGAATAAAAAAGAAGAATTACAAATACAATATTTTATAAATTGTGAGAAAACCTGTATGTCTAAGAGTTCTCTATAATGCCCTAATTGGTTTGTGAAGTCTGCCAACAGCGCGGTGTACGATGTCCTAACCCTTCTCACACTAAGAAAAGGCCAGCATCCAGCAATGTGACAGTTTAAAACAGGATTGATATTACTATATTTATTTTGACACATCTCCAGACCTTTTAGGGTATACAGGCATCAATTTGTGGTCTGTGTCAAATCAATTGTTGCTCTATTTGTGGAATACTTACGGTATACAAAATCAAATAAGTTAATTGAATTGAGTCTGATTTGATTTTGCGTGAAGCATTATCTAGGTCGCTTCGGTACGTGCGCGAGAGGTGTTGGATATTAATAGAAGTTTGCTCGCCAATATATCTTTTTGGTTTCGATTTCAATGGTAGTGTCAAATTTAGAGACCCGTTGTATTACAATTTATAATATTTTAGTTTCTATTCAAGGCTACGCCCGTGTGTACCCATGATAATAAAAAAAACAGGTTAAAAAGTGTCCTTTGTTTTAATGGTCTATCGATTTGCCAAGATTTTTATAAAACATCTCTGGCACTAGGAATAATTCTTGTGTAGCGGGAGACTTAACAAACATGAAACATGAACACAAAGAACATCCAGACACGAAATAAGGAGGATTTGAGAGACGCACAAATTTAAAAAAAGAACCACTACACCTGTCCTGCATTGGGTTCATCATTTTCATATACATATGTAACGGCTGGATCGATAACGATGACATTTTTTGGGTGTCCCTGGATGGTTTATATTCAAAATTGGACCGTGGCTGGCGCTCGCAAGCCAACGTTCGGTCATGACGACGTATGTATATCGGATCCGCTAGTTAAATATATATATATATATATATTTACTTTATGTATTGCCTCTAGAAAACTAGTATTTATTTCCAAACATTGTAACATCAATAACATCACAATAAAATAGTGTTACATTACAGAACTAAAATACTGACAGCAATAATTGCCCAATTGATTGTGAAAAATAAACAATTACGTTTGATTCGAGTCCAATTAACAGTCGTTCGAGTAATAAATAAACTTAATTTTGTTCTTATAGATGATAATTGCGCTACGGTCGTGCAATTATCGTGCAACTCGTTGCCCCGAAAACCTTTAGCTTATTTGGTCTAAAAACCTTTTGGGGTGTTAAAATATTCGGATCATTGTGAAATGTATAGTAACTAATATTAATAATGCAAGAGTGTGTTTGTTTCTCATTTTTTGAGATTTAGAAATGTTTGATTGCCTCGCTGGCATGTGCATAAGCTTGCGTTTATGTTAGCTACCAAAATTGAGATCTCTGCTTCCATTCTCGAATCAGACAAAGTGTTAAAATCTCCGTTAGCAAAATTTTTGTAAAAATACGGCATTTGGAGATGAGCAATATACTGCAATAACTAATAGATTTATATTATTTTGTATGTATAAAGTCAACTTCAGTAGTAGGAAGCAAGCCATTTGTGTGGTAACTTTTACAAAAATGCAATTAACAAACGAAATTCAGTAAACCCAAACATCGAAATAATTGTCTCGTATGAGATTCGATCCCTCAGCATAGAGCGCGACGATAGCGTCGCGGCAAGACCTTGCCTGCTCCGCCAACAATGATTTTAAATTTAGGCCCGCTGTTTAATTAACCGAAGCCTTATAATAACTTAATAATAATAGCCTTTATAGTAGTATAGTAGTGTAACATTTTCTAAATTATGTAATAGAGTGTTAAATAAACAACGCGATAAAATCCGTATATAGTAGATAGTTTAATTTCAATGAATAGTATTCGCGTAAACAGAAGACAATATTAAATAATAGCCTTTATTAACAACTTAGTATTATATTATTGAAAAGCCAGCTATGGCTTAAGTCCTACTTAATAAAGGGCAAACCTATTGCATTCTTTTAGGCGCAGTTTCAACCTCGGTACTGCAGTACAGTAAAAACATCTTGTTAGAAAAACCCTGTGCCTAACCCGGAAAATAAACCTAAGACCATAGTAGCATTAACATTCACTGTTTCACTGTCCTAATTGTATAAGCAAGTTTAATTATAAATGGTTACATGGCTTTATAGGTACTTCTTCGTCTTCTCCCTAGCCTTTATTATTCCCAAGTCACTTGGGGTCGGCCTTTCTAGTCTAACCGGATTTGACTACATATCAGTTTTTCACGGAGCGGCTACCCGAAGGCTAACGATACCCTAAGGCTAGGCCAGTGTCAGGATATTATAGCGCACTGACTTTCCAACAATGACTGCCTTAGATGTTCATGGCAGCCGGGACCGACGGCTTAACGTGCTCTCCGAGGCACGGAGCAGGCGATAATTGTCAATCAATACGCACATAATTTCGAAAAGTCATATAACTTCCGAAAGTCAGAGGTGCGCGACGTGGGTTCGAACCCGAGACCCTCAAACCCCTCTGCAATGCAGTCTGTTGGTGTCCCCACTGAGCTATCGCTGCTTTTGCTTTATAGGTACTATAGGTATTAACATTAAAACCTGATTTAAAATTGTCATTATTCTATTTGCTGTCATGAGGCATGAGCAGCATACACATACCATCACGTCTATAAAGCAAAAAAGGTGTGTCACACCCACATATCTTCTGTAATCTTTGGCTCCCATGTAATAAAGTAGCAAGCCTTTATTTTGCATGAATAACGGCAGAAAAAGATACCTACCATATAAAATATATAGAATATGAGGTTGTTAAAACACCTCTGCTTACTACCGCAGACATTTACATAATATATTAAATTATATAACACGGGTCCTAAAATGCCTGCCGAACGACCAAGGCATGGAATTCTCTGCCAAGGCACGTGTTTCCTTCTTCCTTCAATCCTGGGTCCTTTAAGCGGGGCGTAAAAAGCACCTTCTCAGGCCGTCAAAGTAGAGACCTCAACATCGCCTCGGCTGCTATGAGGACGATGTGGAGGCCACTGCTCTTAGACCACATGACTGCTTATTATCAGGCGGAGTGTGGTCATATTGACGAGCAAAAAAAAAAATTATATATCCGGATGACATCGCATTGGTTTTATGGAAAACGTTTAATTTTCACCACTCCTGCAGTAGTTATAAATCCTGTGTCACGGGATACTTAAAAATATTCAAATAAAAGACACCCAGATCCAGAACACATGTCTGTAGATTCTACGAATGTTTTTCCCTCGTGGGGATTGAACCGAGAATACTTGGCGCAGTAAAGATGTAAACATATAAACCGCTACGCCATCTGTGCAATGTATATATATGTAAAAGATTGCCTTGACGTCGCAGCGATAGTGTATGCCACTGCTGCACGTCTCTGGGTCGATTCCCGGGTCGGGCAGTGTTATTCGGTTTTATTTCCAACATTTTTCAGTAGCAGCGTGGAGTCTGGAACGGTATCCGATAGACAGCAATGAGCTCACTGCATTTTACGTTTGACTTAAATATTTAGCGACATGCACGTGCCATAGATCTCTGCTTATCTCTGTAATATATTGTAAATAGCGGGTAGGTACAAACAACTACAACGCGCGGCACGTAGCTATAAGTAGCCTTAATACTTTAACGGGCAATCGGCCAATATACGTTGTATGGCGAAGTGGTGTATTATTTCCAACCCTCATATTCCGGCAAGAAATGCATTCCTCAGAAACATTACAGTGGCGACGAGAAGCAAGAAATTACGCGTGAAATACGGCCGCAGTATTAGTACGTTTAAAAAATACGAAGATTATTATCGAGCAATATGTCGATCGGAAAAATTGCCGAGTTCAAAGTTAACTGTGACGACTGGCGGTTATACTCGTATGTGGAACGATTAGAACAGTACTTTTTAGTCAATAAAATTCGAAATATAGATGAGAAAGTATTTTTGTATGTAATCGTAATCAAATAATTTTAATGCAATACCGATTCGTGATAACCTAGATTTTTTAAAGATAACAATATTTAGTCAGTATCGATACCTATGTGAAAGTGACGATCGGAACACTTGACCGAAATCTACATTTTAACTAGGTGATATATCACGTTTCGTTAACCTAAACGCGTGTCACGAATACCTACATAACATCAATCATGGCAGCAAAAAAATACTTTTGTCAGATGAAAATGCTCGCTATGTTGATAGTGCTCTTTTTTGCTCGTTTTATCCATACTAATTAATATATTTATATGTATTATTTTTCCGTACATGTGTGCCAGTGAACTGCTCCAAAAGTGCTGGACCGATTTTGCTGAAATTCTATGTATATTTGAGTGGCGCTGTTATCATGCTCAACATTTTTTTTGTAATTTAAGCCAATTTTCGGGCACGACAATTTCTGTCCGATCTATTGTTGCATATGAAACAAATATATGTATTTAAAGTTATTTTATTTTTAACCCCCGACGCAAAAACGACGGGGTGTTATAAGTTTGACGTGTCTGTGCGTGTGTGTGTGTGTGTGTGTGTGTGTGTGTGTGTGTGTGTGTGTGTGTGTGTGTGTGTGTGTGTGTGTGTGTGTGTGTGTCTGTCTGTGGCATCGTAGCTCCCGAACGGATGAACCGATTTTAATTTTGTTTGTTTTGTTTGAAAGGTGAATTAGTCGGGAGTGTTCTTAGCTACGTTTGATAAAAATCGTTCCAAGATGGCCGCCGCCACAAAATGGCGGATTACATATTTTTTCACAACTCCCTCAATATGGGTATCAAATGAAAGGGCTTGACTAGTAGAATACTATACACTATGATAAATTTCAAATCCAAGATGGCCGCCGCCACAAAATTACATATTTTCACTAATTAAAATTTTTCAATATCAGATGAATAGTGTGTCAGGGGTTTTTTAAATTTTAATTATAAGCTGTTATTTAATTTTGTTTGTTTAAATATTTATCTTACTAGCTTTTGCTCGCGGCTTCGCTCGAAGAGAGTACTTATCTCTGGATGAAAGGTACCTCTTTCATCCAGAAAAGAGTACTCTCTTCGAGCGAATGTCCTTTTCTGTTTCCCTGGCAGCATATATGCAAAATTTCATGATGATCGGTCGAGTAGTTAAGGCGTGAAAGCGTTACAAACAAACAAACAAACTCACATTCGTATTTATAATATTTGGACACACTACGTCGTACACGCATGCACCAATTTAAATGATTATATCATTTGTTTATTAATAAAATACACACAGCGGGCGACTCCTACGTGTGTTTTTGAACTGCCATTTGTAAAACATGGAGAACAGGTGCTTTGCTCTTTGTTGTGGGGTATGTCACCATCTGTTTATAAACACTTCTAGAATAATATAACTTTACGATTGTATTGTTTTGGATTACATATTTTTCACAACTCCCCCAATATGGGTATCAAATGAAAGGGCTTGACTAGTAGAATACTATACACTATGATAAATTGCAAATCCAAGATGGCCGCCACCATAAAATGGCGAATTACATTTTTTTTCACAACTCCCTCAATATGCGTCGGGGGTTTTTAAATTTTTAATATATTTATTTAGTAGCTTTATATAATAAAATAAATATATAATATATAAATGTCCTCCAGACCGAATTTCGGTCACGGCGCTCAATCTTAACGGAGACTGGCCAACTGCGCAGGAGATATTATAGTGCACAAGTGTGTGCGCAAACACAAGTGCACTCTCTGTTCCCTGACTCTCATGATCCGATGGGACGGTATACCGACACGACCGGAGAGATATCGGGCGCAGGACCAACGGCTTAACGTGCTTTCTGAGTAGCAGGGGTGTAACACCGCCAACTTCCTAGCTCCGGGCTGGTATTGAGATTTCTTAACAAAAAAGCCCAATAACTTTCGTTGCCTGACTTGGGATTCGAACCCGAAACCTTATCCCAAAATATCGATTATTTATTATTTGACTATTTTCATACATACTTATAATACATATATACCTATGTATAACGCGTTACTTCAAGATTATTAAAAATATACATTTATTTAATAAATTACATTACCTAAATATTTATTATAGTTTCAATCCTGTTTAATCCTAGTTACTATCCACTTGCACTCACTGATCGGTAAACGATTAGCGAGGTTA
Organism: Catocala nupta; assembly: GCA_963675205.1. Lineage (NCBI taxonomy): Eukaryota > Metazoa > Arthropoda > Insecta > Lepidoptera > Erebidae > Catocala > Catocala nupta. The sequence goes on along the minus strand of OY776102.1, from coordinate 20,672,227 downwards.
AGCAACGTTGGGTTCGGTCAGTCTATAGATGGGTGACCGCTTAGTGGTATTTCATCTGAGCGTCTCCGTGCTTCGGAGAGCACGTAAAAAGTCGTTAAGCCATGTCAGAGGCCTACGGGCGGCTTGAACGACTCTTGACAACAGGTTGGCCACTAACCATACGAAAAGAAAGAAGAATCCGAAGTTTGTTTGTTCATTTCGACCGATCTTCTTATGATGATCGGTCGAAATAAACTATTTATTGACAAAATCTAGATAATGCGACCGATGCCGATTAGATAGAATGTCACATTATTATTTATAACTACTGACAAATGCCACACAAGAAAATCCAGGATCAAAAACATTCTTAGCATTTTCTTTAACGTTTACTTCAATTCCTCCATCCAATATTTGTGATACCACCCAACAAATAAATCTAAATGCATCCCATTTTCTACCATTCCGATTCAAACAGAGTATCTTAGTAAAATATTTGAAATACTTAGTCGTATGTGCTGCAATCTGTTTTTAATGGCGGCAGCTTAATGGTTGCTTATTAGTAATTAATCAAGGCTGCAGTATTCCTGAGTTTACTGGCCGGTGTTACCGCGTTAAGTATTTAACGGGCGAGGTATGACCGGCAATTGGCCAAGTGACAACTGTTGGGGATTTTTTCACGTGTGTTTGGTGAAGGGTTAGTTATCAATATTATGTTTTAGAAGGAATGGTATGTTCAAGCTAAAAAGCCAGTCTGACGTGATTATATTATATGTCTATATTTATTAAGCTGAAGAGATTTTTTGTTTGTTTGGTTGAACGCTCTAATCTTAGGAACTGCTGGTTCGAATTGAGATATTATTTTATTATTGGATAGCTCATTTATCGAGGAAGGTCATAGGCTATATAACATCACGCTACGACACACAGGGGCGGCGCAGTACTCATAAACACGGGTGAACCGCGGGAATATTTAGTATTATATAAATAGGCAAATAAAACAGTTTAGTTCCATTTTCTCTTCTGCTTTTGCTTTGCTCTGTAGCTATTGACGAGTAGTATTGAATAATCGATAATAATTGAAAAGGTTAGTTTCTTTTTCAGATATAAATTCCCTCGAATTAATAATACCCTCGAATTTCGACTACTCGACGAACTAAGATCGTAATATTAAATGTGTAAAAAAGTAGGCTGTTTTTTTTTTGTTTTTTGGCTGATATTTCCCTCTGATCGATCTTGTAATAAGTAGTAATAATTTCCAAAGTAAGACCTTTTTGCAAAGTCTAACACGACTTACCAGATGTGAAGGCTTAGGTAGAGATATACACTCGTAATTGTACTTACTTTAGTTTATTAGCCATTAAAGTGTAATAAATAACGAGACTTTAATATAGATAAAAATATAGAGCAGCGATAGCTCAGTGAGGAGACCAACAGACTGCAATGCAGAGGGCCTCGGGTTCGAACCCACGTCGCGCACATCTGACTTTCGGAAGTTATATTACTTTTCAAAATGATGTGCGTATTGATTGACAATTATCGCCTACTCCATGCCTCGGAGAGCATGTTAAGCCATCGGTCCCGGCTGCCATGAACATCTATGGCAGTCGTTATTGGGCAGTCAAGTACCCTATAATATGCTGACACTGGTCTAGCCTTAGGGTATCGTTAGCCTTCGGGTTGCGGTGGTCAGGTGGCAGGCGCTCCGTGTAAAAACTTATATCCAGTCAAATCCAGTTAGACTAGAAAAGCCGAACCCAAGTGACTTGGGAATAATAAAGGCTAGGGAGAAGGGAGAAGAAATGACTAAACATTAATAATTAAACTTTCCAATAAATAAATAAAATAAAATAAAACACCTCTATTAACCCTTTCGAATCTATACATATAAATAAATACCACAGTTCAGAAGACATCTATTTAAATGCAACAACGTTTCTCGTCATAAATGTCCATGTAATTTACAATGACGATGAGACAATGACTTTCATATGAATCAGTGAGTTTGTTTAACGTAATCTAATACCGATATCACGTTCGGACCGAGTGACGTAAGCTTGATGCAACGAGAATGTTACCATTATACAGAAGAAATACAGAAGTCTTTGTTATCAGTCATTTATATCAGTCATTGTGTATTATAAAAGTTTATAATAATATCATCCCTGTATTAAACTATATCTCTGCTAGGCACGGGCCTCTTTTCAATGTGAGAAGAATTAGGCCATAGTCCACCACGTCAGCGCAGTGCGGGTAGGCAGACTTCACATATCGTCGAGAATATTCTCAACTCTCAGACATGCAGGTTTCCTCACGATGTTTTCCTTCACCGTGTGGTTATTTTTTAATCGATGATATTTACTGTTTTGTGTATAGCAAGTATGTTATGTGCAGGGGTAGTGAATGCCACTGCTGTGTATAGTCTTAGATTCAATTGCAAGTTCAGGCAATAATATTGGTTTCGGTTCAGAAATGCTGAAATTTGGATTTAATACACATTTGTCTACCACTTCGAAGTGTCAAGCTATGCATGCACAGGAAACTTATTTTTTATTATTTTCGTTCCCCAATAGCTCTCTAATATGAGGTGTTTCAGGATTATCCATTCTTAACGGCAGAGCCTGTGTATCCCTTATACTATAAATTAAATGTGAGTTTGATTGTTACGCTTTCCCGTCTTAACTACTCGACCGATCATCATGAAATTTCGCATACCCGTTGCAGGGATGCAGAAAAGGACATAGGGTATCTTTCATCTAGATAAAAGTACTGTTTCTAACCTAACCTACATTTATACAACCGAAGCATCGGACAAATTCTAGTAAATAAAGAACGGAAAATATCAGTGAAATATGCAACTGCCTACCCCCTCGGAAATTACAAACATGATGACCCTTTGTCTTGACTATACAACATGTCACAGATATAGCGCACAACCTCCAACACCCCAATAAGATTAATTAAATCGTAATAATAATATAATCATCAAAATGTTACTTTTATTTTAGTTTAACGAATAAGTTCTCTTTATTGTGCGCGGATAGAAATATATATTACAATAAATCTAACATTTGCCTTTCTAGTCTTTATTGCATCAAAAACCTTATTGCCTTGAATTATGATACATTTTCGTTTATTTCAGCTGTTTAATAAATGGATGATTATAATTTAATTCGTTTTAATTATTTTAGGCATAAAAATTACCTATATTAAAAATTGCTGGAATTGATTCATAGCCGATTTTGAACAAACTACTTTCAGGAAGTGCGTTTATTATTTTACATGTTGTTTATGTATATTCATAATTAAAAAGATGCGCAGTGAACTTAATAAGTTTAGTCTCTAACAGAAAACGGCATCATAGTCCAATTTGGCGAGATTAATTGCCTCAGTCTGACCTCTTTGCCCCTCTAACAGTGCGTCTATTATTAACCTTAGTGTCAGACAAGATTCAAATAGACCTTCTACTTAAATATTATAGGCACATCTTTTTCTACCTTTAAAGTGGGGTCGGTGGTCTTTATAATATGTAACCGTTTCTTAAAAGACGGTTATTGTACTAGCTACTCAGTGGGGAGACCAACAGACTGCAATGCAGAGGGTCTCGGGTTCGAACCCACGTCGCGCACCTCTGACTTTCGGAAGTTATATGACTTTTCGAAATTATGCGTATTGCTTGACAATTATCGCCTGCTCCGTGCCTCGGAGAGCACGTTAAGCCGTCGGTCCCGGCTGCCATGAACATCTATGGCAGCCGTTATTGGGAAGTCAGTGGCCTATAATATCCTAACCCTAGTCTAACCTTAGGGTATCGTTAGCCCTCGGGTTGCGGAGATCAGGTGGCAGCCGCTCCGTGTAAAAACTGATATCCAGTCAAATCCAGTTAGACTAGAAAAGCCGACCCTGTTTGGAAACCGTTGGACAGATTTTAATTAAACTTGGTACACACATAGTTCATGATCTCGATTAACAAATAAGATACTGATTATTCCGATTTGTATTCCATTCTAATGCGTTATCCATTGGTTTGCCACTGCTTCTATAATGCAATTCTGTGTCAATTTCATAAAAGATATAACAGCAGTAAGAGTATTAAATAAGCATCCGCTAGAAATAAAGAAATTGGATTGAAAATGAAAACTTGTGTTGTGTGCTTTAAAAAATTGGTCAATTAAAAATATATTTTATAATTTACAAGAGTATTTTGTTACAAAATTATTTGTATATATTAACTGACATTATAAGTTATGTTAGATACAGTACTTCAAAAAAAAATATAGCCTATATTACTCACGGATGATATAGTTTTCGAATAGTGAAAGAATTTTTAAAATCAGTTAAGTAGTTTTTGAGGTTAACAAACAAACAAAAATCAAATTTTTCCTCTTTTTAATATTAGTATAGATTAATATATCTTACACTTGCAATGCCCGATTGGGTAACTGTTGAAACTATACCTACTAAAATCATCAATGTAATACAGTTTTTGCAATAAATGTCTTTGTCTTTAATAAACTTCTGCCCAATATCTGTATAGTGACAACAATCTCAATTTTATGAGTAGATGTTGCGACATCGTTTGTTGATAAAGAATGCGCAGGGAATCTCTGATCAAATTATATAACAATCTTAAGTAAACATCGCTTAGAAATAGGGCACACTGATTGATAGAGAAGGAAAATATGCTTATGCAATGGTTGCGAAAGGGAGGACGATAATTGGCTCGTCTTTGGAGATACTGGTATAGGGCTTGTATTTGTTAAGTTCATGTTAAGACACAGATTGTAAGTCTTACGTTTACCTGATAGTAAGCTGTTAATATAAATTTGTTTAAGAGTGCCTAAGTGGCCTGGCAATACTGACATCATAGGAAAAAAGACGCATCTGCCAATATTTTTGTATTAAATATAAAAGTACTTCCAGATGCGTCTTGTTTACCGGTTCCAAAAACCTAAAAACGATTTTACGAAAAAAAATGTTAGATACGTCTTTTTCCATATGACGGCAGAGTAGTGACAGCCATTGCTATGCACGAGGTCTCGAGTTCGATTCCCAGATGTATGTTTCGTTGTAGTCGGGTAAATAAAACAACAAGTCCTACGCAAGTTTTCTACATGCTCGTGTTATTTCCCTAGACAACCAGGCCATTTGTACCGTCAACACCACTTAAAAAGAAACCCTCGCTTTACATTTTAGTTGCAAGAGAAAGGGCCAGCAGTTTCCATATAAATTCTAACAAACAAACTAACTAATAATAGCGTAATCAGCAGAGAAAGGTTATGTCGGCAACCTTCCCAAGATTTATGATACAATAGATCTTTTACGACAAGATAAGCACTGGCCCTGTTATCTACAAATGTCATCGCGTCCAATAGTCGGAGAGTTTATATCTTAGCTGTTTGTTGGTACTCTGATTGATATGTGAAGTTAAGCAATGTTGCTATGGTACATTTTAAGATGGGTGACCACTTGTAGAAGACACTGATGGGTTTCTGAGGCGGCTATGCCAGTTTATATTGTCTATGAAACTTAGACAATAGACTTAAAAACTTTTACGAAGAGTCGCGTCTGTAGATGTAAAACATAATTGGCTGTTACCAGTAATTTCGTTTTTGTTTTGTCTGTAGAATACGTGATTTTCCAAGACTTAAGCTATCGTTTTGCCAAATGTCATTAAAATCGGTTCAATCGTTTGGTCGCGATAACTTAACGAACTCGCTGATACAATTTCGCATGTATAATTTTAGTTTTATAGGATATATTTTAACTGCCTCGATGGCGCAGCGGTTTTGAATGCGACAACTGTGTGTGGTCTTGGGTTTAAATCCCGGGTTGGGCCAATAAAGAGTTATTGGCAAGAAATTCTCAAAAGCAGGCAGTTTGCGTACACACGTGTGCACTATAATATCTACTGTGTGGATGGCCAGTCTCCGTTAATTTTGATTGGCCGCCAAGACCGAAATTTAGTTTGGAGGACATAAGTATATTATTTTCTATATAATAATAATAAGTTCGTTACCACAAATTTAAACTGTAATTTCGCAATGTTTTCGCCTAAACTATAAACCAATACCATTATAAAAAGTAATAACAAAAATAAATAGCGAACGAAACCGGTGGGCGTAACAATCCTCGCTCAAAATTGATTGATGTATCGAAACATACAATGATTAATGATCGTAACAATGATCTCATTTGGCCTCAACCATTGTCTATCAATGATAAATATTATTAAACTTACGATTGATAAAAAATGTTAAGTGAGGACTGCCTGATGTAAAAGTACTTGCTTGATGTAGGTATGTGTGTACACACAGACGCCTACACACAAACGCATAAAATACATAGGTACATACTTTGCCAACCTGTCTCATTTTGTTATTCGGACATAGCCAAGCATCTTATTAAGTAAGTATAAGGTAATTGGGACCGTTGGACTGCCACGCTGAGGTCTCGAGTTCGATCCCAAGGCGCGCATCTCTGACTAAGAAGTAATGTGGATATTAAATAGTTAATTATCGCTCGCTTTAACTGTGAAGGAAAAATATCGTGAGAAAACCTGCATGTCTGAGAGTTCTCCATGTTCTCGAAGATACGTGCAATCAGTCAACCCGCATTAGGCCAGGGTGGTGGACTATGGCCTAACCATTCTCACACTGAGAAGAGGCCTGTGAACTTTCCCACTGCTGGAGTGGGAAAGTTAAATACAGGGCTGGTATTATAATTACTAGCAGTCGCCTAGTGGTCAAAATTCGACCAAAATTCCTAAGCTTGCTACTTTGTTTTCTGTTCTTCTCTATTACATATAAATAAGGTATAGGTAACCATAGTTACAAAGAATTGTACGTCAGACGAACAATGTCGAGGTACTACGAACGCGATTCGACTGCGTGTGTCAAATGCATGGTTGTGTGCGTGTAGTGTTTTTTCATTAATTTAATGTATTTCTAAAGCATATTTTATAAAAATATTAGGATTCGCCTCTCCTTCTCCATATAAACTTTAACTGTGCCAAATTTCATACTCCTCCGTCCGCGTAATTTTCGTAAAAAGGGGTACAACATTTTTCTTCACGTATTAACATATAGATTATTATAAGCATCTTATTACTCCCGCACTAGGAGTAATTCCTATGTCGCGGGAGACTACAAAAATTCCAACAATGGACACCAAGAACACCCAAAATTGGAACAACTATTAGCGGGTCATAATTTTTTTGTCCCGTGTGAGAATCGAACCCTAGTCTCGGCGACGGTAGCGAGGCGGCCACTTACTACCACTACGACCCCGAGATGTACAAAAAAGAAATTCGAATAATCGAATCTTTTACGATCCTGCATTCGAATGATAATCGTTGTCACTGTTTACGATTCGAATCATAAAGTGACCAGACAATTTGACGAACATTATAGAACATGTGGATCCTTAGCAATTACGTTGGTGCCCAGTCGACGTTCGCCGTATGGAACAGAGTCCGACTTGTGTCTGTTGGAATAAAAATAAGCTGTGGAAAGCTTAAGATGTTCCATAGATTGTTACTGATTACGATTCGAATTATAATCGAATATTCGAAACTTAATTTGATAAAATGGTCGTTGTTGATCTTTCGATTGATTGTGTTCGCGACGTGTATTGGCATCGGACAATATCAGTATATTGTCCGATGCCAATATACGTATACACGTATTTTAAACATTGACATGTAGTCATGTCGATGTTTAAAATATCGCATGCACAACGAATAGCGGTACCTACAATCGAAATTTGATCAATCAATTTATATCAACATTTAAGTAACAGTTTCGATTATCTTGCTTGTATATTCGAATAATTCTATGTTTTCATTTGACAAAAAGACGACCCAAACTCGAAGCAACTATTTCTTGTTAGAACAAATCTTGGTATCGTGGATATCGATTCGAATCCTCAATTCAACGCAATACCATAGCCAAAGTGATTTTAAACATATAGCTGTGCTTATACCCATCTCAGATAAGTAAGAAGGTCACCATTCCAATACAAACTCTCGTTAACACTAATGTATTCAATGCTTAGTCGTCTCCCATACACGTTCTCAACAAAAAGATGTAAAACATATCTAATATTGGGATCTATCGTGAGCTGTAATCGTGTTAAGTCAAATGTTACACCACGTAATCACGTTCTTGTATGATTTGTATGTTGTATGTATGGTATCATACATGTTTTTTTATGATGTCTGTTCTTGTTATTAATCAGGTATGAGCAAAAAGTACTCATCAATGTTTAAGGATCAATTTGATTTATAACTATATTGCTATGCTAGCTTTTGACTAGCTTTTGTCAGCCGTCCATATTATTACTCGATATCGTGGTAGTCAGCGATATCTGCGATAGAGTGAAAATGTGGAAGCGGATCTGCGAGAGCGTCAAGCCAACGACTGGCAGGAAACGATCAAAGACCAAGACACATTTTGGGTCACACAGGCAAACATTTTTTTTCTCTTTTTTATTTTTTGACTAAGACTTCTTCAATGGCGATGCGGTAGTGATTTCGACTGTTGTGCATGAGGTCTCGGGTTTGATACCGCGTGGCCAAAGAGTTATTAGCTTTTCTGATTTCATACGTTATGATCTTTAGTGAACTTTTTCTTCTGTCTGTCCCATTGACATTCGTTTTCTGCGAGTTTATTACAAGAATTGGCCTTTTGCTTGCAGTTTTATTATACTTCATAGCCAGATTTCTAATATTTTTTTATTTACAAAGAAAACAATGCCGGCCTCTGGAATAAATCCTGTGTCGCGGGGGACTTCACAAATATTCAAAGCATGGATGCAAGAACACTCAGACTCGGAACAACCACTTGTGGATGACATAACTTCTTGCCTCGAGTGGCGATCGAACCCAAACCCCTCCCTCCACAGACCCCTCCTAGAAAATAATCCTAGAAGCACCAATGATTACAAATGCAATAGTCTTTTATGCGAATATCTTAAAGACGACCCACGAAACAATTTTTTTGTCCCTTTGGGATTCGAACCCACAGCTCTCGGCGTAGTGGTAGTGACTAGGCAATCGCTTAAACCACTACGCCACTCGTGCAGTGAGATGACAAAACAGAAAAATATATATTTCTTTTGTTTACATAATAAACAATAACAGACATATTATCACTTAAGTAAGTGTAATATTTATCAGAAGTCTAATGTATGTAATCTGATAACACCAATCAATGTGTTGAAACTTATGATCTTATTATAAAAGTGTTGAGAATGTAACCGACCAATGCGAAAAAGGCTCAGATTTACGGACTTTTGTGAGGTTCCGGGATCGATTCCGTCCTGTTTCGTGTTTTGGTTGTGGCGAAATGACTATTTAAACCTCGGCGCCATCCATCCGTACAGTTAATGACATATGCCCAACAGATAAGGCATTGGACTTGCGATCGAGAGGTCGCGGGTTCAAATCCTACCCATTGCACTACTGACGTGAACCCACTCCCTTTTTTTTTTCTCCCAGCATTAAATTCTGGTATACCCACTAAAAAACCTGGGGTGTTCCCTCTCTCACCCAATGGGGGGACCACTTGGGAGATTCATCCATAGCAGGCGTTCCACGTGAACCCACTCCTTACACAAGCATTCAAGCTTAGCTGGAGGGGTTACCAAGAATACTCGTAATTTGAAATCCAAATTGCTAGTACTTAATCTGAAAATAAAACCTTGTTGAAGGGCTGTTTCCTATTCTGTACCTCTAACCACGTGTATACGAAATTTCATAATGATCGGTCGAGTAGTTTAGGCGTGAAAGCGTAACAAACAAACTTTTTGCACGCACACACACATTTATTATATTGGTTAGGATTCTAGATCGTGCATTTGTTATGTCACCGTCAATCTACCTTAAACTTAACAAAGTCGTTGACAGCGCTCTTTAAATTATACATGCCAATTAAAACGCGAAAAAATGATATCATTAAAATAATCGTGATAACCTTACGCTTGTTTAACCGTTTAATATAATTAACTTAATGATTTATATTAATACTAGCTGTACCCGCGGTTTCACCAACGTTTATGATCACTGCGCCGCGCCCGTGGGTGCGTGATGTTATATAACCTATAACCTTCCTCGACAAATAGGCCATCCAACACTAAAAAAAAATTTCAATTCGAACCATTAGTTTCAGAGATTAGCGCGTTCAACCAAACAAAAAACAAACATACTCTTTAGTTAAGCAATACTATGCGTAGAAAAACTGTCTGATGCTCGGGTGGCGTAGTGGTTTAAGAGGTCATCTCGCCTAAAGTGTTGTGGGTTTGATCCTCACACAGGAAAATTGAGTAATCCGTAAATTGTTGTTCTTAGTCTGGTTATTTCTTGTGTTATTTGAATGTTTTTAAAGTTGCCCGCGACACTGGAATGATTCCTAGTGCGTTGTATGTTAAAAAATATTAATTTAATCATGTAAATGATAACAAATAAAAAAGCTTTGGGTTCTACTATATAAAATACTAGTGGATCCGACAGACGTTGTCCTGTACACAGGAAAAAAAACCAAATCTAAACCATTCTCGAATCCACATGAACACACACAAAAAATTTCATTAAAATCGGTCCAGCCGTTTAGGAGGAGTTTAATTACAAACGCACGCACAGAAGATTTGTATATATAAAGACTAGCTTTTGATCGCGGCTTCGCTTGCGTGTAAGTAGGTTAGGTTAAGTTAGAAACAGTTTTTTTTTAAACTAAAATGTGTCTAATAATATAGTTTTCTAATGATAAAATAAATTTTAAAATCGGTTTAGTAGTTTTTGAGTTAAACTCTCACAAACAAACAAAAACAAATCTCTCTATAATATTAGTATGGATAAACATAAAGGGTTACAACCCTTTATGTTTATCTATCATACATGGTATCTTACATACATATCTCCCACATACATATATCCCCAAATGATGTCCTTCTTCAAACGAGGTTTAAAGCGAGTTCTTCTTTGACAGTAGGCAGCGGCTTTGCTGTGTCCTGACATTGCTGAAGTCCACGAGCAGCGGTTACCACTTCCCATCAGGTGGGCCACTTGCTCGTCTGCCAACAATGGCAATAAAAATATATTATAACGAAGGTGCCTTACAACTACATATTGCCAGCTTTGATTAAAGGTCCCACGTAGTAAGGTGCAAGAGTGTTACCGTCTTCCAAGTACCGTTTCAGGCTCCGTGCTATTACTGAGAACTTTTTCAGAGAAAATACATTAAAAATGTACCTCATCCGGAAACGAAACCCAAGATCTCATATACAGCAATCGTGTTCAGCAACGGTGCCATTAACCACAGGCAAGGTAATCAAAAAACTCCTCAGACAAACAAAAGCGTGCCTCAATTCATAGAAGACCCGCCCATCCAATTTCAAACCCCAAGAAAAACCTCAGACCAATTATCATAAACGCTTCCGTATAATAACAGCAAATAGGTTTAATGACGTCACGGATGCTTCAGTGTTGCCATCACACGCTTCCTAATGTTGCCAGTTCAAATTAGTCATGCGTTTATTTTTTAATCGGGTAAGGTTTCGGGCGTCGTGTTACCAATGCGGAAACTATGTGGCCACATAAAAAAATGATTACTTAATAGTCATTATTGGTGGTAAAAAAGTTGATGGGTCGTCCTTAGGTTCCGTATAATATTTAAAATATATTTTATTTAATAAAGCAATTCCTGCATTTAAAATTATTTCTGTACCGCATGGGTCTTAACTATCTTTTAAACAAAGGAAACAGAACACACAGTTTAGGTACAATTGATTAATTGTTAATATTCGTATTTTATAAGTTAAGAGATCGTAAGCAGATTTGTGAACTACAATCATAGATAATTATAATTAAGGTTTCAATAATCATATCTTATCCTGAATCCTACATAATGTTATAAATGCTAATGCGAGATTGTTTATGTGTTACGACTTATCTACGATTTTCATACAATTTCGCATACACGTTATCAGAGGTACCTACAGTAAAGGAGATAGCGAAGAGCGACCAAAGCCACGGGCAAAAGCTAGTTACATAATATTTAAGTCCACAAAATCACACGATTTTCAGAATGCCTTTCTAAGTAAGTAAAATCCTTCTAACTGCAAATACGTATTATGAATCCCTAAGTCGCATTCAGCAAAGTTGGGTCTTGGGAACCGTTTCTGTTTCCGTATTTTTCCACTGTACCTTCAACAAGTAATACATTTTAAGGACGGTCCTTTATACGAATCTGACATTCTTCGAATAAGAAAACAAATAATTAAATTTATATTTCGAATAAGACGTTTGATATTCTGCTAATAGAACACTTGTTCTTAAACCTGTAGCAGCAGGAACCCTAAACAATTTTAAGAAAACAAAAATACTATCATTTTACATAATGTATTCTTTTAAAATCCATTAACGCGTGGCTTCAGCTATAGTGTGAAGGCCGCGGCTAAGGTAGTCGATGGATGGCGCATCTCACGATATTACAATTAAGTAAGTAGGAAATATATTAAAATAATTACTTACATAAATAAAAAGATGTATTTTTTACCACCGTGAGAATACGGTAGTGAATAAATTTATTTCTATTATTTATTGATGGTCGGTATTTTACGGTTCATTGCGTTGAGATGTTTTGGTGTTTTTGGTTGACTAGGAATTTGATGTTGAATGAATGATTATAATCTTTTTTATTTTCTTGGGTATTGGGATTCTCTTCCTACTTATAGTGTTTCCTTTTTATATATTACTCGCAATTTACGTTACAAATTACAGTTTGTTCCGCATTTGCCCCAACATTATGTCCCACATTCCCAAATGGTAAAATCCTTTTTTGGCCTACATTTTTGTGCATATGGTTAGTAAAACAAAACATGGTTAAAATTATTTTAAATCTATTCGTTGTCGGGCTCGTGATGTCATGCAATCATAAGCCCAAAGTTAAGCCTAGAGATCAGAGGTATTTTAAAATATTTATTAAAGAAAAGGAACATAAGAGACCATTGAGACGAAATATAAATTACATTAAGTAATTAATATTTATTTAAATTTCGGGAACAATTTTCGGGACAAATGCGTATTCTACGTTTGGGACAAAACATGAGGGACGAAAGCGGAACAAACCGAAATACTAATACTCTTGATAACCTAGCCAAGGTAAAATGCTTATACTAAGAGTGTAATTCGATTCAATATACTATATTACGTCTTGCGCCAGCCAATCTTCGTTAAGATTGACCGCCACGACCGAAAATCAGCTCAGTTCCCCATATAAGTACACCGTCTACGAAACAGCCAACTTATTTGATGACATTAATAATATTAACTAACTATAAAACTGGTAATCTTTTATGCAATTCCAAATCTGAAACTCAATAACACTTTTAACCTTTAGACATCCTTTAATGACAAACAATTAACTTAAGCAATTGATTGCTGAGGCCGAGGCAACTAAAGATTGGTATGTTAATTAACAAAATAATATGTCTTAAAGATATTTGCATAGAAGACGATCGTATTTGTAATCATTGGTGCTTTTAGGATTATTTTCTAGGAGGACACCCACATAACTGATTACAACATGAATGGTCCGGCTCGAACGAGGAAGGACTTTCCTCTCACAGAATATCGACGTGTAATAGCAGTATTTCTACTGTTGTGTTTCGTTTGGTCAGTGAGAGTGCCGGAGGCCCAATCACCCTCCTTCCTCTTTCCCGCTCCTTCTTCTTCCCTCTTCCTTTCCTAAAGAGTCGGCAACGCGCAAGTGATGCCTCTGGTGTTGCAGACGTCCATAGGCTACGGTGACCACTTACCATCAGATGGGTCGTAAGCTTGTTTGCCAAACTAGCTGTATAAAAAAAAATGCACGGATGGCGTAGAGATATAAGTGGTCGCTTTATCAATGCACTGCGCCGAGTGATATAGGTTCGATCCCCGCATGAGGCAAAAGTTTGGGTAATCCAAAAATAGTTGTTCCGAGTCCAGGTGTTATTTATGTTCGTTGTTTGAATGTTTGTAAAGTGCAGGAATTATTTCTAGGTAGAGCATTGCGTTTTTTAGAAAAGGAAAAGAAGCATCTCTGAAATGTTGAGATCTAATCTAACTTTCTGAGGTGGAAATAGCCCACCGGCTTTCCCACTGCTATGCACGACCAATGTGAACCCACTTCTAACACGAGTATTGTAGCTTACCTAGACGGCTTAACAAGTATACTACCCAAAACTAATCTCAGAAAGAGGAAAGATTTGTGTGTTTTTTATAATGAATAAACTCAAAAAATACTGAACCGATTTTAATAATTCTTTAACCATTAGAAAGCTGGTTTATCCAGAAGTAACATAGGCTATAAAACATCACGCTATGAGCTACAGGATCGGAGTAGCAATCATAAACGTGGTTGAAACAGGGACAGCTAGTAACTTATAATATATAATATTCTACCACATACACACAACACCATCTAGCCCAAACTAAGCAGAGCTTGTACTATGGGTACTAGACAATGGATAAATATACATATATACTTTTTTTTTTTTTTTGTAAATAGATACATATTATACATAGAAACACCCAGACCAAGACAAACATCCATGTTCATGCACACAAATGTTTGACTTGTGCGGGAATCGAACCCGTGACCTTAGGCGTGGCAGTCGGTTACACTAACCACTACGCCATCGCGGTGGTCAACTTGTTATTCAAATTGCTAGTAAACTTTCCATAGAAAATAAATTCGATTATGCACATTACTACTAAAGCAGTCCTAACAATAGACACTTTCAACAAACCATTTTCCGACCGAGTTTCCTACAAAAAATACTTCTAAATAAATTGGAAATCTTAATAAATTGTCAGTAGAACGGCTGGCAAGAGAAAGTGATATTGTTTTCCATTTCTATAGTAACGAGTCCGACTATTCAGTTCATTGTTTACTTTAACCAGTGGAAGTGCGGTTTATGGACAAGGCTTTTATTTTTACCCTTCCCGTGGGTTTCAAGACACGGCTGATTGCTCCGTTGGTCCCGTTCTTAGAAGCAAAGGCTAATATGGGGCAATAATCGTAGCCTATGTGATGGAAGAATTAAATAATATAATATCAGCCCTGTATTAAACTGTCCCATTGCTGGTCACGGGCTTCTTCTCAGTGTAAGAAGGGTTAGGTTAGTCCACCACGCTAGCCTAGTGCGGGTTAGCAGATTTCAGATATCTTCGAAAACATAATGGAGAACTTTCACACATGCAGGATGGAAGAAAGCGGTAGGAGAAGGAAGGAACTGAGATGGTGTTTCGGCCATCGGTGCTCTCAATCGCTCGAACGATCGATCGCTCTAATAATGTGAACAATCACCGAAGCCTTTGAGGCTGATGAAGGAGGGTAGGAGGGTGTTTTGCCCCCAGTGGTCTCACTCGCACAATCGAAATGCCGTGCCGTTACAGTGGACTAGGCAAGGGGGTAAAAGAAAGAAGTATCTCTTCTTGGGCGAATCGCCTCATTGGCGCCAAATCATTGTCCACAGCAAGCTCTGCCTATCTATATACCAAGGAATTCTTGGATGTAAAAATCTAAACTGTAATATGTCTTTTATATTGGATATAGTGCATATATATTTTTATATAGTGCACAAGTGTGTGAGCAAGCACAAGTGAACCTTTATTCCCTTACTCCCTTGGTACGATGGGATGGTCCATAATCTCAACCGAAAGACGTCTATTGCTAGACATAGGTCTCCCCCAAGGTTTTCTACACAAAGCGATATTGTGCCGCACGCATCAAAACGCTTCTTCCAACCCTACAATACTAACCCGCCACGACCGAAAACAGATTAGGCGCGAAGCCAAAGACCGAGTCACGGGGATAAAACAATGTCTTGGAAATTCCATATTTTCTTTGGCACACATTCTTAGCTATTTATTTATTAACTCAATTAACATACTTACTTACATTGGCATTCGTATTTATCGCATTTACATCGATATTGTTATGTAAATAAATAATATTGTAATCGAAAGTAAATTATATTCTTGGCTGGAAACTCTTATGAATCATGAAGGTGAATAAGGCTTCTTGATTCCTCTGATGGTACCGTGGATTAAGGGTCACTTGAATATTGCTACCACACAAAGTGTTGTGGTATTTCCATGGATGAGTAATGTCTTTAAACTGAACATTTTAAATCTGAAGTATCATTTTATTTGTCAATAAATTTAATGATAAAACTACTTTCCCTTAATACATAATTAAAAATCGCATTTTTAATTGTTTCAGGCATTGTAGAGACTAACGTACACAAACAAATATACAGACAATATGTATACATACATAGTCTCGCGCCTGCTCCTGAAAGGACGAGCAGAAATTTCAGATGTCATATTGCTGCGATTCTGGCATATCTCTCTGCCTTTTTCACTCTTAACCTGACCTTTCTAAAGAATAGTTCTGATCTGGTCCGTGAATGTTCGCATAGAACTTACCTTCCGCCTTATATTATTTACTATCGTTTATTACTTTGAAAAGCACGTAAAGCCGTTGGTCCAGCTCCTGACCTCAATCCGGTCGTGTTGAATTACCGTCTCATCGGATTGTTAGAATTAGGGAACAGAGAGTGCACTTATGTAAGCGCACCCATTTTTTGCACTATAATATTCAGATTGGCCACCGTGGTGTAAATTCGGTCTGGAGGACCACATATATTTAATTGATTAGTCATATCTTTTCGATTTAATGGATATGCATAGAAGATTTTCATACAATAGGCATTATGGAAGGTCTTGGAAAGTCCATTCTAATTCTTTAACACAGTTATGTATTTGCTTATTGACTTTTTTACATAACATAGGATCATTGGTATGTGTATCTATTTAATTTACATCGACTTCTTTATGCAAATAAATTATACTATTATAATCTAAATAGTTGTATGACAGATCTAGCTATTAATTAATTCTTTGTTATATATTCTAAGGTCAAAGAATATTATTTAACTATTTTACTGTTGAGTGAACATATTCAGTGTTCACTCAACGGTCAAGATTTTATATATTGACTAGCTGTCCAGACAGACCTTGTATTGTACACACGAAAAAAAAACCTCCAAATCTAAAACCATTTTCGAATCCACTTCAACACACACAAAAAATTTCATCAAAATCGGTCCAGCCGTTTTAAAGGAGCTTAATTACAAACACACGCACAGAAGATTTATATATATAAAGATTATCGAGTAAGCCAAGTTGTATTCATAAAATTCTTAGGCTTCGATGTTGGATGTATACATGCAGCATGCCAGGGTTCACTCGATAATCAACCCTATGTAAATGTTGACTGTCAAGTAAAAACATGGGTTAAGAAATCCACGAGTGTTAAAATTCGAACTGATTTATTTTGTGCTGGTGTAATTTACAGTTACACGTCGACCACGGTGGCGCAGAGGTAGAAATTGGAACGCTGTGCATAAGGTGTCCGGTTCGTTTTTCTTTACAGAAATTCTCTATCTGGGACTGTGGCCGCCTGACGGACCTGGACCTATTGCGTCGGGCCTTAAAGGAAGCTGACAAAATGTGGTTGTAATCTCGGCTTACCCTTTCGAAGATACATACATGAGATCTTGTATATTTATACATACTGATTCGAAATTCTAAGTTTTAATTATTTTCGTTTTGGCTGGTCATCTGTATTTACGTAATCTGTGACGGCTATTCCTTGATTGGTGACACGATGACACCTTAATCTTAATCGCAGCTCAAAATCGAATCACCAGAACTCAATCAATTACAAAATACAACCAGACATGATCGAGTTTCTCTTAAGAAATCGATACATGTCGCCAATTGTCTCTGTGTCCATTGTTTTAACCGGTTTAGTTATAATAACTCACTTGACAGCCGGTCTCTTAATGTCTTGCCGTGATGATAAAGGCCTTGAAGCCGACTGTTAGTCGATGAATTGCCAAGGGTGTTGTGCTGTGATTTGTTTCTTAGGAAAAGTTGTTTAAGGACGCGTGGTAGGTAGTAAATTTGTTGGGTGTACTGCTGGTTCAGTGGTGTTAGTGCTTGACGAACTGTCGATTATTAGATGCTGGGTTCGAATAAATGTGTTTATTACGTGTTTATTGTACTAATATTGTAAATTATTGCACGGAATAGAAATAGAAAAACATTGGAGGATCGGTCACCTTGCTGCTGCCCAAGTGATCGAATCCCACACGTTCGCAATTTTTGTGTGATTTACAAATGATTCTTCTGGGTCTAGTTATTATTCGTCGTGTAAAGTACTTTACAAAACGTATACACCACGACACACGATTTGACACCTAGCTCGGGCGATGTCTTTTGATAGGTTGAAATTTAGAAATGTCTGGATTTTGTTAGGTACTCGATCATTAGAAACCAATGTACGAATTTGAATTGAAATGAAACTTGGTACACAGATAGACCATATCCTGGATTAACACATTTTGATTCCGACTCCACTGCAATATACGCGAGACGAGGCCGCGGGCAAGAAGTAATATTACAATTTATGTAAAAAGTTTGTGAACATGTTTGGTTGTAATTTTTTTAGACCGTCAAGATTTTTACATATATGTACATACTTAATATACATATATGTAAATATTAAACAACGGGTCTTATATTTGAGACCGTTTTTTTAACGCGTCTAGGATCCGTTTTCTAATATTATATTAGGTATGTTTGCAAATATTACTCAATATGCGTAAGCCGATCAACCGATAGGATACTTTTAACCTAGTATGCGTTTTGTTGTTTTTTGGCCAAAAAACAACAACAAAGCTATTAAAAGAAAATTTATACTAGTATCATTTATAATCAAGATGTATTCCAATCCTCTTCAATTAGAAAGTCATACAACATAAAATATCAAAGTATGTCGTGGACAATAAAGTACAAAGTTTGAATAATTATTGCTAGTATCGTAACCAGTTCGCCCACACACTACTCTATAAGGCACCGATTACAACGCCCGGTAGTTGACGCTCATTTACAAACAGAACATACTTTTGTATTTACAAAAATAATCTATATATTAATACGTGAAGCAAAAACTTTGTACCCCTTTGTACGAACATTGCGCGGATATATGAGTATGAAATTTGGCATAGTTAAAGCTTAAATGGAGAAGGTGGGGCGAATCTTAAAATTTTATAAAATATGCATTGGAAATACATTAAATTAATAGAAAAACACTACACGCACACAACCATGCATTTGACACAAGCAGTCGAGTCGCGTTCGTAGTATTTCGGCATTGTTCGGTTGACTTCGTAGGATGCTTCGTAATTATGGTTACATACATATGTCACCTACTCTACATATATATATATATATATATATATATATATGTAGAGTAGGTGACTAATGTGATTAGGGTATAGTTATAGATAATAAAAGCATAATAACGATTAAATTTAAAATTAAAATAAATTATGGGCGAATTACGACTGCTTGGCGACCGCTAGTATAAATAAAAATGTCGAATAACCTTGTGACTCCGGTCAGTGGCGTTTCCATATACTAATAAAAAGCAGCGATAGCCTAGTAGGAGATCGTTGGACTGTCAAGCAGGGGTTTCGGTTAGATCTCAAGGCATGCCTCTGGCTTTCGGAGTCACGTACGAATGAAATAATTAATTCCAGCTCGCTTAACATTATACTCATATATTTTATACTTATACGTTCAACAATGTCTTCTCATCCGATTAAAAACTATTCTAAATAGTATCGATGTATAACTAAATATCCCTGTAATATTAACATAGTTTCAGAAGGGTTAGGCCACAGTCCATCACGCTGACCTAGTGCGCTTTGGCAGATTCATAATATCTTTTAGAACACTATGGAGAAATTTTAGATATGCAGGTTCCACATATCCCAAAAACATCTTAGAAAAATTTCAGACATGTCTGTTTCCTTACGATGCTTACCTTTACCGAACAATAATGAATTATTTAAAACGCACATTATACTTCGAAAACTCGGAGCTGCGTGCCTTTGGATCGAACTCGAGTCCTCTGCGCGGCAGTTCAACGGTCGTCCACTTCGCAAACTCTCAGACATGCAGATTTCCTCACGATGTTTTCTTTCACCGTTAAAATATGAGCGATAATTTACTATTTAATAAGTTCGAAATGCGTGCCTTTGCATCGAACTTAAGAGCTCTATGTTGCATTTCAATGGTTTTCCAATAGGCAATCGCTGCCTAGATGTATACATCATACATATATTATGTTTGCCTCTTTAGGGCATACCTGCGTGATTCAAAGTAGTCAAACTATGTGATGAAACTAGTCTACAAACTCCGTTATTAAAACGCGTGGCTGTCCAAACTTCGGTTGTATTTCCTAAAACGTTATTCTTTAACATTATTTACACAGTTATACGGAAAGTTGCCGCTCTTAAAAGGTATTGTTTACCAACTCATCAAGTTAAGGAATGCGTTCAAAGCGTTGTAACGTTTTGTTTGTTTCTATGCCTGCCCACGTTGTGATTATAATAGTCTTATTAGTTCAGTGGTTTGATTGTGTGTGTGTGTGTGTGTGTGTGTGTGTGTGTGTATGTGTGTGTGTGTGTGTGTGTGTGTGTGTGTGTGTGTGTGTGCCTTTGATTTCCGGGTAGGGTGAGTTTATATGTACATTAATACGTGACGAGAAAATGTTGAAGATTTAAGCATATTGCACGGAGGATGTGTGATTTGGCCTATTTAAAGTTTATATGAGAAAAATCGTAGAAAACTAAATATTTCATTTTTATTTTTATTTTCTACGTTTGTATTTACCCTTGTAGGACTCACAGGGCGACCCTTAGTAGGTATATATGTAAATATTATAATATGATGTAATTATGTGAATATATATTCGATGATTGAAAAGTACTGTAGGATTTTTCGAAGAATCTGCACCGATTTAGAAAAATTTTCATGTGAAGCTTATGGCTTGTTATAAATACTTTTAATGTTTTGCATATAAGTCTTACATAATTGAGTCAAAACTATCTATTGCCAAAAAACGGCTACTAAATATTCCTTACAACTTAATCACACTTTACACGACCCGGGAATCAAACCTGACAATTCAGTAACTGTAAACGTAAACTATTGTACCAAAGAGTATATATTATAAGGTCCGTATTATCGATAACCACGACCTCTTCAAACAAAACCATAGAAAGGTGTTCACTTAAAATTGTTGACCTCAAAATGCGCAACTAATAATAATCTATGACAATAAGGTCGCAGCGGCCGCAGACCTATTAGACCTTAAGGTCAGTAAGGTCCCCCGCTAAGATTAACGTTGTTCCGTGGCTCTTAATTTATTAATTGAGTTGAATCGTGCTCTATTGAAGGTAAAGAAATTGTCTATGGTGCCCTTTCTTTGTAAGATAATGTCGATAAGAGATTTATTCTTGCTATTAATAACAATAATAATCTACCTATCACATACCTACACAACACCATCTAGCCCAAACTAAGCAGAGCATGTACTATGGGTACTAGACAATGGATAAACATACATATTACATACTTCTTTTTTTGTGAATGATAGATGGTGTTGGGTATATTATTAATATTATTGAACAAATAGACAAACACTCAATCGCATTTATAATATAGTTAGGATTGACATGAATTGTGTGTTTATGATAGGTATAATAAAAACTGGTAGTATTTAACTGTTCCTCAATTGTTGCCTATGTTCCACCAAAAATACTAATTTCACAGCAAAATATGCTTACTAAAATATTTTAAAGAGATCTAACTAAGTCGACAGAGCCTCGCTTGGGTGGGTTTAAGAAGGAACCTAACATAAACTAACCCTTCCGAGACGGAATGCAGTGATTTGAGGCGTATAGGTGCTCGATATGTAAGCATATTGTCCTGCGCAATTAGTATTTTTGGTGGTCATTACATTTAATCCCATAAAAAACTACTACACATAATGTAGGAAAATGTTGTCTCTTTAAATGTATAGATAAAGAAACTATTTACTTAGTCAAAAAGTCACTTATTATAATGTTTGACTGAGTCAAATTTTCAACAATCTCGCAGCCGTGGCCTCGTAACATCGTTAGATTGTAATTGTGGGTGTCGAGAGTAACCTAATGAAATATTGCTTATTTGGTCGTGAATTCTTGTTGCTAATCAAATATATTCGAACTTTCCAATTATAGTTTGTAAATTAGCGCATATACTAGCTTTTGCGCGCGGCTCCTCTCTTGTAGTACCTACATCAATAAAGAGTAGCCTATGTCCTATACCAGGTTTTAAACAACCTCTATATTAAATTTCAATCAAATCGGTTGAGTGGTTTAGCCGTGAATAGGTAACCGACAGACCGACAGACACTCTGTCTATTGTATTTACAAAAAAAAAGTATATATGTATGTTTATCCATTGTCTAGAACCCATAGTACAAGCTCTGCTTAGTTTGGGCTAGATGGTGTTGTGTGCATGTGTTAGAATATTATATTATTAATATTATTATATACGAGAACTGTTAGACATGCAGGTTTCCTCGCGATGTTTTCCTTCACTGCCCAAGCGAGCAATAATTAATTATCTAGTACGCACATAATGTTAAATACTACAAAGTCGTGCGTGCCTTGGGATCAAACTCTAGACCTCTGTGAGGCTGTCCAATGGCCTCACACTAGGCTATCGCTGCATATTAAAAATAATTTTATTGCAATGTTTCATTTTTTTAGTATTAGAGTCAGCTTTTAAATCTATGACCGCCACATCAAAAAAGAAAGGAAAGCGTGCTCTCGGCGCTACGATTTCATCCTTTAATACCTACATCGTTTTTGTGACCTTAAGGAGTCTGCCCACTACCCCGTCTCATACCATGACCGTGCTAGGAACGTGTGTAATAATAAAACTCCTTGATTCTCCAATATAATTATTTATTCACCTCTACTTGTTATCCTTTTATTCTACAAGACCACACAATTCACACTCCGTAGCCATCTACACAACCGCTCGGCTCGACCGCTCGGACAAGAATGCCCCCTCCCGCCGTGCGTTACTCATTTCGTACAAAAATCGATTATTAAAATACCCGATTTTCGTCGAATAAAATATTATATCCATCATCAGGCAAAAAATATTCTTTGTAAGGAAATGTATACGACTATGCCCTATAGACCATTCCGTCACCGACCAGCAGTTCCTATAGCAGGGCGTATCGTGTTGCTTTTCATGTCTGATATATGTCGTGTTCCTAGCACGGTCATGGTATGAGACGGTGTAGTGGGCAGACTCCTTTATGCTAATACGCATATAATAATAATAATAATAATATCAGCCCTGTATTAAACTGTCCCACTGCTGGGCACGGGCCTCTTCTCAGCGTGAGAAGGGTTATACATATCTGTAATAATTGAAAATTAAAAAGAAAATAGAGAATTAAAAAATTCTGTTCTTTTTTTGTAGTTTAATGGTATTAATTTGGACTGTATTAAAAGCTCATAATCACTATTAAGGTGTTGCTGAAAATAAGCGCTGTATCGCAAGCAGTGCGGCATTATGCTGAGCAACATCTCTTTTTAATGAACACTTTAATGAACACTAAATACAAAAGTAAATAGGGTTCGTATCCTATGTCCTTTTTTGTATCCCTGACAACGTGTATGCGAAATATTTAGTGATCGGTCTAGTAGTTACGGCGTGGAAGCGTAACAAACAAACAAAGTGACATTTGCATTTATAATATTAGTTAACCCTAACTTGCTATCCTAATCCTAACTAAAATTATAAATGCGAATGTGAGTTTATCCGTTTGTTACATTTTCACTCCTTAACTACTCAAAAAATCATCATGAAATTTCGCTTACGCGCTGTCAGCGGTACAGAAAAGGACATAGGGTGCCTTTCATTCAGAATAAGTAATGTTGTCGAGGAATAGAAAATTTACATAACCTACAAATACCCGAGCAAAGCCGCAGGCAAAAACTAGTTGAAACCAATTTGCAATATTACAATGAATGAACTTAGAAATAGATTTACATAATTTATGATAAGCGATCAGTGAAAGTTGCTGTTTAATTAAGCCCCATCAGATGGTGCTTCCCACTCACTGTATTAGTCATAGACCATCTGTCGATAGGGTGTCATTCCGACACTGCTTGTCCCGAAGATTTTGATTTAGATGTATTGCACTCAAATTTCTCCAGCTAAGTTTAGGTCCAACACCGGGCATCAAACTTGCTGATAAACATTTGTCACTAATCAACAAGCCCGTTTCGCGGCACCAACGGAAACTATCTACTAGAAAATCTAATAAAACACGGGAACTGTGCCTGAAACCATCACGACTCGAAGCTCAAAACTAAGTTACGTGAACATCTAAAGAATTAGGATTGAAACATATCATGAGTATAGTAACTTTAGCTTAAACTTATTACCGATTAGATAGACTAAGCTTCATTCTCGGGTAGGAAAAAATTATTAGCGTTTATCAATAAGGCAATTTTCCGTAGCACCAGCGAGGCCAGGATCTCATTAATATGAGAATAGCCTATTAAACTCGCCCGTTGAGCGCCTGATTAAAAAAGTGAAAAGAAGACCTTGGCGCTTATGAACACCTGGTGTGCACACGACACACGAGAAACCTCCCAAATGTGTGACCGTTTTCTGAGTACACAAAGAATGTTCTAGGGTAGAGCCGAGTTAAGAGTACCCTAAACATCGTTAAAATAATAATATATGCCCCTCTGCTTGGAACGGACCTCTTCTCAGTCTGCTTGACCATAGTTAACCACGCTGACTTAAGTGGGTTGGCAGACTTCACATATATATCGTCAAGAACTCTCAGGCATGCAGATTTCCTCACCATATTTTCCTTCACCGTCCAAGAGGATGATAATCTTTAAAAATTGTTTAGTCGTTTTCGAGTTAAATCCTTACAAACAAACAAAAAATCAAATATTTCTTCTGTATAATGTTAGATAGGGCTTCATTCTCGGGTAGGAAAAGGTTATTAGCGCTTGTCGTTAAGGCAATTTTCCGTAGCACCAGCGAGGCCAGAGTCTCATTAATACGACAATACACTCGTTCCCTATTAACCCCTCTCACTTAATAACGCTAATATTAAAGACATTCCCATTAAAGCAAGCAATAACTATAAAACACTCATATTAGTTTAAAAGTCAGAGGTGCGTGTCTTGGAACTGAACTCCAGACCTTTGGCTCGGCGGTCTAACGGTATTACTGCTAGGCTATCGGTAGTTTTAGGTAAAAATCGTATGTGTAGTGGTTTCTTATATTAAATGTTTTCGAACCCTTTATATTTTAACTTTTTATTTGTGTTTTTGTAGATGAAATTTCATGATCATTGGTCGAGTAGTTAAGGCGTGAAAGCGTAACAAACAAACAAACGCACATTCGCATGTATAATATTAGAAGATAGAGTACTTTTTAAAAAGACAGATCCCGCTTAACTATAATATAATACGCAGAGCGGGAGTCACAAGGGACTTTACAAACATGCAACAAACACAACACAATTATTTGCGAGTCACTCAAATTCTCGACCTGTTGAGGACAAGAATTTGTGTACCTATCTAAGTACAAAATTGTGTGCGACAAATGTTGGGGTTCGACACGCCAGAAAACTTTGTTTAATTAACAAATTGTAGTTTCTAATCCTGATATAAATAAACTACAAGAATTATCTATAAATAAAATATAGACCATTTTCTCTCTCGTTAAAAATCGTGTGACAATATACAATAATAGGTACATTGCTATATTTTTACGACCATACTCCTAAATCGTTTTAGTTAAAAATCAGTAGGTATAGATATCTTAAACACAGGCGAAAAACATAGTCAACGCAAAGTCGCAGTTAAGTAAGTCATTATTTATTTATTTAGGTAACACAGACATTCACATAAAATTAACAGATATCATAGTGCATATGCTACCCCAATTACAAATATGCACAGCACTGGCAGTTAGAAAACATGCAAAAACTAAATAATAAAATCAAAAAAAGAAATATAAAATTAAAAAAAAACAACAACAGGGAAAACAATATTTATATGAAAATTACCAACTTATACCAATTATTATTGCTATTAGTTATTTTATATTTAAAATTCTTAGAATGGTCATGAAATATATCTAGGCTAAGTAATAATAATAATAATATTCTATTACATACACACAACACCATCTAGCCCAAACTAAGCAGAGCTTGTACTATGGGTACTAGACAATGAATAAACATACATATACACTTCTTTTTTTGTAAATACATACATATTATACATAGAAACACCGAGACCAAGACAAACATCCATGTTGCACACAAATGTTTGACTTGTGCGGGAATCGAACCCGCGACCTCAGGCGTGGCAGTACACTAATCACTACGCTACCGAGGCCGACGTAAGTAAGTTTCCTCCAACAATGGTTATAACTTGCAGTATAGGTACCTAGCTATTGGACCTTGAGCACCAAGGTAGGCCCGGGGACTTGGTACTTTAAAAATGAAAATTGTCTCGGGTTCTGCTATTTGGTCTAGTCCCTCTACCTAAAATAACTCTTTAACCACTTTTTGTTGGAATATTAAATCTTCTATATCTATACTTCTATACAATAATTATAAAGAGAAAAAATTGTTTATTTGTTTGTAATGAATTATCTCAAATACTACTTATCCGATTTTAATCATTCCTTCACTTTATCTAGCTATACATTATTAATGTCCCTTAAAAATATTTCCGAAATCCTGTTAAGATACTACATTCATACATACACACAGATTCACGCCTGTTTCCCAGAGACTATTATAACTACTACATTCACCGCACCGTAAAACTGTTTAGGCTTTAATTCTCCAATTCCCAGATTTTGCAGGCTTCATAACTTATTTGCCCATCAGATTCATATATCCGGCACATCTCTTTCTGGACTCAACCACCAAGTCCATCATATAACTAACTGAATTTCTATAAATACCATTATAATAATAAAGTAGCTGTTAATGTTAATGGTTTGTAAGTGAGTACATAATTATAAAATGCATATATTGTATGTATTTACTTACAAGACATTGTTTCTTATCTATCCGTTTTTAGTTTGTGAATGTTGTGTTTATCGCTTGATTTTGTACGCTCAGACATATACAGGGTGTCCGGTAATTAATGGATAACCTTGAAATGTCTTATAGTAAAACTGAAGGCCGTTCAAAAAAATGAAAAATAATTTAAAAATATATATAATAAAAAGGGCAAGCTATATTAGCATAGCATACTTTTGACTGTCTATCTATTAGCATAATTAGTGTTTAATAATAAAACAACAAAAACCGATGGATTTCATTCATTTATGGTCGTAGTATACAAGAAAGTTATACATAGTAATTAAAAAAAACACATATCTCAGGTAGTAATTAGGATAGATTTTTTTCATATTTTTTCTGAACGGCCGTCAGTTCCAGTATAAGACATTTCCAGGTTATCCATTAATTACCGGACACTCTGTATAAGTGTAACAAATGTTAGTAAACCAATAAATAAATAAATAGCCTAAATATAACATCACGCTACAAGCCACAAGAGTGAAGCAGTAATCATAAACGTAGATGAAACCGCGGCGGACAACTAGTAGGTATATGATATTCCCGTGGAATTTCTTGTCAAACACGAACTAAGGCAGTACAAAGGCAGTACGTTATTAGAACAAGAATTAATGTGTATAATCAAAAACCAGGTGTATGAAATATAACCTAGATCAAGCGAGACTTAAGTGATCGGTGCGCGGATGTTGACTGACTAGATATGGTTATGAACGTACAAGTTTGATATATGTGAGCGTAGTTGGATATGAACTAAATAAGCCGTAGGTGAATTGTTTATTTCACACTTTTGTTTTTGTTTTTTAAGACTACTTAGTAAGAAGTAATAAAGTTGACCGCCAATCTACCTAACCATGCCGAACGATGTGTCCTCCAGTGCCAAGCTATAAATTCCGCGAAACGGTCCGCTTGGTCGCCGCTTGTGACTCCCGGCACTTCGATCAGGTGGGCACCGGTCTGGGTAGTCCGGCACCGCAAGCCTGCCGTTATTCCCAGTTTACCGAGGTCGATCGTCGTCCGCGCCGTCTTAAGGAGCTCCGCGTAAGTGGTCCCTCGCTCGATGGCAGTCGGCTGCAGTGTGAGAACAACTGCAGTGGA
This sequence comes from Catocala nupta, assembly GCA_963675205.1. NCBI lineage: Eukaryota > Metazoa > Arthropoda > Insecta > Lepidoptera > Erebidae > Catocala > Catocala nupta. The sequence goes on along the minus strand of OY776102.1, from coordinate 20,644,055 downwards.
ACGAGGGGCCTGGAGCTTCCTCGCCGCCTTTTTGGCCGCCTGCCTAGCCTTCTTAGCCGCCTTCTTCCGCTTCTTGGCCTCCTCCTTCTTTTTGTTAGCTATAAACAGCTGAAAATTTTAGCTATTTCAATTTTGCTGTTTTTAAAATAAACAGAGGCCCTTATTGAAATAAAAATGAAAAAGCAGAGTTTTAAGCAATAGTAAAATTACGCACAAAATGTAACAAACAATATTTCTATTTATTTTTTTAAATAAATGTTACGATTAAACATTGTCTTCTAATAAAGACGTGGAGTGAAGAGCACGGAAACGTTTGTCTTCTCTACAAGATCGTGGCGCTCAAAAAGTTAAATGTTTATAAAGTCTCCGGCGACACAGGAATAGTTTATGGAGCGGTAATCGTCTTCTTAATGAAAAAAAACATATTTACGACCACATTTGTTAGTTACTCGTTGTATAATGAGTTCAACGACCTACCTGAATCTCGGCATAGCGTGCTGAATTAGAAACAAAATATAAGTGAAATAATGATCATTACCAGTAATGAGATGAGCAGAACTTCAATTAGCAAGAAAACGTTATTTCATATTTGGACATAAGTATGGAGTAATGTCTTTTTAAAATAACGGTATAATGATTTACTAGATCTTGCACGCGGCTTAGTTCGCCTAAATGTAGTTTAGTTTAGATTAGTAACAACACTTTTTTCTACATAAAAGATACCCTATGTCAATTTCTATCCCCCTGACAACATGTATGTGAAATTTTATGATGATCTGTCGAGTAGTTAAGGCATAAAAGCGTAACAAACAAACAAACACATTCGCATTTATAATATTAGCAAGAACAGCGTGTAACTGAAAAAAAAAAACAAAAGCAGCGGGAGCTCAGTGGGGAGACCAACAAACTGCAATGCAGAGGGTCTCGGGTTCGAACCCACGTCGCGCACCTTTGAATTCCGGAAGTTATATGACTTTTCGAAATTATGTGCGTATTGATTGACAATTATCGCCTGCTCCATGCCTCGGAGAGCACGTTAAGCCGTCGGTCCCGGCTGCCATGAACATCTATGGCAGTCGTTATTGGGAAGTCAGTGCCCTATAATATCCTGACACTGGTCTAGCCTTAGGGTATCGTTAGCCTTCGGGTTACATAGGTCAGGTGGCAGCTGCTCCGTGTAAAAACTGATATCCAGTCAAATCCGGTTAGACCAGAAAAGCCGACTCCAAGTGACTTGGGAATAATAAAGGCTAGGGAGAAGAAGCGTGTAACTGAAAGATGTGGTCACATATAAGTACTATAATGTGCGTTTGATATATAGTCCTTTTACTATCAACTTACTAACAAACTACGTGACTGCATGAATGGTGTAGTGTTTAATCGACACTGACACTGCGCGGAGAGCTATGAGTTCGATCACCACATGCAAAAAGTGGTTCGAATCTGGGTGTCTTCCGTGTGTGTTGTTTTAAATTAACTTCTACATACAAACATTTATTGGAAACTAACGGTCGCCAAGTGGTCAAAATTCGACCATAATTGATTTAAATTTTAAGTTTGATCGTTATAAAGGTTTTATTGCCTACAACTTTTACCCTTATAATCACATTTCATTTAGATTTCGCCAAGACTATACAGGTTAATTTACCTATCTTTTTCAAACAAATTATTACTTACTTAATTATACTCTTTCATTGACAATATTTCTAAGCTTGCTATTTTTTATTTTTCTTTATTACATACAAATAAGGTATATGTAACCATAGTTACGAAGAATCGACGTCAGTCGAACAATGCCGAAATACTACTAACGCGATTCCGCTGCGTGTGTCAAATGTATGGTTGTGAGCGTGTATTGTTTTTTTATTAATTCAATTAGTGTAGTATTTCTAATGCATATTTAATAAAAATATTAGGAGTCGCCCTTCCTTCTCCATATAAACTTTAACTGTGCCAAATTTCATACTCCTCCGACCGCGCACTTTTCGTAAAAAGGGGTACAAAGTCTTTGCTTCACGTATTAATATATAGATTCCCCTGAAACACAGGAATGAATCCAGGAGCGACAATTGTCTCTTTTAAAATTTGACAGAAAAAGTGTCGACGTCTGACATACCTATGTAGATAGTATTAAAGACGTCCACAATGTAATTTAGGCCTTACGTGTTAAACCATAATGCTCAATATTGCTGGGATGTTTTTCAAGCGCTGACCATATCATCATCTCAGCCGAAAGACTTTCACTGCTTGACATAGGCTGACCATATATCAAATTATTTATTTGGACCATTACCGTCTACCGGACAGATCCAGATTCTATGATGTTACTTTACATTTCCAAGCAATAAAATCCAATGACTCTTATTTATTTTTTGGACCATATAAAAGATACACACAACTTAAAGCTAAATACAAAAGTGTTAGGTCAATATATTAAGTGTGCACCCTCTCTTACAGTAGGCCACAGCATGCAAAGTAAAAACATACATACAGTTGACGAAATTGGACAAAGTTACAAATAGTAAATATCTAATAATTAATTAAAAATAATGAAATACAAATAATGAAATTACAAAGAAAAATCTTAGAAATTATCGTATGAGAAAAATGCGGCGTCATAGCGATATCTCGCTTTGTCTCTCGCACGTCTGCATTTAAATACATAGTTTGTATCGTGCATCCTTACTCCCTACTAACAGACTTCAAAGAAAGCCTTTCGAGTCTGGTACATGTCTATCTTATTCATTTCCGAGCAGATTTAAACTAATCTTTGAATTTTATATTTTTTACTAGCGAGTCGTCCGTCCGGCTTTGCACGGATAGTACAAAATCTTAACATATTATACACCTAACCTTCCTCATAATTCACTCTGTCTGTAGGTAAAAACCTCATGCAAATCCGTTCAGTAGTTTTTGAGTTTATTGCAAACAGACAGACAGACGCGGTAAGGAACTTTGTTTTATAATACGCAGTGATAGTTTTGTTAACGTAACTATTAAATTAAAAGAATAAAAGAAATTCACATCACAATCTTTATGACAAACATTATGAGTTTCTTGTTCAGAAAACTAATTTTAATTTATAATAGATTTTAGAAAGAACATAAATTGCATTGCTAGACTGTCTAGCTATGTGACATATCGATATCTCCTTTCTATATCACTAATATAATAAAGAAATGATTTGATTTTTTTAATGGAACTCAAAAACTGATCAACCGATTTAAATAAAGAAAGCTATATAATCACCAAGTAACATAGACTATACCTTATTTAAAAAAACAAGTACTGTTACTAACATAACCTAACATTTTTTCGCGACCGAAGCCGCAGGTAATAGCTAGTTACTTAATATAATCGGAGAATTAAAACATTCCTTGTTCTTATCGACTTATCGTTATTGTGGATATGTTTTTTTTAAGTACTTAAATATATTATTCAATTACACGGTACTTAACTCTTCTAGAACAATCTTGATAAAAACATTTTCTAGCAATTTCAGTTACGTTGTTGTAAACGCATTCCGAGATAAAGAGTATCCAATTGGTTAATCTAGAATATGAACTATGTGTGTGCCAAAGTTCATATAAACTAGTGAACGGTTTACGCTTGTTAAAATGTCTTTTTTTGAATTTTCTAATATGAAGCGACTAGACGAAAACATAGTAAAGGCCTTTGAAAAAGTATTGAGAATGTCACCATATTTTTAAATAATGTTCTATTGGCAGCGCTCAGAAAAATGCATGGCGCACACACAGTCAAACAGTGCACTCGCCTTAAAAAAAATGTAGTTAATTAAGTTAATTATGAAGCTGAAAAAAATATTGTGCTACCGGCACTCAAATTATTCGAGAGCCGGTTGCACTGGGTTTTCTCCAGGTTATCTTGAGGCCTAACGTTGACAAAATAGTTACACCTTTGCGTTGCGTCGGTAACCAGTGACATTGCTTGATTTAAACTAGGCCTAGTAGACAATCCTCAAATTTGCAACGATAAGAAGCCCGCTAAATTATATCAATAAACGATTGAAATTAAAATTGCATCCCCAGTATACAATAACCGCTGCCCAAGAGGCGGTATTAACATCTTTAACAAAAGGATCTTTGCATGGACAAGTTCTAACTACACAAAGACAGAATTAATGAGTTCAAATCCCGCCAGTTTTTTTCCACTTTCTCATACATTTGTTTATTTACGAGACAACAGGCCACGGTTACCACTTTCACTGTTTATTTAAAAAGAACCAGTATACTGCCGCTTCGAAGCTGACCAAGATTAGCATAATGATTGTTTACGAATAATATTAATGGTGAATCTATTAACATACGACAAACATTTTTAAGCGGATGTTTCTTTGATCCAGTATGAACGCTAGACCATTTGCTCAGAGGCATAAGTACTTTTCTGGAGTTCTTAGTAGCAGCTTGAAATCTGGTCTAGTGTCTGGTAAACTATAATGTACTGTGCCTCTGTGAAATCCCAACAAAGCTATAAATATGAGTGTGCCACGACTTCATTTAACTCTTTGACAATTTTATATAGTCTTCATAAATCATCATAATAAAGAGGGATTATACTTAATTATATGTGTTATAATAAAACATTTATTTCGGACATAATCCATATGAGTTAGTAATAATTTACTTACAAACTAAACCAAAAGGGTAATAGTAACTGATGGCTTTACTAGACCTACATGTCGCCAGCTTTATTTTGAGGTAGGTGCGCGACGTATTTTTCTCAAGTAGACACATTTCTTAATGCCTCTTCTGAAAATTTCCTTTCGATAAATTTCTAGTAACAGCAACATCCTACATACATCCTAGTAACAGTCTGACGCAGGAATTGAAATGAAATGAAATGAAACGATGAAATGAAATGATTATTTATTTGCAAGGAACAAAGTAGTAAAGTTGTTAAAAATGTACATAATTAAAAATGTTCACATATTTCGCCTGTTTACTCGACATGCGAAGAATTTCTAATTAAAAGTAACAATACATCTATTTAAAATCAATAATTCTCAGGTGATAAGCAGGCCCTAATATAATTAAAAACCTCAAGATCGTTCACAAACATAAACGCAAGTTTATTCGCACCAACGAAGAAACTGAACGGTGACAAGAGAGAATGGTTTAATAACAAAAATTACCTGACCATTACTTCACAATTTTAATGGCTCTTCCAGTGCCTCTACAAAACTAATAATTACCGACTGTCATATGTAGGACACGTTCACTTTCGATAGCATTGGGTGTCTGACCCTGGCTTAAGAGAAAGTCATTAGGAACAGATTAGGGTAAGCCAGCTTAGAAGTTCAGTGTGGAGAGATCGCGTAGGAGGTGATGAAGTACTTGTCAAAGTTCACTGCTGGACGATAGTTATCTAACAACTTCAATACGCAAGCTTACCACTAGAGAGACAAGGAAAAATATTGCCCGCCTGATGGTAAGTGGTAAGTGTAATATTCTATCACATACCTACACACAACACCATCTAGCCCAAACTAAGCAGAGCTTGTACTATGGGTACTAGACAATGGATAAATATACATAGATCCTTTTCTTTTTGTAAATATTTGATGATTCATGCACACAAATGTTTGACTTGTGCGGGAATCGTACCCGCGACCTCAGACGTGGCAGTCGGTTACACTAACCACTACGCCATCGAAGTCGTCAAGTATAATTGATAAGATCAAGTTGTGATGAGGAAGATAATATATCATATACTAGATTTAGCACGCGGCATCGCTCACTTAAATATATAGGTTAGGTTAAGATTGCAACAGTACTTTTTTCTGGATGAAAGGTACACTATGTCCTATTCTATACACCCGACAACGTGTATGCAATATTTCATGTTGATCGGCCGAGGAGTTAAGTCGTGAAAGCGTAACAAACAAACAAACTCGTATTCGTATTTATAATATTAAGTAAGGATGTCATCTCTACCGCAGTAGAGACTAATAGCTTTGCGAATTTAGCTCACTAAATGAGCAAAGCTGTTAGTTCTACCTTCTTTAAATGTTTGGATTTTATTACTACATTTCACTTCGTTAGCAAGTATCCAGAAATCTTATATACCTAAAACCTCCAGTGTTTGCAATTCTTCTTTTTTTAATTCCTTTCACAGTAGGCAATACATTATTGCTTCTCCTGGTTTTAAAAGCAATCGTAGGCTTAAATATAGTCGATTACTACCAGGCGAGTCGTATACTTGCTTACCACTTTGATAGTATCAATAGACGTAAGTTAGTATTCTTAAATATCATCAAAACTTGATTGAACTTTATTACTTCATTGTTTGCGAAGATTTAAACATAATCGCTTTAAGGCAAAATTGGTATTAAGCCGCATCTGCTAAGACTAGGTTGACCTCCTATAGAACAGTTGGGAAAATATCATTCCTTTCTCTTACCATCTCTCTTTTAATATCCACCATCTTAAATATATCTAAACTGTCTTCAAAATTAAAATTAAAAGCGTCGCTGTCAATTCTACTTGTATCCAGGTCAACACTTTCGATAACCCAGTATTATGTGACCCTACGTAAGATTAAGAGAAAGTCCGCGTAGGTTGGATGAAAGAGGTCGCTAATTAGAATACAATATGATTATGCTATGGTATTGCTGATATTGGGACAGCGAAGAATAATTTGTCATAAGTAATGAGATATTAGCAATTAGGTTGATAGTTCGTGAAGTGGCTATGCACTAGACGTGCAAGCAACTACATGTGGGATTTAACATAGGTTACACAATGAAGTCGTTGTGTAACCCATTATAAACCCATAATATAGTAATGAGTAATGTTCTATCCAGGGTAAACCTATGGGAACGTATTCTGTCTTAAATAGTTTTTTTTAAATATTATATGGCAAACAAGCATATGGCCCCACCTGATGGTAAGTGGTCACCGTAGCCTATGGACGCCGGCAACATCAGAGGCATCACTTGCGCATTGTTGACTCTGTAAAAACCATTTAACACTCTTTTCGGTCTATATATTAATCCAGAATCATATTCTATCCATGTGCCAAGTTCCATCCAAATCTGTTCAACGGTTTACGCGTGATTGAGAAGCAAACATTCAAAAATCTGCACAGCTTTTTAAAATATTAACATATTGATATTAACATATATCGCAGCGGCACACCGGTGGCCAGATAGATTTTTAATTATGTCTTGTATTCTAAGACTTGACAGATTAATAGTTATCACAATGGCCGTTTTATTTAATTGTTTGTCTTTTAACGAATTGCCAGGTATTCTACTGTGCTTAATATCTCAACAAAATTAATTTGGTTCAGCATAATTTTGAGTCATAAGATTTATCAACCTTCAAAATATTTGGAATGTCCTTTATTACAGATAATCAAGCAGTAAATTCAGGGTACAATGATAATGAAGATAATAACATAGGTGTAGTCGAAGCCCTTCTATTTGCAATACGTTCACAAAAATTGTTACAAAAGATCGTTATGTAAGAGAATTATAATAACAAAAACGTGTTATGAAAAGAAGAGAATTAAGTTATTAAAATAATTTGGTATTGTAGCATGTAGTTTGTACATAACTGTTGTGTAATTCAACACAAGTAAGTATACCAATTTTATTTGAGCTGTGATATCGACAACTTTGAAGGTTTCTATCTAGGTCATCAAATATTAATAACTACACCTTCTGTTTCGATGATATTGTGACTTGCTTCTCTTTAACCCATTATGGACCTAAATGCTCCATACTTCCAAAAACATAACAAAGTTCAAGGGATAAACCTTACTTCGGCAGCATTATTTATATATATGAAATAAATATGACGTATGCTATTACATACATTAACTACAGAACTGAAAAAAAAATGTTAATCAGAATATTTGAGAATACTGCTCTACCGTATATGGATCATGAATTATTATAGTACAGATAATTGCCGATGTTTACAAGGCTACTGATACGGTAATACTAAAAATTATATACAAAATGTATAGAAACGTAAGGAGTACCGCAAGGTCTAACATTAGGGCCAAGTCTATATATTTTCTCGCTTCCATTGTTCATTCCCAATCATAATGAACTATTGAAATTAGTGATTGTATGCAATTTTATATTTGCATGTGTAATTTTTATTACCCTTACGACGGGCTAAAGGTTAGGTAAAATAATAGACAAAGGTGCCGCAAAATACATAGTACCTGTTTAATATGCGCATAAATTATGTAAATGTGCGCAGCTTGTACATATATTATTCACACATTAATATTTAAATTTTGATGATAGTAATGTCGTCGGATCAACATCAGTCAGAGCGGAATTTAAAAATATCATGACATTCGTTTAAAATAAAACGTAAATAAGTATGTACAAATTCAATGTCCTCTGAAACTATAATTGAAACATGAAATTGTTTAACAAAACTCATACCATATTTTACTTTAAGAGTTTATCAAAAACATAAAGACAAAAATAATTGCTTAGACTATTATACGATTTCTAAACCGTGTATATAAAGTTAATATAAAAAATAATGCCAAAAGAAAACTATTAAATAATTACCTTTAGTGTATATGCTGTGTTAGATCCATCAAACGAATCAAAACTGTTGAGAGAAATAAAGCAAGAGTTCGTGCAAAACATTAGCACATTTATGAATTTAAGAAGTATTTTTCCTACCTTTGTTCTTGCCCGGCCTACAAAAACATAGCCGGGCCTATGTTTTTGTAGGCCTAAAGAAATTTAATATTGTACAGGCACCATGCATTTTTCGGTACGGAAACTGAGACTAGGTATTGGATCATAGACAATATCTTTATAAAAATTCATGACGGCCTCTTGCTTCATTGGTGCATAAAACAGGCAAAGCAACAAACATTTGTATAGAATAAAATGGGATAAATAATTTTATATCATTATCCAAAAACAACTTGCGATTACCTACAAAAGGCAATTAGATGTTCATTTTAGATTTCTTTTGTTCTTTAGCTCTGACATCTTCCGGCTTCAAACCCCACACCGTTAAACACGGAAAACAACCTTTAATAACTCAATTACTACCTTTTTTAACAGTATACCCATTTTTTGTTTCAGATCCATCTGTCCAACATTCTGACATTGAGAAGGTATAATTTTGTATTATTTTACTGCTAAAGCCTTTTTTATTCCTGCACAACTTATAATGCCTATGTTACACTGCATCTAATTCTTAGAAAGTATACGAACATTTAATATAGACCTAGTTCTAGACATCCTCGAAGAGATAAAGTTGTATTATACCCTCGATTATGATTAAACTTAATTTTATTTCCCGGTTTGCTAGGAGGGAAGTAGAATTCATTTTTCAATTCTTGCTATATCCGTTGCGGGTTCCAAGACAGTTTAGTTTTCACAAGGACTTCACGATTATCAAAATCACAGGTGAACTTGGCTACACAGGTATTACAGTGGCTAGAATCAGTTAAAAAAATCTGTACTAATATTATAAAGCTAAAGAGTTTGTGTGTTTGTTTGCTTGAACGTGCTAATCTCAGGAACTACTGGTTCGAATTGAAAAATCTTCAGTGTTGGATAGCCCATTTATCGAAGAAGGTTATAGACTCTATAACATCACGCTACGGCCAATAGGAGCGCAGCATAAATGAAAAATATTGCAAAGCCGGGGAAAATTCTCTTATGTGAAGCAGACGAAGTTGCGCGGGTCAACAAGTACCTTATATTCTTCTGTTTCATCTCTGGTAACAAGAGAATATAACATATTTCCAGTATCAATATAGAGAATTTCCTGACAGACCCAATAACACTTTCACTGACTTGAAAATTGAACTCGGATTCATTGGTACCGTATCCTACGCAGATTTGTCGATCCTATGAAAAGGATTTACAATCTTGCCGGTGCCTAATAACATACAAGGTAAGTTTCACGTTGGTCAGTTCTAAATCGAAGTGAAGATTGCCCTGTGATTTACTTCTCTTTGCTAATAAACGTTATTTAGAAATTTTACGCTTTATTTATCTACTTTCATCTTTGAAACTCTTTGCCCGCGCACCCAGTTCGCTTAAGTCAGAATTTCCACTTATTGCTAAACAAATTTAGTCAAAAGCTTAATCAATTATAGTTATCTATATCTGTAGATGTCATTTCTGATGTAAGCTTATCAAGAATACTGCATAAGCACACCCCGACATCAAACCTTTTCATGTTATAAGTCTACGAAGTTCTTTGTATTACTAAAAGGGCATGTGGCTTTTGTATGACGAACGACAAAGATTTTGAACTCAACCTCATCGTATGCATGTCATTCTAGGTCCTTTTAACCTTTAGATGACAACCAATTGAACTCATATTGTGTTCCTGCAAAGAGGATGTTTTCAAGAGGTCCTTGAATCTCTTTAAAGAACGTGTCAAGTGTTCTGTTATCAACAAGCTATCCCCTTCGCCATAGTAGTAATTTTAATTTTGCATAGTGAGCAAAACGTGAGTAATACCCTTTATGTTAGCGATGCGCAGTTGTCACCGAAAATATCGAACGATTCGAATATTGCATGATGTACAATATTGTATTCGAATGTGAATTAATGTGTTGACATTGATTATTATCGAATAACGATTGATATTTTCATTCTGTAGGTATCAAGATTAAATTTGATATTCACCTATTTTGTTTTTATACCACGATGTTGGTAACTAAGCCTACCTAATAGTAAGCAGGATAGACGCTCGGTATCCAAACAGCATCACATACGCATTACAGACTGTTAAAACCTATTTAAATTAGGTAAACATTACTAGTATGTTATCAATCAATAATAAATACATATATTCGAATAACTATTACAATGATTCCAATCACTATCATTCGAATGCTTATTGCTACGTGAAGCAAGGCTTTGACAACACGATGTATGCCTACTAACCACTATTTCTGTCATTAAAGAAAGGAATCTGACCTCGTTCCAGAACGTCTCTGATTCTGTCAGAGAATGTTTCTCAAGGTCTTTCCTACAATAAAATCAATATAACAATAAGTTATGAACACTATTGTTATATTAGCACTTCTGCACATGCCCTAAGAGCAAACGTGTCGACAAGTCGCAATAAAGAATCGCATTACGAAACAATGGCTGTCTAAATGTCGTGAGGTGTGATGTAGTTTGATGTTCGCAATCATTATAAGATATGTTGCATGGCAAGTTTGAAATCAGACATTGTTTAAACTTTCTTATATTGTTAGACAGCTGGTCTTATTTTCGATTAAGTATGCGTTAATCAAGTTTTTGTCAATATATTACTATCCTTCGGGAAGAGTACTTTATCTTGGATGTGAATGCGAAATTTCATGATGGTCAGTCGAGTAGTTAAGGCGTGAAAGCGTAGCAAACAAACAAACTCACATTCACATTTATAAAACTAGTATGTCGTAAATACATATAGATTCCCCAACTTTTTGATTCAATTCGGTCGAAACGTCTGGAAATCAATAGAATATTCATTAACTTTAAATACTTAACGCGAGTAAAGATCCTTTGTCTTATATTATTTTTAGTATGTGTTCAAATGGAGTAAGTTTAAAAACGTTTGTCTTATACTGTCTCTACATATACAAAAAATCTTAAGAGAATTTTATGAGAGATGAAAGTCCTATGGAAGCTTCGGCAGACGCTACGGATTTCCACTTACTCTGCTTCTGGCTTATCACTCTTGCTACATTCACTTTTATTACGTTCTTCATGCACGCTCTTCACTTTCAGGTACTCTAAAAGGAGTTAATTACAGAAAAATCTCAAAACTTCTATTTCACTCTTTAACCGCGACATATAACATTAAAACATGTTATTAATTTTGATAGGCATAGCAAGGACCACACCTCGCACATTTACAGTATCAAAGCATAACATTTGGACATTATACACAGAGTACGATTTCGTAATTTATTCGTCACATAATAAATAGGCGTACAATTTATTGTACAATATATATCACTAGACATAACGCGTACCTATTATCATTGCAATATGGCAATAAAAAATCTGACAAGAGTCAATCATCCAAGGCATTTTAAATCGTGTTGAGGTCAAGATATGCTCTCAATAGTTCGGCACTAATACGCTTATGAAGTATGTGATAATTCATAAAATATTTTACTTTCCAACATCAATAAATCAGCCATATTTTATCAGAACGCATGCAATAGCAATAAATCAGTAACACTAAAATTTTTATTGAATTCAAGCTTATAATATAATTAGAACAGCCTTGTATATAAACTGTCCCCCTGCTGGGCATGAGCTTCATCTAAGTTTGAGCAGGGCTACGTCATAGTCCACCACACTGGCCTAGTAATATTAAGCTTATATTAACAGCTCAAAATGCATTTCCATTTAAGTTAAAATTTAGCAAGCAGTTTATATATTTAGTTTACTGATTTAGGCCTCAAAGAACTATACTGTGAATTAACATTGTACCTGTTGTCACCTTTGGGAGAAAGGTCTCTAGACCAATTAGAAATGTCAGATTTCCTTATTCGTCACAAATAAAGTAATGTGCGAAAGCAAAGCTAGCCAAAAGTGGGTATTATTACACACCGTCTCAAACATATACCTACCCTTTCGAGAGAGCGTAAATACTTATGTAAGACGAGTTAATCGTGACGTAACAGGCACACAACAGGTAATAACTCTGAAAATCCGGTTTCACATTCTAACCGCGACATAATATTTAGTGAACTTACAATTATTGGTAATACACATTGTCTTTATTCTAGGCGCGGTCGGAGAAAGTTAACATTTAGCGAGGCATTGTGCGATAGTAAGAGTGGATTAACACCTGGCTTTGTAAACTAAATCCAACTCGTTCGTCACTGACAAATACGTACATTTTTAAAGACTGCTTCGTTGTTCCTTTGGCATAAGTATGCGCTTTACGCAACCTTATGTCACGGAAACAACGGTATAATTTATTATGCCTTCTCTTCACGTCACTACTATTTGAGCGTTCAGTTTGTTTTTTGTTTTTAACGTTCTTAAAAAGACCACGTTCGCACTACCTATGTATATTCCTGTATCCTGAGGGACTTCAGAAACACTCGAAGAACTAGAATCAAAAATAATTTTGCAGCTCATAAAATGTTTTGTCCTGTGTAGGATTTGAACCCTCAACACTTGGCATAGTTTGTTACGAGTTTTTAGTGCGAGTTTGTTTTACGTTAACGCGATCGACATGTTTATGACGTTCGACGCTGCAATTGGCCCGCTCGAAGAGATAATGATATCAGAGAATCAAACGCGGTAAACGTTTCGATATCTTTAACGTAAAAACGACTCGCATTATGCACCCTGTTTGCTACACTCTTACTAGAGGCGAAAGTAACAATAGTTCTGTCGAGTGACGTCATCGAGCGTGGTCATTACCGTCAAGTCGATATTAAAGTCCCAAATATGTATATCGTATATATGCATTACTATAACTGTCCCTTAAAAGACGTTTATCACAAAAGTTATCTCTAGTGATCGCGAGTTGTTTTTATTTTTTAATCACTGCTGCCAAACCTTCATAATAAAAAAATAAACGTATAAGAAACAAGGCATCAGTAACCTCAATTACATCAAGTTCTGTTCTAAACTTAGAAAACTGATTATCCTTTGTGTTGCAAAGGTGGAAAAAAAAGTATAGCAGAGATAGCCTAGTGGGAAACCGTTGGACTGCGACGCACACGCAGAGGTCTCGAGTTCGATCCGAGGGCGCGCATCTCTGACTTTTCAAAGTTATGTGCGTATTAAATAGTTAATTATCGCTTGCTTTAACTGTGAAGAAAAACATCGTGAGAAAACCTGCATGTCTAAGATTTCTCAATACTGTTCTCAAAGATATGTGAAGTCTGCCAACCCGCACTGGGCCAGCGTGGTGGACTATGGCCTAACCCTTTTCACACTGAGAAGAGGCCCGTGCCCAGCAGTGCGAGAATGAACAATAATTTTATTTTATTACTAATAAATATTCCTTTAGTGAGGCAATGGACGTTTCATATTATATTTAATTTGAGTCCTAAAGTATTTATATTAATTTTATATTAATTAATTTTTAAAACATAATATTACATTCGTTCCTGTGGTATAACACATCCACATTTCGCCAGTTCTCTTACCAAGACTTTATAGGCGGCAGACCGACTGCTATATACCGACTCCGTGCTGTTTTTTTTAAGAAGTCTGATTTACAACTACATCAAAGAACCTGGAAACGTTTTAGCTAATCTGGGCATCAAACACGGGTCTTTACAATTGATCTTAAGCATAAGAGGAAAGCTATGCCACGGGACTTAGGCGAAAAAAGCAGTCGATATTGAACATAATTACATTTTACCATGTAATGCAAGAAGATTTTAGCTTCATTAATATATATATTTTATTTCGAAACTGGTTGTAGCAACCTTCAATACATAACATTCCACAAATCATTTAATAATTGACAACCCTATTTTTCAATATATACAATTACTCTCTAAAATCACCCTAGAAATCGTATTACGATAATTATCTCCAATCGAAAAGTCAAGGCGTTCCATATTCGAATTTGTCAGTTGTCAATGATTACGTTCGATATTCGAATTTGTAGTTGTCAATGTTTGACAGGTTATTTTTTTAATAAAACAGCTGTCATACGAGGCAATGACCCACGGAGGTGTGGTCAGAATGTATAATTATGGTTGTATGAGATACCAATGTATGTTCGGTCGTTTTATTTTATTGCTTATAGATTGCATAGTTTTAAATTAAAATTTGTTTCGATGAACCGATAATGGTTTTTACAACGGAGAAATAGCGATTGATGTTTTTTTTCTTTGTATAGAAAACAAATTTATATTGTTCCAATTTCATGTTTATAGTTTTGATATTATTTTTGAAAGCTATTCGCGCTCTATAGTATAAGAGATGCTTATTGGTAAGGAATATACACGAAAATCATATAATTGTTATGTCTACGTAGTCTTCTCGCCCAAAGAAGTAACTACCCTCATACAGAAATTAGCATGAGACTAGTAATACTGTTATTACTGCGTTTCGCCCGATAGGTACGAGTTCCGGAGGCATCCTTTCTCATAATATGTCGGCACTCAGCACTGCGCGAGTGATACTCCTGATAGCAAGCAAGCAAGCAAATATAAGTTACGATAACCGGCTACCATCAGTCGGACTGTAAGCATGTTTGCCACTGTTGTTGTACTCATAGGAAAGTAAATACGATATAATATAATCACATAATATAATAAAAGTTCTGCTAAAGATAACTAATAGAAAAATCCAATACATAACACTTCGTCCAATGCAGGATTTAAACTCAAGACTTCGTTTTTAAACACAAACATAAGCGCAAACTTACGTTACAAAACCAACGAGTCCTATCTAGTGTTATAAATACAACTGTGAGTTTGTTTTGTTACGCTTCCACGCCTTAACTACTCGACCGATCATGCACTTTCGCATACACGTTATCAGGGGTACAGAAAAGAGCATAAGATACCTTTTATCCAGAAAAAAAGTAGTTTCTAAGCCGTGGGCAAAAGCTAATTATAATATATACCATGCAACACGAAAGTTTAAAACTTATTACCAACGAGTTAGTTTCTACGATAAATAAAAAAAAACATGTCTTTATGGTAAAAGCAACACAACTACCCAACTAATACCTCCGTCATAATGTAATAATAGCCCGCGCAAAATGCATAACTACATCCACAGACTATACACACTGTAGTCTATGGAAGCAAGATGGCGGCGTAATGCAAATATCGAGGTACAATTAAGCGGGAGCGGAATCGAGTCATTATATCGATATCGCTTATTACTCGATTATCATAAGTGCTGTAGCTTGCATACGTAATAATTGAGTATCGATATGAAATCGGTTCGAGCGAATATAGCTCGGGTAACAATCGGGTACATTTAGTATTTGTATTTTTTGTTGTACTGGCTTGATGGTACAGTAAGTCTGCGTTCATGTTTACGTGTAATCGAAGTCTCAGTTTCTATTTCCAAGAGGTTGGTCTGTTATAATATTCTTAATGGTAATATGGAGTCTAGATGTGCTCAGTTGACGGATATAAGCTCGCCCCTATTGCATTTATTTATTTATTTATTTATTTATTTAGGCTTACCAACACCTTATTACGATATTACACTTTTCTTTTACATAATAGATAAATACATAATACTATAGTAGCATTTCACAGGCAAGCGCAGCAAGCACAAGTTTTGTAAAGTTGACAAACCGAAATAAAAAAAAAATTGAAAATTTATGTATGTAAACAATTATTTCGGTCGAATTTCGGTCACGGCGACCAATCTTAACGGAGACTGGCCATCTGCGCACGAGATATTATAGTGCACAAGTGTGTGCGCAAACACAAGTGCACTCTCCGTTCCCTAACTCTCATCATGATCCGATGGGACGGATGATCCGACACGACCGGAGAGAGATCAGGCGCAGGACCAACGGCTTTACGTGCTTTCCGAGGCACGAGGGTATCTTAAACCGCAACTTCCTAACTGCGGGCTCGTATTGAGATTTCTCAACAGAAAAATCCAATAACTATTTGTTGGCTCGACCCGGGATTCGAACCCGAGACCTCATGCACAGTAGTCGCATTCACTACCGCTGCGCCACGGAGGCAGTTAAATAATTATTTAGGCAGTAGGTATATAAATAAAAACTATAAAATTAATATGCAGTCTAATAATATATTATATAACACGTCAAAAAATTAATCTAGAAATGATTTTCTGAAACTGCTCGATTGTTTACTACTTTTACTATTGCTCACTTTTATTACTCTTACTTTTATATAAAATTTCCTTTTCATATTTTCATTTAGTTTAAGTTTACTAATGTTGCATATATAACGTGAATGCTGTGTATACTTTTAATAGGCAAACATATACACCCACGATTTTATCCATAGTGCCATTTACATTGCCATTGTAACATTTGTATGTATTGCTGTAAGTGTACCTTATAAAAAATAAATAAATAAATAAATAATTATTGAATATTAGGTATACAGTAAATTTTACATAGGACCTAAATATTAGTTGGCGATATGTGGATGAAATACAAATTTGTTCAAGTATTATTTTCTAGACTTCAATGTAAGCTATATACCTGCTTATTATACATTAAAATAATTCGGTATTTTTTATCCTAATAATATAAGCGTATCCATTCGAGAGCTATTAGATTCGATGCCCGGGCTAGATTTAAATTTTCTTGATTAGAAATTCTCAACAGCAGTTAGACAATTTCCAAAATTAAGTGCGAATTTTGTAAATGGTTACCCATCCAAATATTTGACCTCGAAAGGGTTGCTTAATTTCTACGCAGATTTGCAGCACATGCCACTCTTTACGTTTTTACAAGACTAAAAAATATATTAAACTTTATAATTATTATCTTGTTGGTTCAATAAATTAAAATTCAATCAGCCATTTCTGCCGGTATTCTCTGTATAAGATGCTTGATGAACAAAAAATATACCCGCATAGGAGAAACATGTAATGATAGAGTCAGCAAAAAAAACTTCTGGCGTATAATTATTATCGTCCTTTAGATGCTGACGGTCCCATAAAAAATATATTTGAAAGAGCTACAACTAGATGCTGCGGCGTTGTTTGCTTGATGTGCTAATAAAATTAATCTATATCATCTTTAACGTTTTTAACCCTCGACGCAAAAAATATAGAGTTATACGTTTGAAGGATGGCTGTCTATCGTGTCATTGTACGTCCTAAACAGATCAACCGAGTTCAATACAGTTTTTCTTCGAAATACAAAGCGGGAATACGAACGAATTTGCGATGAAATTTCTTAGAATTTATTTTTAAAAGAACATTATTCTGTTCGGACTACTTAATGAAAGGGTTTAGATCAATCAAGAGTTTACGTACCCAAATTCATGACGAATTTCGGAGTAAATGTGTTCTACGATACGAACTATCGCGGTCGGTCCAAAACTTTAGCATTTACGTTTCACCGTAGGTCTGTGTCGCTAGGACTTTACAAACATTCAAACAACAGACACAAAGAACTAGAAAAACTATTAATGGATCATACACATTTTTAACCCGGGTATTGAACCTACAACACTTGACTCACTGTTTCACAAGGCGACTATTTCAACCACTACACCGTTTGTGTCAACTGTCAAGATAAACTTTGATAGCATTGACAGATAGGAGTCACACTCTGACTGTTTGTCTATTAAATCACCTCACCGGTCCTATAATAAGGCCGCGGGGGACTTACAAATAAGATAAGTCCTCTTATTAATTTTCCAATCGTATTTGTATGATGCTTTATTAGCAAGTCTATAATTAATACGAAGATTATAAATGCGAAAAAAACTACGTATGTTATGTTAAAATAGCTAAAATGCTGAAACGGCTTTGGTGACATTTGTTTAAAATATAGCTTTAACCGTGGAAAAGGGTATAGGTTACTTAAAGAGTAAATACGAATGAAGTTATCGGTTCTTACAAATGTTAGTTAAAAACGCGCAAAGAAATAAAATGTCTAATTGGCCTGAAAGGTTAAACCACTTACCTTACTCATAAAATAGGCTAATATATTAATACGTGAAGCAAAAACTTTGTACCCCTTTTTACGAAAATTGCAAGTACGGAGGAGTATGAAATTTGGCACAGTTAAAGTTTATATGGAGAAGGCCGAATCTTAATATTTTTATAAAATATGCATTAGAAATACATTAAATTAATGCAAAAACACTACACGCACACAACCATGCATTTGACACACGCAGTCGCATCGCGTTCGTAGTATTTCGATATTGTTCGTCTGACGTCGTACAATTCTTTGTAACTATGGTTACATTTACCTTATTTATATGTAAATAATAGAGAAAAACAGAAAACAAAGTAGCAAGCTTAGGAAATTTGGTCGAATTTTGACCACTAGCCAGTATATATAATTATAGGTACAGTAAATGTCTGAATGTCGGATACAATTGCCATTTACGAATAGACCAGCATGCGTTCTATCTGATTAACACATCCTAACTAATATTAAAAACGCAAATGTGAGTTTGTTTGTTTGTTATGCTTTCCCGCCTCAACTATTCAACCGATCATAATGAAACCGCATACACGTTTCGTCCAGAAAAAGTAATGTTACTAAAACTAACCCAACCTTTATTTTTCACTGTCTGCGTTCGCAGACAGTGAAACCACCATTACCATTACCCACCATTCAAGGCAACGAGTTGTCGTTGCCTTGAATGGTGGGTAGGTCGCTGGAACTTTTACTTCAGCGACCAAAATTTGTTTTTATTTTTTTACTTGGCAATCCTCGCGGGGCGGCGCGCGGCAGTGAGGTTATATCTGACTTACCCGGGGACCGACCAATGTTACCAAACCTACATTTAAGCGAGCAAACCCACAGACATACATACATACATAAACTCACGCCTGTTTCCCAGAGGGGTAGGCAGAGACTACGGATTTCCATTTGCTACGATCCTGACACACTTCTCTGGCTTCATTCACTTTCATAACATTCCTCATACACGCTCGCCGGTTTAAGGTGCTCTTAACCTGGCCTTTATCCAGAACGTCTCCGATCTGATCAAGAAACGTTCGCCTAGGTCTTCCCCTTGCGACTGTTCCATTCACACTAGCCTTATAAACTTTCTTAGTCAGTCTGTTCTCGTCCATTCTTTCTACATGCCCAAACCAACTTAACATACCCTTTTCTATTCTCGTCACTATATCCACTTTTATGCCGCATCTCTCTCTAATCACACTATTCCTTATTCTATCTTTCAGAGTCACACCACATATATTTCTCAGCGCTCTCATTTCTACAGCATTTATTCTGCTCTCATGCTTCTTTTGCCATACCCAACTTTATTACCAACCCACAGACAAAACCTAGTAAAATAACAAAGGTACAAACTAGTTCTAAAATTAGCTCACAACTATAAGCAAACAAGACAGTGTTAAAAAGTTCCACGCTTAGTTATAAACGCGGCTCATATTGCGTGAGGGAGGGCACGCGATTCAGGTGTACCTATGTGAGAGTACGCTTAAAATGTTGCATTTACATGAACTACATACCGCCGAAGGGTAAGCAGAGATGTATTATTAGTTTTATTTGCTAACCAGCAATCACGTGTACACTTATATCAGTATCAAGTAAAGGTATACATGTGTACATGTGAAGTTGGTTTGTATGTTTTGTTTTTATAATATGCAAAAACTGTTGAACGGATATGGACGGAATTTAGCACATGCTCTATAAACAATAGAATCGACTGCATAGATGGCGTAGAGGTTAATGTGTTCGTCTCGCTGCTACCACGGCGCCGAGTGTTATGGGTTCGAATCGTCCCAAACGGGATTTAACTAGTCTATTAACATATTAAAATATTGTTTTTAAAATTAACATGTACGTAAAAATAATTGTTTTAGCAGATGATAGTTTAATGAAAAAGACATTGGATTTGCTCAAAGGCTCATTTAAATCTTAATAAAAGAAATAAATAAAGAATATAAACGTTAAACATATTACCAGCTTTGTTTTAGTTCCTACCTTATTATTGACCAACCTATTGCAGTTTAGCAGGGTGTTTCGGAACTATACTTTTTAATGTTTTTTTTTTAATGGAAACCTTCGTAACTCTTCTGCTATCCCAAAAATCAAGCTCAGGTATCGTATGTAAACATAAGCGCAAACAAGGCATTCAGTTAAAATCAACAATTAAATCAAACTGATAATCAAATCAGGAAGAAAACGACATAGATACAAAGAAAGAAGAGTAATTACACTGTATCTTACTTAATGGAACATGCCTGCACCTCTACCTAACAATTCTGACATAATTATACAAGCGTATCGATACATTAAGTATATTTTTATTTCTTCAATCAGCTTTAAATTATAGCCTAGTCACTATAAAACAAAAAGGAGTTTAACATTCAACCTGTCTGTCGTGTTAGTCTTTAGATACATTGTAACGACCTATAATCATGTTTTAGTAAAATAAAAATTGCAAGTTTAACAATTTATCTGGTCCAGTAACCGCTAGAGTCGTGGGATTGAACACCGCACGGGGCAAAATTATGTGGTCTAATTTTTTTTGTACCATGGTAAGCATACGTCGCGTCTTATAGTAGGTGGTTACCGTCTTACCGTTGCCTAAAGAGCAGCGATAGCTCAGTGGGGAGACCAACAGGCTGCAATGCAGAGGGTCTCGGGTTCGAACCACGTCGCGCACCTCTGACTTTCGGAAGTTATATTACTTTTCGAAATTATGTGCGTATTGATTGACAATTATCGCCTGCTCCACGCCTCGGAAAGCACGTTAAACCGTCGGTCCCGGCTGCCATGAACATCTATGGCAGTCGTTATTGGGGAAGTCGACACAAAAGATCCCACTGGGTCGAAGTGTCGCCGGTCTGTACTGACTGCCCCCACACAAGATAAGATAAGATACCGTTGCCTATGCCTTGCGGAAAAAGTACCTATTGCTCATCATTCCTTATTAGTAAGGGGAGTGTACCCTTACATGTTAGAATTAAACTAGTCACAAACCTAGATTTAAGGGGGTTGCCTCGTTACTGCCACTGAATCAAGTATTGCGGCTTAGAGTCCCACAAATAGTTGTTTTAGGTCTTACTGTTCTTTATGTCCGTTGTTTGAATGTTTATAAAGTTCTTTAAGTTAGTAATCATAACGAGCGCGAAAGATATCTTTTAAAAATAATAATTGCTGCTGGCGAATTTCGAAGCTTAGTTTGTGGAAAGTCTGTTTTAAATCAAGTATTTTCTAAATTGCGATCACAGACATTATTTTGACTTAGAACTGTTAAGGGTTTTGCAAATAATATATCTAGATATTTGATAGGATATGATTTCCTAATTCTAAATACCGAAACTATTACAAAAATGCTACCACCAAACTTAAACATTAATCACTAGCTTTTACTCGAGGCTTTACTCGCGTATAAGTAGGTTAATTTAACTAAGAAAAATTTGAAACTTTTAAAATTAAAATATAGCCTTTGTTACTCGGCGATAATATAGCTTTTAAATGGTCGAAGATTTGTTAAAATCGGTTGAGAAGTTTTTGAATTAAATCCTTACAAACAAACAAACAAGAAATCAAATCTTTCCTCTTAATATTTGTCTAGATTTACTAGTAATATTTCACAGCAGCATCTAGCCATACGTTTTTGAAGTAAAATATTTACGTTCAAAGCATAAAAAATGCTTTTAAATTACGTACGTCCTGAAGCAACATTTTAGCGGCGTCGTTCTGTATATAGAAAAGGCAGTCCGCCAAGATATATTTATTGTAAATGGCTACGTTTTTATGGGAACGCGAAATTTACGGCGTAATCCTATTAACGTCGGTGTCATGGTAACGTATGTGTGAATCCATGGACGCGAAAAGGTTGTTCGTGTTTTAATATGCTTTAGTCGATAAAGTTTTTATTACATATCACGATAATTTTTGTTTCTATATACATAATGTTTTGTAAAGAATGAAGAATTCTGAAATAACTTAGAGTTTCAGAACTATTGAGTTACGGGACACTTATATAGAAATAAAATGTTTGTTTGTCTGTTGATTCGTAGGATACTTTAGAAACATAAATATATTTATATTAATACCATCTTACCGATTACAACAAATCTTAGTAGTTATAGCTTTTATTTTATTTAATAACTTTTACGGATTAGAGACTAATAACAATAAATATGTTAGTTTACAGATAGTCAGATTGCTAATTAATTAAAGGCCAAAGCAAGTATAACAAAACAAAAGATTCACACAAAATATCGTCTGAAAATTCAATTACATGTTCCGAATGGCATCTAAACTTTTTGTTATTTTTCTATTTTTCGATTTAGGGACTTTTATATGCCAGTCCCATTGTAACCAAAGCTAATACTAAAATACAAAAAACAACCTACCAGACTACATATTGATCTTGCTACCTCACTCACTGGTTCAGCGAAGATATTTTTGATGCTGCCTACATCTAACCTATTATACGTAAACTCATTGACACAATCCATTAGCAAATGGTATACATCCTGAATGACAAAGCTCTCAATTTAGGGAATAAGTTTTACGCGAGCTATGTAAACTTGGCCAACGGATAATGTCCCTTTTAACAATAAAACAAAGTGATGCTTCAACACTACAGTTCAAGTATAACATTCACGTTTCAACTACAGCTCTAACGAGTCCAAACTTCTTTCATATATGAACGAACATGTAGGCATACATCTTACATAAGTGACATCAACATACAAATACATTGCTACTATCATGCGACGAAACTAAATCAAGAGGAAACAATAAACAATTGTCATGTTACTGCGCTATTTAACAACGAATTCCTCCCTAAACACACTCGGCTTTGCTGATACATAATACATGACGTGATGTTGCCCTTGAATTGTTTGGCACATATAAGCTATCAAGAAATAAATGAAAGTTAACGGACTTAGGGTTGGTTTGTTCCTATGTGTTTTTCTTTGGTCTCTCCGTGAACACGGCTGCTAAAAAGCAACCGAAACATTGGGAAAATTGTGAACTTAAATCTAAATAATTTTTTTTTAATTAATTGATCCTAGATAGAAGTAAACAGTAACTAGTAACAGTGTTTAACAATAGTAGTCTAATCTAAAATATAAATCTAAGAGAAAATCCGTAAAAAGTAGTTCAATTGCCCTTTTCTTTCAAAATTTCTTTAACAAGAGCTAGGCTTCTAAAATAATAAAAATCGCTCGTGAAAATCATGACGGCGTCTATTTATTTTTTTAAATTAGAACAGAACATCAAATTTTTTAAAAATGCGTTCGGAAGTTTCGCTCCTAATACGTAGAACTTAGCAGTAAACCGTTGTTTACAAGTATAGTATGTATAAAATGTATGTATATACAAAAAAAAGTAGATAGGTATATATGTATGTTTATCCATTGTCTAGAACCCATAGTACAAACTCTGCTTAGTTTGGGCTAGATGGTGTTGTGAGTTTGTAATAGAATATTATTATATTATTATTATTATAGTCTGTATTATGAAGCCAAATAACGCAATATTAGTTAATGACGAGGACCGAATGGTCCGATCAGTAGCGTGACTTGACCTTTGACTTTCATAAGTGTTACTTAACGAACTAAACTAATAAATATTTTTCACTATAAATCAAATTTTAATAAAGATTCCAAGACGGCGTATTTTGATTTTAAAAAAGGAACACTGCCTCAAATCTCGATTATGCGTTTTAAAAAAATAAAATAGCGCCATATTATTTAAAAAAATAGAACAGAACTTCAAATCTCGAAAATGCGTTCTGAAATTTCGCACTTAAACTTGGCAGTGAATTGTTGTTCAAGTATAATCTGTATTATGACGCTAAAGAACGCAATTTTGGTTAATGGCGGGGATCGAATCGTCCGATCAGTGGCGTGATGTTAGAGCTGTTTTTTGTTCAACAATTTGGTGAAGGTTGCCGCACTGAAGATGGTTCGTGGTTTGCGATTTTAGGTAACACGGATGAGGAAAAATAATATTAATTCCAGATAACTGAGCGTAATTGTTAAGATGTCTCTTAAATATGAAGTCCTGGGGCCAATGCACGTAATGAAAACGGTTCGAAATAGAATTCTGACCTACTCTAATGGAAATTGATTAAATAAATATTATGTTTTTTTATCACAAGATTTGTTAAACATATTAGGATGGCCTACACGGACACAAGGGTTCAACGTTAAGAGGCCCTACGAGAGTATTTATTATTGTTTGTTTCTCATTCACGGGTATTTTCTTCGTACTTTATAAATATACCTGGGCCTTTGGGAGGCTTACACGGGGATGTGGGTTCGAAGTCACGGACGTCCCAACTATTCAAACTATTATAATAAAGGCGAATGTGAGTTTGTTTGTTTGTTACGCTTTAACACCTGAGCTACTCGACCGATCATCATGAAATTTCGCATACTCGTTATCAAGGGTACAGAGAACGACTTACGCTGATCTTTAATCCAAGAAAAAGTATTCGCGAAGTACGGAAATTGATTGACAAAATCTACTAAATGCGAGCGAAGCCGCTGGTTTAATCTAGTAGACTATATTTTTTTGAATAAACCAATTCGTATTAACAGAATATTATCAGATATTACATCATGTTCCTATTAGTAATGGATGAGTTTTTAGACGATAACCGGTACGTATTGAAGCAAAAAATATCGTTTAAATGTAGCACATTTATTATTTAAGACCGATCATCGTCGTAATAATAGGATACCACAGAGTTTAGAAATAGCGCGACGCGGTCTATGTGTCGCGTCTATCGAAATTTGGATCCGTACTCTTTGATAGATACTTATAGCAATTTTATTCACAATACATACAAAGTCTGACGCATATATCCCTGAAAGATGTACTATAGCTATATTTCGCCAGCTATTGTATTATGTTCGTTGTAGAAGGCCTATTGCTGTTTACCAGGCTCAGTTTCATTCCAGTGGTGCTACTGAGAAAGCAGAAAAACCCAAACACCTTGCTCGACCAGGTAATCGAATCCAAAATTATATACACACCAGTCGCATACATTACCGTTGTACCACCAGGTACCATTAGGCGCGCTGTACGCTTTACCCGCTTGATGGTATATAAAATAAATTAGGTATCTCTGTACGTTTTCTACCATCAATTTGGTAAACGAATCTACCTGCTGGTATATTTTGTTACTTGTCCTATTTAGTAACTAAATATGGCAAACTGGTAGCTTAAGGTAATACACATAGACCGATCTATATGTATTCTTCATCTTTTTGTGTCATCTATATTTATTAGAGAAGGAATATCATCTGAAATCAGGTACGAAATGATTTTATAATGTATCGTTTGTTTGCCAAATAAGACTAGTAACAAAAAATGGTTTATAAGTGGTTATGTTTTGATTTACTTCTTTTCCTAAGTAAGAGACCGTTGGACTGCCTCGCAGAGGTCTCGAGTTCGATCCCAAGACAACGCACCTCTGGCTTTTCAATATTATGAGCCCATTCAATAGCTATGGCGGCCTCGATGGCGTAGTGGTTAGTGTAACGGACTGTCACGCCTGAAGTCGCGGGTTCGATTCCCGTACAAGTCAAACATTTGTGTGCATGAACATGGATGTTTGTCTTGGTCTGGGTGTTTCTATGTATAATAAGTAAGTATTTACAAAAAAAAAAGTATATATGTATGTTTATCCGTTGTCTAGTACCCATAGTACATACTCTGCTTAGTTTGGGCTAGATGGTGTTGTAAGTATGTGGTAGAATATTTTTATTATAATTGTCGCTCGCTTTAACGATGAAAAAACATCGTGAGGAAACCTGCATGTCTCAAAGTTCACCGTAGTGGTCTCTCAAAGTTTAGCCAGCCAACCTGCAGTGGGCCAGAGTGGTGGACTATGGCCTAACCGTTTTCAAGTTTATTGTAGAGGCGCTCATAGCCAGTTGCACTCACTGATCGGTAAACGATTAGCGAGGTTAAGCAACGTTGGGTGCGGTCAGTCTATAGATGGGTGACCGCTTAGTGGTATTTCAGCTGAGCGTCTCCGTGCTTCGGAGGGCACGTAAAAAGTCGGTCCCGGTTGTTGCCAAATTGACAGCAGTCGTTAAACCATATCAGAGGCCTACTTGAACGGCTACTTGGGCCGCTTGAACAACTCTTGACAACAGGTTGGCCACTAACCACACGAAAAGAAGAAGAAGTTTAGTATACAGGGTTGATATAAAATACTATTAATAGTAGGTACATAACACGACCACGCCTTCGAGTTACACGTGGCATAACTATTAAAGCATTAAGTCTAAGTGTTAAATATATTAGATAAAGCCAAAACCAGTGCTTAAATGAGCCGATAAGTTAGTAGTTTCAACAGTACTGTCTTGCTTAACAATAAAATATTTTCATCGAGTTGCAATGAATCAGATAGAATGCGGTCCGGCCGCTGTTGTTAGCAACTTGTCCGATAGATAATATACGATTTAAGGATCATATCGATATTACAAAATGGTGATATCCTAGTTAATACATAAATCTATACTAATATCATAAAGTTGAAAAGTTTGTTTGTTTGAACGCGCTAATCTCAAGAACTACTGATACGAATTTAAAAATTCTTTTAGTGTTGGATAGCCCATTTATCAAGGAAGGCTATAGGCTATATATTATCACGCTACGATCAATAGGAGCGGCGCAGCTAAAAACGGGGAAAATTCTCTTTTGTGAAGCAGACGAAATTAGTAAAATTTAAAAGCGGCGGCAGCCTAATGGACTGTAAGCCATTAGACTTGCGATCGTGAGGTCGTGGGTTTGAATCTCACCCATTGCACTACTGACGTGAACCCACTCCTAACACAAGCATTCTAGCTTAGCTGGAGGGGTTAACAAAAATACTAGTAATTTGAAACCCAAATTGATAGCAATCTTTTTAAAATAAAAATGCGACTGTGAGTTTGTTTGTCTTGAATTTATTAATTGCTAGATTTCGCCCGCGGCTACGCTCGAGTATTAATATAATAATGATAATAATATTCTACCACATACACACAACATCATCTAGCCCAAACTAAGCAGAACTTGTATTATGGGTACTAGACAATGGATAAACATACATATATACTTTTTTTGTAAATACATACATGTTATACATAGAAACACCCAGACAAACATCCATGTTCATGCACACAAATGTTTGACTTGTGCGGGAATCGAACCCGCGACCTCAGGCGTGGCAGTCGGTTACACTAACTACTACGCCATCGAGGTTATGTCAATATTTTATCCTTCAAACATAGTATTTTTCCGAGTTCCATGTATAAAAGTACCGCCATAGTCAGGCTGTGTACTCATAAGCCTGGTTCGTTGTAGAAAAAAAACGTAAAGTGATGAATTACATTGCAAATATTGCAATAATGATCGAACAAAAAATAACTGTCTCTAACCAACCTTGAAATTATTTGCTTCAATGCTTGACATATACATTTGATATGACATATACACTATACAGATCTTATTTCCGTATCACCGAAGACTGGAGGTCAGACAATTGTTAGCCAATAATTCGAGAGGAATCGGAGTTCAAGGTATTAGTAATTACTATATTTAATGCATTATGTTTGTACCACCTATTCGTCTTATTCGTCTCAAAGCATTCTAACTAATAATAAATACGTATGTCAGTTTGTAACGCTTTCATGCCTTAACGACTCAACCAATTTTTGGGTAGCTCCATTATTATGAAATTTTACATACACATTGTCAGGGTACGAAAAAGGACGATAATCTAGATTATTCTAGATTATGCCAATAAATTCAATTCCTTCGAATAGAGACAGCACTTTAGGTAAGGTAAGGGTAAAAGGTACCCAATCGCCTTTTCTGTTCTACTGACAATATTTATGAGAAATGTTATGATTATCGGTCTAGTAGTTAAGGCGTGAAAGCATAACAAATAAACTCACATTCGCATTTATAATATTAGTTAGGATTTAAATTGAGTAAAGTGGTAAATCTCTCAGTAAAGGCAAAGCTAAAATGTTTTTTTATACTATATATTTATTACCTACGACTATTAGGAATAGACACAGCAGCGATAGCTCAGTGGGGAGACCAACAGACTGCAATGCAGAAGGTCTCGGGTTCAAACCCACGTCACGCACCTCTGAATTTCGGAAGTCATATGACTTTTCGATATTATGTGCCTATTAATTGACAATTATCGCCTGCTCCGTGCCTCGGAGAGCACATTAAGCCGTCGCTGCCGGCTGTCATGAACATCTATGGCAGTCGTTACTGGGAAGTCAGTGCCCTATAATATCCTGACACTGGTCTAGCCTTAGGGTATCGTTAGCCTTCGGTTTTCGGGGGTCAGGTTGCAGCCGCTCCGTGTAAAAACTAATATCCAGTCAAATCCGGTTAGACCAGAAAAGGCGACCCCAAGTGACTTGGGAATAATAAAGGCTAGGGAGTCGAAAACTCTTAGGAACAAACGTAAATCTAAATACTTAGAAGACCCAATTTACTTTAATCCTTAGCTTATATACAATATTCCTAACAAAGTTCTTGACAGAAATATCAACCAATAAACTGTGTATACCTCCCCAATTACGCTATGTAAACAAGTTGGATGTTATTGTTTTATTGGCGACGACTTACTTAGTCCTTAGCCGTGTCGGAACCATTGGGCAACTCGCCAACGAAGACATGCTAATCAATACGGAGAAAGTTGTGCAACAAAATGTAATGGGATTAAGGAACGATGAACCGGGAATTCATTTATTTGTTATTTGCTTTGAACTCAATAGTAAGTAAATAGGTTAGGTAAGACTAGTAACAGTATGTTCTTTTCTATACCCCTGACAACGTGTATACGAAATTTCATCATTATCGGTCGAGTAGTTCAGGTGAAAAAGCGCAAAAACAAACTCACATTCGCATTTATAATATTTGTTAGGACGTGTTAATGAGACGCCAAGTTCGAAGAGTGAACTATACTGAAATTACTACAAGTTCAGTATGGTTACCGACCACGAAAGGCTGGTTTTAGGCTTAAGTTACTTTTGGATCCAACGTAATATCTGGAGAGCGTGTTGCCGTCCATCAACACTGCCAGATCTGGGAATCGGTCTTCCACCTCATTATCATGATGAAACAGCAATCGCATTTACTTCTGCCGCGACAACGAAAGTGTATTTTCAGTAATGTGTCGAGTTAAGGCGTGCACTTGACTTATTCCAATTTACAAGATGCCTGTAGTGATTTGAATAAAAGAGCGCTACAAACAATTCTTCTCTCCTCTCTTGACAAAATTCTGCTGAAAAAGCATTATACTCCATAACAATATTATTTACTAACAGCAATAAAATCGCAGACAAGTCACTGTTAGTAAACAAATAAACGAGACTCTTCATACATTGATACAATCTATTACCGAGCTATGACGTCATAATCTGCTATCCAAAATATCTTCGTTTAATTCGGCGTATCCTTGACCCCTAACTTAGTTGGCGCTCGCATCAGCTAGTAGATAATCTTAACATATTTTATTGTTATAATATGTATGAATATAGAATATCCTAGGCGAGTTTATAGGACACTGCTTATTCTAGAGGAATGTCAAAGTCAAACAATAAAAACAAATTATTAACAATCCAGCTGTCCGATGCGGTTTCATCCACGTTAATGATTACTGCTGTATATAGCCTATAACTTTACTCAAGAATTAGGCCATCAAAAACAAAACAATATTTTCAAACCTGATTTTTGCAGTGATGATGTTATAAAGCCTATCACCTTCCTCTGGAACTGATCTATTAAATGCAAAAATATTTTTTAAATCCGAATTTTCTTTCCAGAGATAAGTGCTTGAAAAAGTATAATAAATCCTTTAGCTTTTTTATTAGTATAGATAAGAACGTAATCTATGATTATATCTCGCCCGTATCAAATAAAATCAGCGGTATATTAGTTAAAATTTCGCCAGCTGTGGAAATGACCCGCTAGATATAGAAGAACTGCTTACTACAGAACGATATTCCAGACAGCAGCAGTAAGGTGGCCAGTGTGATTTTTGACCATTGCACTGACTGTAGAAAGACTTTTTCTTTTTTAGAATTGGTAATGCATCAGTGAAATTGGTGTTGTAATTATCAAACAAATTAAGTATTTAAAAAAAATACTGCACGGATGACGTAGTCATTCAAGTGGTTGCCTCGCTACTGCCGTTGCGCCCAGTGTTGTGGGTTTGAATCCCACACGGGACAAAACTTTGTGCGATCCACAAATGGCTGTCTCGAGTCAGGGTGTTCTTTGTGTCCGTTGTTTGAATGTTTGTAAAGTTCCCCGTGACACAGAAATTATGCCTAGAGCGGGCGTTGCCTGTTTTAAAAGAAAAATCTTGCCATCATGTAGATCATATAACTGTTTGCCACCGTGGCAGTCATAAAAATAATTACTTACCATTAAATAGTGTTTGTGGGAAATACATGACCTAAATATCGTTCATAAGAAACATCTTAAACTTACTTCAAAATTCTATTACCGTTAACGTACCCGTATCTGAGATAAAAGCATTAAAATTCTCACGTTATTGAACAAATTCTGATACACCCAAAAATCATTAAATATGGTAAAATTATTATATTTACGAGAAATTAGTGATTCACCGTATCGTCGTCATAATTGGTATGAAATAAAAAAGCGTATGCGTAATAAATAAACATTAGTAGCCGAATTTTATTGATGTTAGTCACAGTGAAGTCTGCGTATTCTCTTGAGTCTTCTCTCTAGCCCATTATTCCCAAGTCACTTAGGGTTGGCTTTTCTGGTCTAACCGGATTTGACTGGATATCAGTTTTTACACGGAGCGGCTGCCACCTGACCTCCACAACCCGAAGGCTAACGATACCCTAAGGCTAGACCAGTGTTAAGATATTATAGGGTACTGACTTCCCAGTAACGACTGCCGTAGATATTCATGGCAGCCAGGACCGACGACTTAACGTGCTCTCCGAGGCACGGAGCAGGCGATAATTGTCAATCAATACGCACATAATTTCGAAAAGTTAGTATGAATAGTTATATGACATAACTTCCGAAAGTCATAGGTACGCGACGTGGGTCCGAACCCGAGACCCTCTGCATTGCAGTCTGTTGGTCTCCCCGCTGAGCTATTAACGTAATTTAATTCAATATAACCTAACATGTAATGTAATGTAAACAGCTGACCTAATTTTATCAGCTGTTTTAAGATTTTGTACCTATCGTGCAAACCTCTGCTAATCAATAGCCATATATTTTCCATTTTCTACAAGTAAACATTTTACTTTTGTATTGCATCTGATTTCCGGCTAACCGATGAAATAAAAGGAACCCAATACCACTTTAACAAAATGGAACACAACGGAATCGTCGTCAGCGTAAATGAAAACTAGTTAACAAGAGCAACGGAGATAGACAGTCAAATATAATATTAATATCCGCAATAAAGGGAAGCGTAAAAATGTATCGACACAAATCTGGGGTCAAGGCACGGTCCACTGCGTGTCGCTGTGTCGACATCAATGGAAAATAACTACTCTAGTTTTGTGGTACAATTTATAGACGAATTAAATGCGTGCGCAGTCGCCAAATACTTCAAATATGGCGATCATGACTTGGTTCTACACATTTTTTTATATTTTACTGCTTTGTTGTTACAACAAGCTGGCAGCCTTTTTGATGTTAAGCAGTATGGCATACATCCCTTTCTTTCAATTGAGGAGTGCCATTTAACCATCTCTCTCCGCGAGAAAAGGGGAGTGGGTAGAGTATGTCGGGCTCACCCATGAAGAAATGAAGTGCTATCGACTAAACCTAACATGGTGTGCCAACATGCTGCTTTGAATAGTGGGCTACTGAAACTACTTCAGCGTCCATGGCCTGCCTAAGTTTCGGATTATAGGCATGATAAGATTTTTCACTACCATCGTGGCTAACACGATTACAGTCCGTTTGATGATAAGTGGTAGCCATCATTCATGGACATTGTTGTGTTTTCTATAATCCCTTGCAACACTAGAGATATCGCTCGTCGACCATTCAGAATTCGAATCACTATCCTTACAGCTAAGGAGACGAATATTATTGGACCCTGATGAAAGCGTCAGCCGTCCATGCCGTGGCATAAATTTCGGCTTATATTTGCACGCGATTGAGAGGACTTTGGTTCGATTCTCGGACCAGACGATGTTGGCTTTATCTTAATATCTGTGTATATTAATATTATAAAGCTGAAGACTTCGTTTGTTTGTTTATTTGATTGAACGCGCTAACTTCAGGTACTACTGGTTCGAATTGAAAAATTCTTTTAGTGTTGGATAGTCCATTTATCGAGGAAGGCTATAGGTTATATAACATCACGCTATGACCAATCGGAGAGGCGCATCAATGAAAAATGTTGCAAAAACGGGAAAATTCTCTTATGTGAAGCAGACGAAGTTGCGCGGGTTAGCTAGTTATAATAATATAATATTCTACCACATACACACAACACCATCTAGCCCAAAATAAGCAGAGCTTGTACTATGGGCACTAGACAATGGATAAACATACATTATATCTATTTTTGTAAATACATACATATTATACATAGAAACACCCAGACCAAGAAAACATCCATGTTCATGCACACAAATGTTTGACGTGTGCGGGAATAGAACCCGCGACCTCAGGCGTTGCAGTCGGTTACACTAACCACAGCCATCGAGGCCGACGATATTGTCTTAAATTAAACTATTTCATATGGTAAAAAACATGCTTACCATATTATGAAATTTTATGTAGCAGCACCGTGTTTAGAAATTTGCTCAGTAGACGACAATATGCTGGCCCACTATAACGAAAGAACTAAAATCATAGTTGTGGACTCTTGCGTGTAATACTCCTCTGCATACCCTTTTCTTAGATATACAGGCATGAGTATATAATAATAAACATATCTTTCTTAACTGTGTATGGCAGAGGCCGGTATAAGCATTTGTTCGATCGATACCTAACGGAAGAATATTTATATCTTCAATACGGGCTCCTGCATACTAATTAGTTGGACAAGGATGCGCTTGCCAAGTGTACCGTTACCAACGATTGGGCAAATATATGTACAGTACAGTGATATCCTAATTTATATTATAAATACGAATGTGAGTTTGTTTGTAACGCTTACACGTCTTAACTACTAGACTGATCATCATGAAATTTCGCATACACGTTGTCAAGGAAACAGAAAAGGTCTTAGGGTATCTTTCCTCATTTCAGAATATTTTTCGAAACGCCTTTCGAGATTAAATTAATTTCGTATCACGGCGTCGCGGGGGACTTTACAAAACATTAAAACAACGGACACAAAGACACCCACACTCGGAACAGTCCTGGGAAATGAACCTACAACGATCGGTAAAGTGGCAAGTGCGAGGCGGCCACTACACCGTCGGTGACGTCAATCTTTGAATACATAAGGTAAAGCATTGTATTGGAGCAAAATAACAAAAGTTGGTTTCAGCATAAATGGGCCGGATCGACCGGGGTAGTACTACCCTCTCACAGAATACCACCGTGAAGTAACGGTACCCGTACTGTTGCGTTTTGTATTGGTGAGTGAGAGAGCCGGAGGCCTAGTTACCCCGATCCTTTTCCTATCCTTTCCTTTGTCCTTTCCCTCCTTCGTTTCTTTTTAAAGGGCTGGCAATGCACTTGTATTTCCTTTGGGGTTGCGGGTGTCCATGGGCGGCGCTAATTGCTTACCATCAGGCGATCCGTCTGCTCGTATGCCATACTATACCATAAAAAAAAACCAAAAAAAAACCAGCCATAGTTCCAGACTCAATCTCTCAGAATGTGTTCAGCATTCTACAAGTAAAATTAAAACCAATCGCTTATTACTTAAACTGCTTATAAGCTTTCGTAACAGCTGAGCCAAATTCCAGCTCACAGCCGAACACTAGCCGATCTATATCACTTTAATCATAACCATTGTTTATATGAATTACTTTGATACGATTATAATTGTAATTATAACTGATAATGCACTTTAAAGTTCGAGATAAAAGATTGTCTGTGAATTGAACGCATAATGGCTGATTCGATAAAGAATGGACTTTAAGAACAACAATGCTACTGGGTAAATTATTCAGATTAGATTGGTGGCGCAGTGCGTGAGAACGCGGGGTTGCGTTTTTTTTTATACACTATGGTGGCAAACAAGCACATGGCACATCCGATGGTAAGTGGTCACCGTAATCTATGGAGGACTGCAACACTAGAGGCATCACTTGCGCGTTGCCGACCCTTTAGGAAAAGAAGGAGAAGGAGCAGGAAGGGTGAAAGAGGGTGATTGGGCCTCTGGCACTCACCGAACGAAACACAACAGTAGGAATACTGTTATTTCACGTTGATATTCTGTGAGAGAGTAGTCCTTCCCCGGTCGAGTTAGCCCATCCATGCTGACATCAGCGAGGCTCTACTACTTTAAATCTGATTATGATGTCGCAGGTTCGATTTCTAGATCGAAATCGGGAGCTATAAAAGTGAATTTTTACTTTTATACTATCACTTGAATGATTTTTGTTGTTTCATTTCTAGAACAGCTGTAGATACATGAGGTGTTGGGTAATAATGGGTTCGTTCTAAAGTCGATCAAAGTTTTATTCGCTATTTCTGTTAAAATTCTCAGTACCATCAAGGAGTCTGGAACTGTTCCTAGTGTGGATTGGCAGACTTCACACATCTTCAAGAACAACATGCAGTTTTTCTCTCGATGTTATCCTTCACCATTAATTATCTAATACGCACATACTCGTAACTTCGAAGGTCGGCCTTGGAATTGAACTTGATACCTCTGCGTATCAGTCCATCTGTCTTACTGAGCTATTCAAGGTATATATTCAAGGTAGATAAGCAGAGTAATAAGCAGAAAGCGTTTAATCACAACCGTTTCACTTTCATCTTCCTTCCACAAGTGGGTCGAACTTTCTATGTTATTGTCTTTGGGTTAGAGAAAACTGTTCGTCTGTTTGTTTGTATAGATCTATAAACGGCTACGTCACTTTCCACTAAATAGTGGTTTTACGTAGATAAAAATATTATCATGCTTCCTGTGTGCCAATAATTACCTTACTTTCAAAATATTTCTTACTAGCTTTTGCCCGTGGCTTCGCTCGTGAGTTCGACCTCCACTCGGAAAAGAATATGTGTAGTCCTCAAATAGTTGTTACGAGTGTGGGTGTTCTTTGTCCGTCGTTTGAATGTATGTAAAAGACCCCCGCGATATAGGAAGCATATCTAGTATTGGGATTCGTCTTTCTTAAAAATAAACAATGGAGGTTTCTACATACATACGACGGTCACAACATACACCCAGACTCGGAAGAACTAACTATTTGTGGACCATACATATTCTTATTCCGAGTGGGAATCGAACCCACGGTACTCAGTGCAGTGTCAATCGCGAGGCGATCACTTGAACCACTACGTCATATGTACAGTCTGTATGTATATACATATATTATGTATTCGTACTTACATATTGAAGTAATCTTGAATAGTAATCCAAAATTGCGTACAATGCGTGCGTCAGTATGTCTGATTGGAATTCATTAAACGTACGAGGTTTCTGAAGTTATTACCTTTTCTTAAGTATGCAGATGTGCTCATTGGTCCAGTAGTGTAGCTGTAAGCGAAGCACGTTTGCTGATCGTGAGAAGCCGGATCGATTCTTGAGCCGTGAGGAAAATTATTTAGGTTATAATAATATTGTCTTCTGTTTACGCGAATGTTATTCATTGAAATTAAACTACTATATACGGATTTTATCGCGTTGTTTATTTTTTAGTCTCCCCGTGACCATGGCTGCTGAAAAGCAACCGAAACGTCGGGGAAAGTGTAAACCAAAAATAAATAGATTTAATAGTTTAAATAATTTCATTAGCTTATAAATTAGTTAAATAAAATCAATAGTAGTAGTAGTGTAATATTTTCAAAATTTTGTAATACAGTGATAAATAAACAACGCGATAAAATCCGTATATAGTAGTTTAATTTCAATATTTAGGTTATTTTTAGAAGTTTGTGTGCAGATATTTATTTGAGTTAATATTGGTGTTGTTATGCTAATATCTATAAAGATATTATTTGCAATAATGTGGGTAGAAAACTTTGTAGCCTTTTCTAAGCATATTGACATATAGGGCAGTGACATTCGGCATTAAGTAGTAGAGCCTCGCTGATTTCAGCATGTATAGGCTGGCTCGACCGAGGAAGGACTATTCCCACAGAATATCGACGTGAAATAGCAGTATTCCTACTGTTGTGTTTCGTTCGGTGAGTGAGAGTGCCGGAGGCCCAATCACCCTCTTTCCCCCTTCCCGCTTCTTCTCCTTCCCACTTCTTTTCCTGAAGGGACGGCAACGCGCAAGTGATGCCTCTGGTGTTGCAAGCGTCCATAGGCTACGGTGACCACTTACCATCAGGTGGGCCGTATGCTTGTTTGCCACATTAGTTGTATAAAAAAAATGGTACCTATAAAATCAATAAAAGTAACTATAATTCATATGTATGTACTTATACAATGCCATTAAACATATTCATAAAATAGAAACTGAAACTATTTTATACGTATTTTATCGCGGCTTATTTCAAAAAGACTACTAATATAGTGTAGATTTAGCCAGTAAATTACTCCTCCATATCCTCCATCCATACCTACGGGTGCAAATCTTTTTCCTGGATAAAAGGTACCCTAGTCTATTTCCCTGGTCCCAAAGAGTAAGCAAAATTTTTAAGTGATCGATTTAGTATTTAGACGTGAAAACGTTACAAGGAAACAAACAAATAAACAAACTCACATCTGTATATATAAAACTCTGCCGTTACTGAGTGCCTGACAGACAACGCACAGCTGAAACTACTGAACGCAAGAAGCTGAAATTTGGCATGTATGTTTCTTGGAAAGTGTAGTGGAGCACTAAGAAATGATTTTTGGTAATTCCACCTCGAAGGGAGGGAAAGTGGGGAAAAGGCGCGATATAACCAAAATCCACGCGGGCAAAGCCGTGGGCGGAAAGCTAGTATACTATAAAGATTTTTAATTTCAATTGATGAAATAGTTTGTATGAAAACCACGCTGCCAAATTTCTCATACAAAACGGCAATACATAGTTAGTAAGAGTATTACAAGTACTCCCCGTGACCATGGCTGCTTAAAAGCAACCAAAACGTCGGGGAAAGTGTAAACTTAAATACAAATAGTTTTAATAATTTAATTAGCTTAAAATTAGTAAAGTTTAATAATAGTATAGTAGTGTAACAGTTTCTAAATTATGTAATAGAGTGTTAAATAAACAACGCGATAAAATCCGTATATAGTAGTTTAAATTTTAATGTACCGTAGTCTCGGAAGCTCACACGACGTCGGTACATTAAGTACATACATCCTTCCTCCCAACCTCGATTACTTCAATTGCTTACTAACAACTCCATGATGTAGTATAGGAAACGGATAATTAAATGGATTATGTAGTACAGATGCTACTTTGAAGTATAACTAGTAGCGATGGTCGGTATTCAATGAAATGTATGTAGTCTCACGCCAGCAGGGTACATTACACCGATATTTCGCCTATTACGATTTTAGGCCCTATAGGTAGCGAGTCGACTGACTTCTACCACTCAGTTCCATATAACGTGCTACTTCGGCTGACGAATATTCGAATGCTAAACGTAAAATCTATATTGATCTATTATTTGTAAAAGCACGTAAAGCCGTTGATCCTGCGCCTGATCTCTCTCCGGTCGTGTCGGATTATCCGTCCCATCGGATCATGAGGTAAGGGAACAGAGAGTGCACTAGTGTTTGTGCACATACTTGTGCACTATAATATAATATTCTATAATATTCTATATTCTACCACATACACACAACACTATCTAGTCCAAACTAAGCAGAGCTTGTACTGTGGGTACTAGACAATGGATAAACATACATATATACTTTTTTTTTTTGTAAATACATACATATTATACATAGAAACATCCAGACCAAGACAAACATCCATGTTCATGCACACAAATATTTGTCTTGTGCGGGAATCGAACCCGCGACCTCAGGCGTGGCAGTCGGTTACACTAACCACCACGCCATCGAGGCCTGCGCAGATCGCCAGTCTCCGTTAAGAATGGCCGCCATGACCGAAAATCGGTCTGGAGGACATTATATGTCGTATCCTTACGCAGATATTAATATAGGCATCGCTACTCCATTTTTACGGGAGACAAAGGAAGCTGTAGAGAAAATGATCATTTCTATCAGATGACCACAATTTTTGTAAAGGCTGCTCCTACTTTACCGACTTTCAAATAACGGATACAAATAAAGCAATCATCCTTGGATTAACTATTATATTTTGATTTTGTAGACCACTGAAAAATTGTGTCATCCATAAACAGTCGGATGGGGATCGAACCCACAACACACGGTGCAATAGCAGGCGAGACGACTACTGAAACCACTCGTGCAGTTCTAATATTGACCTAGAATTTCCAGATAGAAAGCTATAATAAACTTACAACAAGTAATTGTCGGCATCGAAGGCGTAGTGGTAAGTGTAACCGACTGCCATGCCTGAGGTCACGGGTTCGATTCCCGCACAAGTCAAACATTTGTGTGCATGAACATGGATGTTTGTCTTGGTCTGGGTGTTTCCATGTATAAAATGTATGTATTTACAAAAAAAAATGTATATATGTATGTTTATACATTGTCTAGTACCCATAGTACAAGATCTGTTTGGGCTAGATGGTGTTGTGTGTATGTGGTAGAATATTATGTATTATTAAAAAGAGGAAACATAGTCTACAGGCAATCTCGTTTTCAATACTTATTTTAGCAATTTTTTAACTCTCTCCTTATATCGTCTTCAAAAATGAATCATCTAATTAAATTTCAACGTATGTAAGTACCATATATTTGAGGTCCATAAAATGTATTGTGAAGGTCCAATGTGATGTGCGTTATCAATGCCGGGGCCGTTATTATGACCGTTGTGCTTAACGCTTGGGGTCCCGTAAGTGGATAACGGTGTTCATATTTATGTTGTAAGTGTTTGCAAGTTATTATTGCTCATTGACCAACGGTTTTTATTGTAGAACTGCCTCTGTGGCTGCGGTAGTGAATGCGACTGCTGTGCATGTGACAAGTTCGAATCCTGGGTCGGACCAACAATGAGGTTTTAGGTTCTTCTGCCAAGAAATCTTAAACGGAGTATCTGTTCATCAAATAGGTACATCTTCGAAATACGAGTTAGATTAAGATCGTCCGCGAAAAGATAAGAATTGGAACGTACAAAAACGTCTGTTATATCGTTAATAAATATATTGAAGAAGACGGGTCCTAAATTAGATCCTTGTGGAATGCCAGAGGATGCTTGAAATAGAGCGAATGAATACCCTTTAGAATTGCCTAACAAAGAAACCCAATAACCTTTAGCCCTTTTTACTTTACCTGGAAATCAAACCTTAGACCTCATAATAACACGCATACTTGCCACGGTATTAACAAGGCAATGAACTTAAGTCAATTGAATACTGCAGTGACTTAAAACAATACGGAACCATTACAAATTAAAGTTTGATATTTAATCCTTAACTTTCAGCTCACGTTTAATGATTCTCAGTATGTTATTGGGATCGGATGTGATTCGGTGAAGCCACATACTTACAAACTTAACCCTACACTCAGCATCAAATATTTATTGAAAATTGATCTTTATGATGGCCGAAATAAGAGCCATATGGTTATATGACGATATTAAAACTAAAGTTTGTAATTTGAATAAAGTTTTGTTTAGTACTGGTGATTCAAAGCTGAAGTATTTCGGAAATATTAAGAGAAATAAAAATTTGTTTGTGTATACAATGTGTTGGTTAGTTAGTTGTGTGTATGAGTTTTCCTTATTATATTTCTCGACAAAAATATATGTGAAATATACACAATAATAACTAGTAGCAGCCACCTAGTGGTCAAAATTCGACAATAATTGATTTAAATTTAAATTTTGATCGTTATTAAGGTTTTATTGTCTATATCTATACCCTTATAATCACGTTTCATTTAGATTCCGCCAAGGCTACAGGTTAAATTTACCTATCTTTTTCAAACAAATTATTATTTACTTGATTATATACTTATTCATTAACGATATTCCTAAGCTTGCTACTTTGTTTTCTTTTTTCTTTATTACATATAAATAAGGTAACCATAGTTACAAAGAATTGTACGACGCCAAACGAACAACGCCGAAATACTATGAACGCGATTCGACTGCATGTGTCAAATGCATGGTTGTGTGCGTGTTGTGTTTTTCCATTGATTGTATTAATGTATTTCTAATGCATATTTTATAAAAATATTAGGATTCGCCACTCCTCCATTTACACTTTAACTGTGCCAAATTTCACACGCCTTCGTCCGCACAATTTTCCTGAAAAGGGGTACAAAGTTTTTACTTCACGAATTAATATATAGATTTATAATAATATTTTTATATTTTCATATTAAATATTGAATACGCAGATGATTTCTTATATCAAAGTTCCGAGTCTTGGGATAGAACTCGAGACCTCTGTGCAGCAGTCCAACGGTCTGCTACTAAACTATCGCCTCTTGTTATTTAGTTATTGGAAATTACTTTACGATGAGAAAGACATAAAACATACAATAAGCACCTTGCTGTTTGTTAATTTGTAAAGTTCCTTTGTCCATCGGCACCTTCTCGTATATTTATGCAAATTGTTTATTGTATTTCAAATAATACGGCACTTTGCCTAAATAGTGTTTCTTTGTGGGAGGTAAGAGCATTAATTTTGTTAAGTGTGCCGTGTAACGTATTTAATTCTTCACTATACAAGATTCCTTTAACTTGTGACATTCCGAAAAATCTGACCCTAATATGATGTATCGTATTACATCGAATTTGACCCTTATTTGTGTCTTCGAGGGGTTAGATACAAATTTGCAACGCATATATTTTCCTAGTTATTGATTCCATGTCAATCCAAACAGTTCTTATCTTTGTGCTGCTCCTGAAAATATCTTGAAAGAAAATACCATTAGCACTTTCCATATGCGACATATGATTGATTTTTTTAAAGATATCTTACACTCTCGGCATTTTCCTTATGTCGTGGGTGCCTTCACAAACATTAATACAACAATGGCGTAGTGGTTTAAGTATTGGCCACTGTCATTAAGCCGAGTGTTGTGAGTTCGAATACCACACAGGACAAAAATTTTGTAAACAGGTGTTCCGAGTCTGTCCTGTTGTGTCCGATATTTGAATACATGTGAAGTATTACCAGTGCAGCGATAGCCTATTGGGCAAACCGTTGGATTGCCACGCAGAGGTCTCGAGTTCGAACCCAAGGCGCGCTCCTCTGACTTTCCAAGTATTAAATTGATAATTATCACTTGCTTTAACGGTGAAGGAAAACATCGTGAGGAAACCTGCATGTCTGAGAGTTCTTCATAATGTT
Source organism: Catocala nupta (assembly GCA_963675205.1). NCBI lineage: Eukaryota > Metazoa > Arthropoda > Insecta > Lepidoptera > Erebidae > Catocala > Catocala nupta. The sequence continues at coordinate 20,601,918 of OY776102.1, read as the reverse complement.
CTCGAAGATATTTGAAGTCTGCCAACCCGCACTAGACCAGCGTGGTGGACTACGGCCTAACTCTTCTCACACTGACTGTGCCCAGACAGTTTAATACAGGCTTGATATTATCATATTATCAGTGCGGGTGATGTCTCTTCAAAAAACAAATTAATTTTACTTTTATGAGGAGAAACGATTTATTTGTTTGTAGTCAATAAACTTTTCTTTTTTATACTACTAAGGTGCAAACAAGCATACCTACCTACCTGATGATAAGTGGTCACCGTAACCTATGGACGCCTGCAACACCAGAGGCATCACTTACGCGTTGTCGACTCTGTAAAAACCATTTAACACTCTTCACAAACAGCCGACCCTTTAGGAAGGGAAGAATAAAAAAAGGAAGTAGGAAAAAGAAGGAGCGAGGAAGCGGAAAGAGGGTGATTGGGCCTCGGCACTCTCAGTCACCGAACGAAACACAACACTAGGAATACTGCTATTTCACGTCGATATTCTGTGAGAGTGTAGTCCTTCTCCGGTCAAGCCGGGCCATTCATGCTGAAATCAGCGAGGTTCTACTACCTTTACCTCTCTCTACCTAACTCTAAAATTACTGAACCGATTTTAATAAAACAAGCATCTACTTTATCCAAAAGTAACATCACGCTACGAGCCCGAGAGAAGAGCAGTAATCATTACCACCGAGGGACAGATAGTATAGGCTAAAAATTAAAAATAATTCTAAACACAAGCTTATCCATAACCTTCATTTTTTCACGCTTGCGTAAACGACATGCCATTAACCGTTCGTAAATGAATGATCATTAAGAAACCATCAGCTCCACGCATTCCTTCACACCACGCATCCTTAATAATGTACCGTGAAAACATCTTGCACGACCAACAAATTAGTTAATACATGTTATCGTTTTATTCTTGTTCCGTATTTTTTGTGCTGGAAGGTAGAACTAAGTTTACTGGCCAATGACGTAACAGGCTAGCTGACTAAGGTCCAGTTCTTTTAACAGAAAATAATTTGTCTTAACCACGGACATTTAATTTTTGACACATCCTAACTAGTATTATAAATGCCAATGTGAGTTTGTTTCTTTATTACACTTTCGCTCCGTAACTACTCGACCAATCATCATGAAATTATCACATACACGTTGTCAGGGGTCGACGATCGTCAGAAAAGGAACTTTCATCTAGAAAAAAGTACTGCTACTAATCTAACCAGAGCCGCGAGCAAAACGTAGTATTCTAAAAAATATTTAAAGTTCTGTTTTTTGTTGATAAAACGACTTGTTTCTTGATAAAGGAACCATGCTAATCGGTTTTTGTATCTGGAATACCAGAAGGCATTAATAAAGGTAATAGTTAATTTACTTGTCAATTTTGTCGTCGAAAATTATACACAATAAAAAAGATTGTGCTAGAACCCGAATCCCAAGGCTTGGTTAAAAGATTTGAATTTAAATATGGAAAACAATATATTTTTCATTTATTTTTACGCTTTAAACTCAAAACTACTAAACCTTGTTCACAAATTCATTCGTTAAAAGAAAGCTATACTTTGCATCTTTATCAGCTTCAGTATACCGAATATGATTATCATCATAACTAGCTGTGCTAGCGGTTTCACTCACGTTTACGGTTACTGCGCCGCCCACGTGGATCATAGCGTGATGTTATATAGCCTATAGCCTTCCTCGATAAATAGGCTTTCTAACCCTAAAATAATTTTTCAATTGGAAACAGTAGTTCCTAAGATTAGCGCGTTCAACCAAACAAACAAACTCTTAAGGTTTATAATATTAGTATAGATATGTACTATGTACTATACTTACATATGTATGACAAGTCTGTGTGTCAGTGTGTCTGATCATCACGCAGTCAAATAAGGAGGGACACTTGTCACTCCTTATGTGAATATAGTAGTAGCAACCGAGTTATATAAGTGGTATTGGAAAGGTCCATAGTCTTCGGTGACCACTTAATATCAAAGATATATGAAGGTATATATGTATATACCTCCGTATATGCCTCCCTGGCGCAACGGTAGTGAATGCGACTGCTGTGCATGAGGTATCGGGTTCGAATCTTGGGTCGGGCCAACAAAAAGTTATTGGGTTTTCCGATAAGAAATCTCAATGCAAGCCCGGAGTTAGGAAGTTGGCGGTGTTAGACACCCCCGTGCCTCGGAAAGCACGTAAAGCCGTTGGTCCTGCGCCTGATCTCTCTCCGGTCGTGTCGGATTACCGTCGGATCATGAGAGTTAGGGAACAGAGAGTGCACTTGTGTTTGCGCACATACTTGTGCACTATAATATCTCCTGCGCCGATGGCCAGTCTCCGTTAAGATTGACCGACGTTACCGACATTTGGTCTGGAGGACATTATTAATATTATATGGCCTCTGATGATCATAAGTTTTATCCTCAATCATACTGAAGCACGCAAAGCCTCCTACGCCTGATCTCTCTCCGGTCGTCCTTTCAGATTATCAGAGTGAAGAAATAGAGAGTGCACTTGTGATTACGCACAAACCTACTTGTGCACTATAATATCTCCTGCGCGCTTGCCCAGTCTTCGTTAAGATTGGCCACCGTGACCGAAATTCTCTAGATCTTATGATTTATAAATAAATAATAGGGTACTGCGAATATCCCTTTAACTGTTTTTTATTTGTATGTATGTATACCTATATATTTTGTAGGTCATAATTATGTTTATAATTTATAATATTATATGACCGAAGAATGGCCGTAACCAATTGGGGTCTTAGACCACCCAATGACTTCCTTTTATTCGTTAACTGGCTTTAGCCTGTGGTTTCCTCCGCGTGAATCCCAAGGAAAAGCATACAGAGATAAAAAGTAAAGACCTGTGCTAAACCAGGACATGGTTTATCTTTGTGTAGAGTTTTATCTAAATCTTTTTAACGGTTTACGCGTGATTGATTAGCTGATATCCAAATATATTTTCGTACTCTACCTTCAAGTTATGTAGTATTGATAGCCATTCAGATCCCAAGGCATAAGAGCCAAAATTGTATTTCAATTTTAATTATTGTAATCGGCATTAGGCATCCACAAGCTTGCCTAGTGTGGAGCCAATGGATTCTATTTGAAATATCGTACTTTTGGTAATATTTTTTTTTTTATTTATTATTTATTTTATTAACCAATCGGTTCGCTTCTGGTAGGACATTTTTTTAGCAATGTATACTTTGACCGGTAAACTATCACACTCCTTATTATGCAGAACCTAAAAATATAGCTGACAGAATCTGAGTAGAATACACTTCTGTATACCCTGCAAGCATGTACAGGCGTGAATCTACGCATATTTGGATTGATCGGATATCAAAAGGTACCTACATCATAAATTATTCACCAATAAATATAAATTATACATCTCATTACCATATCAATAAGCAAAGTACAATTATTTCAATATTATAGGGACGAACCAAGCTATACAAAGTTTTGTTATACGAAGGTATCCGCGCTGTTCAACTAGTTAAGCATGACTGGTGTACGAGGCTCATCAAAACATCGTTAACGTGAACCTTAACATTATAATTTAAGTTCTGAGGAACAAATTTTTCATTTAAGTACCGCATTTTCTGCATTACTCTGTGAACGGATATTAGAGATGGGAATAGCGCAGGTACAATCGGATATAACGGCGGATATTTATTTGTACGCCTTGATAAATTGTACGAGATGGGATATATGATTGGCAGAGCATTGATTTGATTTCTTATCTGATTTCGTTTCTTCGTTTAGCCTATTTTCTGATTCAATAAATTGACCGAGATTAAAAGAAAATCTTTGCCAAGTTGTTGGTCTAATATATAATTGATTGCTTTATTATACAATAGTAATTCCCATGAAAATATATAATGCCTTAACCAAAGACATGACAAAATAAAACATTTTGTGATATAAACTTTTACTTACCAAGAATATGTTACGATCATAAAATATGAACAATGGCTTTCTTTCTCTCTCTCTCTCATATGTTAATACATATGTACACATTAAGATCTAATGATCTTAAGCTATAAAATAGCCGTTTATATTCTACATCTAATTCCCTTGTTTCTGTACAAAATGTAATGGTTATTTGAAAATTCATTTTAATTTCTCTTCAGCTTTTAGAGATGAACTTCTCGGATATATATCCGAGACTAGCACATCACTAAAACATTCCTCAGCGCGTGCGCAAACTTAGTGTAATGTGTACAATTTACATGTCATGGATTACAAGAGCATCGTATAAAGTTATGACTAAGTGAAGTGAATAATAGCCTAAAGTATGCGTTCTCGCAACTTTGTGTGCTTTTCCATTTTTGTCATTAATATTCATATTATTGTATTTTCAAAATGGCTACCTTGTATGTACTAAGCTGGTCGACTTGAAGGGCCATTGTGAGTCACACCGTAGTTTAGAGTTTGGACGACAGTGGATATATTTTATAATGACAGTCTTCACCCTACGACGGAGATGCATATTTATAATAATATTTTTATTAATTTTGTTTTTTTATTGTGCTTCGGATTTCAACAGACAAGACTTTAAAGAACTTTGATACTATTATAATGGAGTAGTGACTATCATACAGAAGACTGAACCCAAACCTTTTATTTTGTTTCTTCGAGAGTAGAGGGTAGGCTATAGAGTCTTAGATGAGATGCAAATAATGATAAAATCATTTTTTACAATATGTCCACACTTTTTTATCTTATATTTATTTTTATCCAGTATATATCTGAAGTATAGGCAGTAGGCTACTAGTTAATCACATAACGCTTGTTTTAAATTTTTAATAAAATTCTGTTTCTCTCCACCAATCACATGTCTGTGCACTCTGACAGAGAATTTTTAAAAGAAAATTCAAATACCAGATCTGCCGATCAAAGTATCTTCTTGGAAGAAACGTCACACACTAGGAACAATCCCCGTGTCGCATTCGTCGTGTCGTGTTCATTTCATTTCATTTTCATTTTCATTTCATTTACAGCACTCAGGCGCAGTGTCAGTGGTAAGGCGACCACGTAAACCAATATCCACGGCAACCATCCGGCAGTCATGTATCACTATAACAAACCTGGACAGTTTTAGTAACACATTTTAAATCAAGAAACTATTTAATTTCCAAATTACTTTTCATTAAACACACCCCTCATTCACCAGCTGATACACAAATTAATATTCTCAATACCGTCGGCCATAATGAAATCAAGATTTCTCCCACGTCGCCACTAGGTGGCGCTGTTCGACCCTGCATATAAACTAAGCATCCATTGTTCGTTGTACTAGGATTGCATATTAATAGAGTGATAGTAATTCTTGTAAAAGAAATGGCTGCGTTCCCATGATGTCATAGGAAGCTATGGTTATTAATTTATATTATAATTATATTTTCTTGTTTGATTCCCAACCGGTTTATGTTCTAGTCTGGCAAATTATTATTGGGATTCTTAGTTAATAAATTGTGTAGATTTAAGATTTCGCCTCACCGTTGCCGAAAGATGATAGTTTCTCCGAGAGACGCAGATTCGAACCATACACGGAACAAAAAAAAATGTGATTCACAAATAGCTGTTCGAAGTTCGGGTGATCTTTGTGTTGTTCTGGAATTCATCCTAGTGTGGTAAATGTCTTTTAAAAGATTAAGGACTTGTTTCACCACTTCCAGATAGCATTTATCTATAAGATAAAAGTCTCGCCATCTCTCTTCTTTTAACCAACAAGAGTGATACAGCATGTGATTTATCTTTCGGATAACTTTTACTTGTTAGTTGTGGGACTGGCCATAAATTATATTTATGGGTATTAGGGTAGGCAGAGGCTATGTGTCACGCCTAACTACGATCTTAGCATATATGCATTAGCTTAGCATACATATATTATCTTATGTTTCATTCTCTCTCATTGCATTCTTAATGCACGCTCGTTGGTTTTGAGTATTTTAACGTGGCCTTTCTTCTTGTCTTGTCTACTGAAATCTTTAGATAAATATCTACACCTCTAGCCCCTTTCGGGAATATACCGGCGTAATGCGAAGTATTTATCTGTATGTGTACTCGAAAAGCTTTTCTAATTGTCAGTAAAATATGGGAATTCAATAAGTCTAACGTTATGTATTTACGCGTGTATATCCAATCGGAGTATATCGTTAGTACTGCACATAATATGGCCGTCTATAGGGATGAATGTTTATGCGGTTTTCTTGGTAATATAAGCTCATCGAGTGTTAGCAGTATAATCCTCACTCAAGTTCTTGTTATCCATACACAATTCTGAATCTGTTAGTTGGTTTTGTCCTGTGTATCAATAATAGCTAATTCTCCCGCGACGTAGACTTACTCTCTCAGAGAGTAACAACATGAGTGCACAGTTAGCGCGGTGGGTTAGATGGTCCTCGCTATTGCCATTATGTGGACTGGATCCATGTTTGGATCATATGTTTTGTGTTTGAATTCCACATGAACAAAAATTTTTGTGATTTACAAAATTAATCGTTCCCGGTCTGCATGATCTTTGTGTCCGTTGTCGATTTTTTGTAAAGTCGCCCGCGCTAAATCAGTTATTCCTGCAGCGGTAGTAGTCTTAAAAGACAGTGTTATTTAAATATGGCACCGGTTCATTCACAATACTCTACTAAACTCCGAGCTTTACACGTTAACACAAGAGCAAACATTTGAAGAAATCTGAATGGTCCCTTCACACTCTTAGGTCAATAGAACTTTTGGAGCGGAAATATCTTTTATCTGTGTAAATATCAAAATAAAGGTAAACAATTTTAACAGGTCAGTAAAAAATATAAATTATATACTAATTATACAAATATTTGGATTAATTGGTCCTGCGATTTCAAATAGAAATTATAAATAAATATATTCTCCTAATTTACGAGTAGGATTTAAATAATCGTAATTCCTGTCTTTTGCTACATTGCGCCAATAGATGACGTTCGTTTTGCAAATAAGATAAAATTAGATAAGATTGCCAAAAATGTTAATTAATTAATAAAAAAATATGCCTGTCTCTCATGATTTATTATATTTAATTATAAAATATTTTTTACAGTTAACCCAAATAACCCTGAAACATCGTAACGATGTCAAAAATGTACCTTCATCGGATATTAAAAAATAAAACATTACGCTGAAGCTTAAATATAGATTTTAATATTATCTAAAATATTTAATTAAATATAACTGTATATATAGCACACCTAATAATAAATGTTAATTATAAATAAGGTCTGGTAGTCAAACGATCTTACATATAAAAAAGTTTTAACTGTGTGTATCTAAGATTAACGCAAAAGACTAGACAGATCTGATAATATTTTAAACGTATTATCGGCGATATGGTGCTATATGCCGTAGGAGTAAGCATATAATGTTGGTATACCAATAAGCCGCGTGAGTAAAGTTGCTGTGTTTGCTTGTTTGTCACTTAATACACATAAACCATAAAGCTGATTTCGATGAACCTTGACACAGAGATAGAGCATACCCTGGAACACAGTAAACATCCCGGTATAAGTTCCTGTGGGATTAGGGCAAAGTCGGAAGCAGAACCTAACATTTGAAATGTCAAAGTATGTAAGTATGTTTGCTACTCAATTACGCATAAACTGTTGAACCGATTTGGATGAAACTAGAGCATATGTCAAATAAACACAGCATACATCCCGATATAAGTTCCTGTGGGATGCCGGCATAGTCGCGATCAGACTCTAGCATTATAAATGTAAAAATTTATCAATATGTGTTGAATTTTGTTACTTAATCATGCGGAAACCGGTGAACGATTTGGATGAAACTCGACACAGAGATAGACCATATGCTGGATTAACACAGCATACACCCCGGTATAAGTTCCTGTGAGCTTAGAACGAATGCCCAGGCAGAAGCTAGCATTATAAATATGAAAAATTCTGCACCTATGTATTTGTTTTCCAATCACTCATAAACCGTAGCGCTGATTTCGATGAAACTTGATACAAGGATAGAGCATATTCTGGATTAACCCAGCATACATGCCGGTAAACGTTCCTGTGGGATTAGAGCGAAATCGTAGGCAAAAACTAGTTGTAAATAAAAAGCTCACTACAGATAACAGTGTCGTTCTAACTAGTTAAGAGGACGCACTCTTGGATTTATAATCGTTCGTCTGACACCCCGTTTCCTTTACTCGCATAGATTAAAGCAAGGATGTCACTGAATTAAAAATACATTTTGAAATTAAACACTTTATACGGATTTTGTCGCGTTCTTTATTTTACTTTAAAACACTGTTATTACATAATTTTGAAAACTCTAACAGTAGTGTTAGAGTTTTATAGTTATTATTGAACTTTACTACTATTTAAGCTATATATTTTTAATTAAAGCTATATATTTTTAATTAAAGCTATTTATATTTAAGTTTACACTTTGCCCCGACGTTTCGGTTGTACTACCATCTTAGTCTCCCCGTGAAAATACAACACACAACAAAGTGTAAACTTAAATATAAATAGTTTCCAGTCTCCGTTAAGACTGGCCGCCGTGACTGAAATTCGATCTGGAGGGCATTATTATTAAATGGCTTCTGAACTTTTATTTTTACTGTAAGCTACACATTACTGCACAGTTTCAGACACCGTACTATCTTTTCAAAAGACAACTCTTGCACTAGAAATTGCTCCTAAATCTCGGCCAATTTGACAAATATTCAAACACCGGGGAAAAACATCCAAACTCGTAATAACTATTTGTGGAGCACAGAAATGTTCCGTGTGGCGATCAAACCCATAATAGGCGGCGCAATGGCAATGACGAGGCAACCCCTTAGACCACCACGGCAACAGTGCAGTCGTATTGCTGGCAAGAAGCTTGGAACTGCACCTGGTAAACGAAATTTTTCTCCTCTACAACGTGAGACCTAAAACCTTGGCTGGTAAAATTTGGATGTAATGCTTATACCTACCCTTTTGGGGATAGTTAGTTAGACGTGTGTTATCCGCACCTAATCTAACAATTAGACCATTGTGCATAAGTGACCGATGCAAGGAGTTATTCGGTTACTCATCGAACCTTAGCTCCATCCAGAAAAATATACCTTCGGCGATATAAGCGTGAGACAATGCAGAAAAAAGGCGTTTATTTATGCATATTAAGAATATTATTCAAACAATCTATTAGTATAAGTTATTACTAATAAAACACCGCTGTATAATAAACGCATACATATACATAATATATGTATATATGTATGACGTAACGTGTGTCAAAGTTAAAGATTTAAAGTCATCGACCTGATTATGTGATATTTGTATGCTAATTTTATGATAAGACTATCATAATATTGTCTAACGTTTACGCGAATGTTCGTTGGAATTAACTAAAGTAGTGGTAGCCCAATGGTATGGCTTGCGATGAGGTCGTAGATTCGATTCCTACTGATCTGAACCCACTTCAAATAAAAGCGTAAGCTTAGTTGGATGCTTGAATAAGATTACCTACTAATCATTTGTAAACCCAAGTTGCTAGTAATGAAAGTAAAGGAAATCTATATTTTCTCTCTTTCTCGCTATCTTAGTTTCCTCGAGTCCAAGATTGCTTAAATCGACTGGTATATCGGGTAAATGGAAATAGTTTACTAATATTAGTCTTAGTCTGTCCTGATTGCGCAGTGATAGCAAATGCAACTGCTGTGCATGTGGTTTTTGGTTCAATAAGGCATTTGTTATTAATGTATTAATCTTGAGTAACACATGCTGTTATAAATACATGCCCAGTAAATAAGACAATTAGCGCAAAATATATACTAAATCATGATAAAATCACTGCTGGACACAGTCCTCTTCTTAGTACGAGATGGCTTCTTACACCAAAGTTCACCACTCACCAGTGCTGGCTGGCAGACTTCACATATCTTCGGGGACATTATGGAGAACTATCAGGCATGCATGATTCCTTACGATGTATTCCTTCACCGTTAAAGCGAGCGATAATTATCCATTACGTTATGTACTTATTAGTGAATTATCGCTCGCTTTAATTACTATATTTCGAAAAATTAGAGGTACGTGCCGTAGGATCGATCTCGAGATTTCTGCGTAGCAGTTCAATGATGTCCCGCTATGTTATCGCTGCTATATAAGCTGTACTAACATACAAAAAGTACATTAAACACTTCTATATGTTTTAACGATAATCGTCATCCCATAGCCCTATCCCGGCTAGTTTCCAATAAGGACATTAATATGTACGGCGAGGGACAGGACGTCCGTGCGTGTGCGCACCCCCTTAAAAGGATACACGCGCGCCTCCAAGCATATTAATGCCGAGAGAATTTTTATATGAAAGTCCTTTTACATCTAGTATGTTACACTTGTATTTAATACTCTTTTTCTTTTTGAATAAATGGCAACTCCCGCTTTAGGAATAAATCCTGTGTCGCGAGGGGCTTTACCAACATACCAACTACTAAATGTACATTTACTACATATTATAAAACAAAGTCTCCCGCTGCGTCTGTCTGTCTAAACTAAGCTCTAAAAATACTAAACAGATTTTCATGCGGTTTACACCAATAGACATGACATGACATTCCTGAGAAAAGTTTAGGTGTATAATTTGTGAAGGTTTTGTACTATCCGTGCAAAGCCGGGGCTCACTAGTTTTGAATAAAGGACAACGCCCGCATTAGGAACAAATCCTGTGTCTCGAAGGCCTTTACAAACAGACTATATACTCACATGGATCATTCACGGAATTAAATCTTTGTGATTCTCAAATAGTCGTCCGAGTCTGGATAATCTTTGTGTCCGTTGTTTGAATGTTTATAAAGTCCCCCGCAATACAAAAATGATTCCTATTGCAGGAGACGCCTTTAAAAAGAAACGTCAGAACGCAACAAACAAAAAAGTTACCATTTCATTTTATTTTATAATATTAGAATTTTCGAAAGAATATGATAATTGATAACTATAATATCAGCCCCGTATTAAACTGTCCCAGCCTTCTCAGTATGAGAAGTATGACCATGGCCCACCACGCTGGCCCAGTGTGAGTTGGCAGACTGCACATATCTTCGAGAACATTATGGTGAACTCTCAGACATGCAGGTTACCTTACAACGTTTTCCTTCACTGTTAACGAAAACGAGTATTAACTATTTAAAATGTTAGTAAGAATAACAGAAATAAATAAGAATAATCTTGAATATCCCGCCAATCCAACTCACTGAGGAAACACAACTAGACATAGCCAGGCTGCATAGTTTAAGCCAAACCCTAGCTTTAAGCGATAATCCCGCTGTCATAGATGTCATTCCATCATACGCTACTCCGCAATAAATCCCAGAAACGTTTCTAAACAGACAGACATTTCCTTAATGTCATTACCATTTCCTTAAGTTTGTTGACCTACAAATTATATCACTCGTTCATATGTTACGATATAGAATAAAGTGACGTCACGCTTCGGCAGACACCCTACGGTTAAGCTTTACTAGACATTACAAAACACAACCTTAACAAGCTTCAAATAGAGCCTAGTATCCCTTATATAGATATTCAGTTGTAGGTACTAAGGACGAGTTAAACGAATTTCAATTTTATTGTTAGTGCTATAGAGCTTGGTTTCGGATCTCGCCAGATTGGAATCCAGTAAGCCGTGACGAATTGGAGGTTTTAAAATGAGATATTCGCGAAGAAAATTATGGACATGTAAAGGAAATATCATTTATCATTTAAAATACTGTTGGAGAACTTAATAAGAGTTCAGAGTACGCGTAAACGCTTCTTGAAGCTTTAGAAAGGTTTATATGGATGAGATATTGGTGTACCATTGTCGCTGCCATTGTGAAGAAATTTCTTTCGGAACAAGGATTATTGCATTCATATTCAGACGCCTGTATATCGTTGAAAGGTTTCAGGGCCAATTCACCAAAGAGCCAATTCTTGTAATAAAAACTGTTCAAAACTGACTTGTGATCTCTCAGTATCATAATAATCGCAAATGGTATTCTCCTAAATTAAAAATCAATGTCAAATGTGCACTAAAAGTTTAATTTCGGTTCATATTATGCGTTAATCGACTTGATCAGAACTCAATTTTAAGCATATTTTAATATTAGAGATGGATTATCAGATATATTTTAGGTCGCAAGAGTCTACAGTAGTATTTCCAGATTTAGAGCTACTGAAAACACACTACATTTCGATACTATAACCGATCCAGGTATCAAAGCCGGGCCTTTATGATCATAAGCTATCATAAATGCAAACAAACCAGGTCTCTAATACCTAAAATAAGTTTATTTGTTTGTTGCAGATCTTACATGTGCATCATATTCGTTTAAGAGGTGAGTTTTTGTATATAATGTAATAATCTGCTAATTTATTTACAGAAAGTAACAAATTCAATCCATTGATTGAAATTAAACTACTATATACGGATTTTATCGCGTTGTTTATTTATCACTGTATGTAGACTATTGGTTTACAATCCACCACATTATTTAAAAAAACATTAAATACATTTATTTCTTTACCTAGGTCAGGCCTGTCTCATGGAGTTCTTGCGTGATGTTACCAGAACACGTAATTTATTTCAACTTACATGCTAATTTAAGATTATTATTTAAGTGCTATATTATATTTTATACTAAAATTACTTCTCGAAAAACAATTAATGAGGAAAGGAAATATATTTTTTTGCGACCTGGTTTTAATATTATTTGGTGTGTGAGATGAGTACATAATTATGTCTGTGATTGTATGTGTTCTATTATGATTACGTTCTTTTTTTTGTTTGAGGATCTAACACACCATACTAAACGAGCAGGCTTATGGCAAGGCAATATATAGCAAATGAAAAATAGATTATAATTGGGCCGTGTTGTGCAGAAATGATCCAATCCACCAAAACATAAATAAAAGTAATGTAGGTTTAAAGCAAGTTCATTTTTCTTGTGGCTGTTATCCTACTACATCATGTTATGTATATAGTTTTATAAAGAATTGAATAAAGACTTTTGCATTACTTGATGATTATTCAAAAGAACTTCATACTTATAGATAAATTAAAAAAGAACCCCTGGATCATTTCTGCACAATCCGGTCCTATTATCAAACTAGGTAACTGTTATAATTATGAAAGTACTATATCGATGGCGCAGCGGTAGAGAATGCGACTGTTGTAAATGATGTTTCGAGTTGGATTTGCGGCGTTGGGAGTGTTATTAATATCAAAGAATTCTTAGTAGCGCGTAGTCTGAAACTGTGCCCTATAAATGGCAAGAGACCACAAAACGTAAATATAGTAGGCAAGATATGAGTCTTATACACTTCTGCCTACCCTTAATGTTAGACGTGAAACTATGTATATAATTAAGAAAATTAAACCGCCACCGCCATCTACGGACCTCCGTTGTAAGCTTTCACTCTAAGAACCGTTTGAACCGATAAATATAAACAGTGATGTCTATAATTAAAGTATGCCGGCTCGCGTAATAGGTTCGTTTATGTTGTAACCCATGATTATAATGACTTAGGTAAACGCTTACGGTAAAAGAAAGTATCTATAGCACGTAATGGTGGCTTAAATAAGTAATTATTGACATCCCTTACGCGTGGTACAGAAGAGTTGGATGTGCGATGCAGTTATAATTCTCTCTATAGAGATTCGGCCACCTTTGTTTTGGCATAGCCAACCATATAATTATAATATACTAGCGGACCCGACAGACGTTGTCGTGTACACACGAAAAAAGAATTAAAAAAAGAACCAAATATAAACCATTCTCGAATGCACTTGAACATACACAAAAAATTTCATCAAAATCGGTCCAGCCGTTTAGGAGGAGTTTAATTACAAAAACACGCACAGAAGATTTATACATATAAAGATGTAAGAAAAAACTGTTTGAAAAAACTAATTTAAGAATTTCTGAAGTATTTTGTAAGACGTAGCGCGTAGTAAGTATTGCCCGTTATATACCTACATATGTATACTAACGGGAGATATAAAAAAATTACTTTATTTTTTTTTCAGGTAATTAATTTTGTATTTTTGTTCCGTGTTTAAATCAAATCTTCAATAAAAGCGCAAAAATTACTGCACTTTTTGCGAGCCAATCGCAAAAAGTGCAGTAATTTTTGCGCTTTTAGGATTCTGATTCTGATTATTCGTAATGGACCAGGCAAGAAGTTAATTTCGTAATATAATTAGTTTGGGTATATGTTTGATCATAGTAATAGTCAAAAGTCATTTCAAGCCCAACTTAATTTAAAACTAAGTTTTTAATAATGCAGGGCGAATTTGAATTAATTGTGCGTCGTCTAGTTATTGCAAAAATTAGATTTTAAGTAAAATGTCAAGCTGTTATATAGTTATTAAAACTGAATCAAAATCCAATCACGGTATTTTGTTGTAAGTGATAATTTTGATAGATAAATATTTCAGCAACATCAGGAATATTAAGAAATAGATTTTTTTAATATCGTTTTATATAATTTTAATAAAGTTATATTATTATGGTATTTGTTCACTAATTCAATGGATTGACATAATACTGTCTTCTGTTTACGCGAATGTTATTCATTGAAATTAAACTACTATATACGGATTTTATCGCGTTGTTTATTTATCACTGTATTACAAAATTTTGAAAATATTACACTACTACTACTATTGATTTTATTTAACTAATTTATAAGCTAATGAAATTATTTAATCAATAGTAGTAGTAGTATAATATTTTCAAAATTTTGTAATACAGTGATAAATAAACAACGCGATAAAATCCGTATATAGTAGTTTAATTTCAATGAATAACATTCGCGTAAACAGAAGACAGTATTATGTCAATCCATTGAATTAGTGAACAAATACCATAATAATATAACTTTATTAAAATTATATAAAACGATATTAAAAAAATCTATTTCTTAATATTCCTGATGTTGCTGAAATATTTATCTATCAAAATTATCACTTACAACAAAATACCGTGATTGGATTTTGATTCAGTTTTAATAACTATATAACAGCTTGACATTTTACTTAAAATCTAATTTTTGCAATAACTAGACGACGCACAATTAATTCAAATTCGCCCTGCATTATTAAAAACTTAGTTTTAAATTAAGTTGGGCTTGAAATGACTTTTGACTATTACTATGATCAAACATATACCCAAACTAATTATATTACGAAATTAACTTCTTGCCTGGTCCATTACGAATAATCAGAATCAGAATCCTAAAAGCGCAAAAATTACTGCACTTTTTGCGATTGGCTCGCAAAAAGTGCAGTAATTTTTGCGCTTTTATTGAAGATTTGATTTAAACACGGAACAAAAATACAAAATTAATTACCTGAAAAAAAAATAAAGTAATTTTTTTATATCTCCCGTTAGTATACATATGTAGGTATATAACGGGCAATACTTACTACGCGCTACGTCTTACAAAATACTTCAGAAATTCTTAAATTAGTTTTTTCAAACAGTTTTTTCTTACATCTTTATATGTATAAATCTTCTGTGCGTGTTTTTGTAATTAAACTCCTCCTAAACGGCTGGACCGATTTTGATGAAATTTTTTGTGTATGTTCAAGTGCATTCGAGAATGGTTTATATTTGGTTCTTTTTTTAATTCTTTTTTCGTGTGTACACGACAACGTCTGTCGGGTCCGCTAGTATATTATAATTATATGGTTGGCTATGCCAAAACAAAGGTGGCCGAATCTCTATAGAGAGAATTATAACTGCATCGCACATCCAACTCTTCTGTACCACGCGTAAGGGATGTCAATAATTACTTATTTAAGCCACCATTACGTGCTATAGATACTTTCTTTTACCGTAAGCGTTTACCTAAGTCATTATAATCATGGGTTACAACATAAACGAACCTATTACGCGAGCCGGCATACTTTAATTATAGACATCACTGTTTATATTTATCGGTTCAAACGGTTCTTAGAGTGAAAGCTTACAACGGAGGTCCGTAGATGGCGGTGGCGGTTTAATTTTCTTAATTATATACATAGTTTCACGTCTAACATTAAGGGTAGGCAGAAGTGTATAAGACTCATATCTTGCCTACTATATTTACGTTTTGTGGTCTCTTGCCATTTATAGGGCACAGTTTCAGACTACGCGCTACTAAGAATTCTTTGATATTAATAACACTCCCAACGCCGCAAATCCAACTCGAAACATCATTTACAACAGTCGCATTCTCTACCGCTGCGCCATCGATATAGTACTTTCATAATTATAACAGTTACCTAGTTTGATAATAGGACCGGATTGTGCAGAAATGATCCAGGGGTTCTTTTTTAATTTATCTATAAGTATGAAGTTCTTTTGAATAATCATCAAGTAATGCAAAAGTCTTTATTCAATTCTTTATAAAACTATATACATAACATGATGTAGTAGGATAACAGCCACAAGAAAAATGAACTTGCTTTAAACCTACATTACTTTTATTTATGTTTTGGTGGATTGGATCATTTCTGCACAACACGGCCCAATTATAATCTATTTTTCATTTGCTATATATTGCCTTGCCATAAGCCTGCTCGTTTAGTATGGTGTGTTAGATCCTCAAACAAAAAAAAGAACGTAATCATAATAGAACACATACAATCACAGACATAATTATGTACTCATCTCACACACCAAATAATATTAAAACCAGGTCGCAAAAAAATATATTTCCTTTCCTCATTAATTGTTTTTCGAGAAGTAATTTTAGTATAAAATATAATATAGCACTTAAATAATAATCTTAAATTAGCATGTAAGTTGAAATAAATTACGTGTTCTGGTAACATCACGCAAGAACTCCATGAGACAGGCCTGACCTAGGTAAAGAAATAAATGTATTTAATGTTTTTTTAAATAATGTGGTGGATTGTAAACCAATAGTCTAATCCTTCTCACGCTAAGAAGAGGTCCATGCCAAGGAGTAGGACAGTTCATATTCAAGGCTGATATTATACGTATTTGTAATGAGAATCCATTACTAAAGATTCTCATTCAATATGTCCCTCGTTTAACCAGTTATCCTCACTTCCCAACAAATATTATAAATGGAAATATGAGTTTGTTTGTTTATTTGTTTTTTACACTTTCATGTCTAAACTACTCGACTGATCATCATGAAATGTCACATACACGTTGTCAGGAGTACAGACAATTACGTAGGATACCTTTTATCCAGAAAAAAAACCATGCGGGGCAGTCTTTGGGGACTGCTAATAGAAGTGAAAACTAAGTAACTAGCGTGCGGTGATGATGACGCGAGTGCCATGATTTTGTTCACCCAAATAGTATTCAATGCGCCTAAAGATGTTTTCACTTCAAAAAAAGTACTGTTCCCGAGAGATTTTACTTACATAACCTACATTAACGCAAGCGAAGCCGCAGGCAAAATGAAATACTTTGCAATAAACATAAAACAAAAATAATAGAAACATCTTCATATAATTCGCTTAGTAACTGAGCTAGACGACTCAAGTACTGAGTTCATCTCAATAGTTCAAGGGAACATCTCGTATTGAATACGCGACCTTTCGCGCGTCACTCAAACCTGTCCTAGGCTTGTCGCCAATTAATATTATATTATCTAAATAATATACAGGACTTACCGATGTATTCCCGAAGGGGTAGGCATGTATATATCACGTTCTCATTTTGCTAGTGATTATTTTTTAAGTAAAACCGGCTTTGTGTTTCGTCGCGTGAGTGAGTGTACCGGAGGCCCAACCCCACTTCCTCCTCTGGAAGGGTTGGCAAATTTAAAAGGCCAACGTACTTGTGACTCCTCTGGTGTTGCGGGTTTCCATGGGCGGCGGTAATCGCTTACCATCAGGCGATTCGTCAGCACGTTTGCAACGTTTAAACACTAAAAAAAATTAACAATGTATTTGGTTGAGCTATCGTTATTTGAATAATAAACATATGTAGGCTCACGCCTATATCGTCAAAGGAGTAGTGGTGTCTATCACACCAGTATTTCGTCAGATATGGTTTCAAGTCTTGGCGTCTGTCAGGCCCTGTTCTATGCTTCGTGTTGCTACTGATAAAGATAATCTTATTAGTAGAAACCCAGAAAAGCTAGAACTAACTCTTGTTTCTTTAAATCAGTTTAACCACTAGGTTGTATTGAGTATTGAAAGACCAAATAACATTTTGCTCGACCCATCAATCGAACCAGAGCACAACGCACATGCACTGCCGCTGCATCTCCGTGGCAGTCATCAAGAGGGGAATAATATGCGAATGCCCTGTGTTGCTGAAAACTTTACAAACATCAATTTAATGGACTGTGTTCTTTATGTATCATCATTCTGAGTCTTATTCAATCTTAATAATTTGTGGGTCACACGAATCGAGATTGTGTCGAGTGGGATTCGAACCTACAACACAGAGGAAGTCGACGGCTGCGCCATCCGTGCAGTCGCTTGATATTTTGTCAGTAACAATGGCGTGTCACAAATTTCTTAGATTTTCATGACAAACAGGATCGCGGCGGTCAAATCGTATATTTAGCGAGGCTTTTAAACACAACATTTCGTCCCATATTCTATTAATCCTTATATATATAAATCTTCTGTGCGTGTGTTTGTAATTAAACTCCTCCTAAACGGCTGGACCTACCTTGATGAAATTTTTTGTGCGTGTTCAAGTGGATTCGAAAATGGTTTAGATTTGATTCTATTTTATTTTTTCGTGTGTACAGGACAACGTCTATCGGGATAGCTAGTAATATTATAAAACAAAGTCACCCGCCGCATCTGTCTGTCTGTCTTTTCGCGATAAACTCAAAAACTACTGAACGGATTTTTATGCGGTTTTCACCAATAGATAGTTATTCATGAGAAAGGTTTAGACGTATGATTTGTTAAGGTTTTGTACAACCTGTGCGATCCCTAAGCGGGTCGCTAGTATGTTATTAAAGTATACTTTATACTGAAATTAAATTACTATTACGGATTTTATAGTAAGTAGTTTATTCGGTTTACGACAGTATTTTGTTGCTATAAAATCCATAAAAGCATTTTAATTTCAATGTGTAACATTCAGAGAACTGTAGGAAAGTACTTAACTTGATATTGATAGCGAAATTGTCGTATAACTCTCAAAGGTATATATCCTGTACCGAAGAGGGAAAGAATACAATGTCAACTCTTTTAAATTTTTACTTGTTTGCTTTGCCTTTAAATTACAACACCCTCATTTTTGTGTCGTGAGGGACTTATTAACATTTAAACAACAGACACAAAATACTTAGACCCGACAAGATTATTTGTGAATCGCACAAATTTAGTCAAGCAGTGATGGCTCAGGGAGACCAACAGACTGCAATGCCGAGGGTCTCGTGTTCGAACCCACGTAGCGCACCTCAGACTTTCGGACTTTTCGAAATGATGTGCGTATTGATTGACAATTATCACCTGCTCCGTGCCTCGGAGAGCACATTAAGCCGTCGGTCCCGGCTGCCATGAACATCTATGGCAGTCGTTATTGAGAAGTCAGTGCCCTATAATATCCTGACACTGGTCTAGCCTTAGGTATCGTTAGCCTTCGGGTTGCGGAGGTTAGGTGGCAGCCGCTCCGTGTAAAAACTGATATCCAGTCAAATCCGGTTAGACCAGAAAAGCCGACCCCAAGTGACTTGGGAATAATAAAGGCTAGGGAGAAGACAAATTTAGTCACTGGCAGTCGCGAGGCGGCCACGTAAGGCACTGGGCCCTCAGTGCAGTTATAATAGTTTTGTTGATACTGATTCCAAATCTCATGACTATAAGGGAGGGGCCGAGGTGTTTTACACCTCCATTTAGTCGGCAAAATTTTAGGTTATTTAAATGCTTCTTAAATAAAAAATATCCATGATTTTTTAACATAACTAACTGTTAAAGCCTTCTACTTTATTTCATATTTAAAATATACAGGATGTCCGGTAATTAATGGATAACTTTGAAATGTCTTATAGTAGAAATTATGGCCGTTCAGGAAAAAAAAGACATTTTTCTAGTTGCAATAGCTAGTCATATTTTTGACTGTCTATTTATTAGCATAGTTAGTGTTTAATAATAAAACAACAAAAAACCGATGGAATTCATTCATTTATGGTCGTAGTGAACAAGGAAGTTAAATATGGTAATTTAAAAAAAAACATATCTCAGGTAGTAGCCAGGATAGATTTTTATTCATTATTTTCTGAACGGCCGTCAGTTCTACTATCAGAAATTTCATGGTTATCCGTTAATTACCGGACACCCTATATGTAGTCTTTCCTTACTCGTAATTCAAGCTTTACGCCTGTAAAAATTTATCAGAATTCGTTTTGTGTCACATACAAATTACAAACATACAAACACTGACATAACACATTAACAGCAGCAACAAGCCTAGTGAGAGACCGTTGGACTGCCATTGGGAGGTCTCAAGTTCGATTTCAAGGCGCGCATCACTAACGTAGAAGCTATGTGCATTAAATAGCTAATTATCGTTCGCTTAGACGGTAAAGAAAAACATCCACAATGTTTCGAAGATATGTGAAGGCTGCCAATTTATAATAATTTTAATTTAATTCTTCAAAGATCCGTACCGCCGATATTAAGCGCCATTAAAATTACATTTATTAGTAATTACCCTTAATTTTTCTCTAAGATACAAGTACAAAATATGCCGCCAATACTTTAAAACTATAAAAATATAGACCGAAACCATTTGAGAACATAAAAAAGCCTATTTAGACCAAGTTTGTAAAAAAATATGGCTGCGATAAAAATAATGTCACTAAAACGAATACTAAAGATCTCTACAATGTAGGGTTAAGTACTCTTAACATGTACTAAGGATAATAAACGTGTTTTTATTAGATAAAGAGCATACAAGAAAACTTGTACTAGCAAAGATAGTGAATAATACAGCTGTACTCACGGGTTCGATTCGTAAGTTAAGGCAAGGCAAAGTATAAGTAGTTTATATAATATGTATCGGGTATTAACGCGATGTATCGGGTATTAACGCGATGTGTCGGGTATTAACGCGATGTATCGGGTATTAACGCGATGTATCGGGAATTAACGCGATGTATTGGGTATTAACGTGATGTATTGGGTATTAACGCGATGTACCGGGTATTATTTCGTTTGTTTGCACAGTCGCGTCGTTGCAGATCGCATACGTAATAGGGATACCGTGAGTGTATTATGTGACTGTACATGGACAAATAAAAACATGTAAAAAGTGAGGGTGAATCAAAATTCTTCTGCCTCACAAATGGAGACATGACCTCGCCGCATCAGTCAGCTTGTGACCACGGCCGGTGTAACCTGGTCGAAAACTTTAAAAAGGTAAACATTCATGATCGCTTTAATACCCGATATATCTGTATAATATATAAATCTTCTGTGCGTGTCTCCTCCTAAACGGCTGGACCGATTTTGAAGAATTTTTTTGTGTGCGTACAAGTGGATTCGAGAATGGTTTTCTTTTATTTTATTTTTCGTTTGTATCTGGCGTCGTCTCTCGGGACTGCTAGTATTTTATAAATATCATGCAACGCGAAAGTTTAAAAGTTATTAAAGTATAAGTAGGTTATTTTATCTACAACCAGATTATGCCCGCAACTTCAATCGCGTAAATGTAATTTAGGTTAAGTTAATAACAGTATTATTTTCTAGATAAAAGGTACCCTTTGTCCTTTTATGTTTCCCTGACAACGTGTATATGAAAACGTAAAAAACAAACAAACATAGTCACGTTGGCATTTATCATATTATTCAGGATTCTCAGTTGTGACACGGACTCTAACTATGTATGTCTTCCAGACAGCTCCATAATCAACATAACCATCACGGACATATCTAAAAAAAAATTAGCGACTGCACAGATCGCGATCTGTGCGATCCTTGCTGAGTGAGATGGTTCGTCTTTAAATCCCGTAAATAAGGTTCCCACACGGAACAATAATTTGTGTGATCCACAATGTTCTGAGACTGTGTTTACTTATGTCCGTTACATTGTAAGTTTATCAAGTCCTCTGCGATACAGAGCTTGATATATTGGAATGTAGATTTATTCGTTAAAATTGATATTATTCGCCATTGGGTGACTCTTTCCTAGAAAAGACAACTTCCACATTAGGAATAATTCCTGTGTCGCGGGGACTTTACAAACATTCAAACAACGGACACAAAGAACATCCAGACTCGGAACAACCATTTGTGGATCACACAAAATTTTGTCCCGAGTGGGGATCGAACCCACAACAATCGGCACGGTGGTAGAAGCGAGGCGACCACATAAATCGCTACGTCATCCGTGCCTTCGTGACACAGCGGCAATGAATGTAGTTGCTGCGTACGTTATGCTCGGGTTCAATTGCTGGACCGGGCAAACATTTATGACAGCTTCACACTCTACTTTTCTTTTTATTTCTTCCTACCCTCTTAAAATTTATTTATGTATTTGATAGTGACGTTCTATTTCTACCTCAGTTCTCATATTTTTAAAATGTACCTAATTTATAAACATAATTTAATATGCTATGCATAACTATTACACAGTTGCCATTACATCAATTTAAAAATAAATTGTTTAATTTACTTTTAGAAATATGTTACTATAGTACAAAAGAATACCTAGAAGATAAGCGTAAGCTACATATGTATACTTAAGTAAAAGTAATGTATATTAATCACAACATTTTAATGTATTTATATTTGCACGCTCTAAGGAGCAGAACATGTGATCCTTTTCTAATGTGGAGCAGCTATAATGGGGTGTACTATGCCAAATCGAATGACAAATAATCGAATATCGATTGATCGACTATTATAAATCGAACGTCTAAATACTCGAATGTACCATGTTTCGAGCAAATAAATGTTTTGAATTTGAATTGAATTTGAATTTGCCCTATACGTTTTCCTTGTGTATGTATGTAGCAGAACCACATTTATTGTATTTCTGTTGTAATGTAAAGCATTTGCCTCCGTCCATGCATTACTTGTATCGGGTGACCAACTGAAAACCAGCGCTGGTACACTCAATTTGGGTGCCCAGCTAATGCAGAGGTGGTGACCCTTTTCGGCGACATACACATTTCGTTTTAATATACAGGTTGATTTTGAAATCGTGTAATTCCTTTTAACCATGCATTCTACTGATGGTATAGAATAACTCTAACCATATTTTATTTTTAATAGACTTATTTTTTGGAAATTTAATGTACTGTTTTTTTCATGAAATGGTGTCAGATAGTCATATGTTAACCACCCGAGTCAATTGTTATTTTTTACTAATTAAAAAATTAACATATCAATAATTAAAGTCGTAAATAATAACCGGCGGTCCTTTTTAACATATGACTATCTGAAACCATTTCACAAAAAAAATCGGTACATTAATTTTTATAAAAATATTTTCATTAATTTTAATTAAAAAAATATAGGGTCAGGATTATTCTATATCACCAGTAGAATGTGTGGTTAAAAAGAATTACACGATTTCAAAATCACCCTGTATATGTATAATTTTTATTTATTTTGTTTTAATTTATTGTGTGTGCTCTGTACGAAATAAACATGATTTCTTTCTTTCTTACTTCCGAGAACTTCTTGCCAAAAAGCCCAATAACACTTTGTCTGAACTGAGAATCATAACCAAAAACTCATGCGCAACATTCTCATTCACTACTGCTGCGCCCCAGCTGTCTAATACTGTATTAAAATCAAGTATATTATGTAAGTACTGAGTAAATCTAATCCTTATTTAGTATTCACACGTACAACCAAAGTACATACAAATGTACTAACATTACAAAATATCGAAGTCTTGATGTCTAGTCTATGCAGGTCAGACATCAAGGCTACTAAGCTATGACGGGGCCTCAGGAATCTGTGTGGGCGAGTTCATGTTGTCACTGACATGACTGCCTTAATGTATAGTGATGGGAATCGATTATCGATATCTATATGCACATATTTATCGATAGTGCGTGTCACTGCATTGATTAGCACTTAACATGGAATTGTTTATTTTATAATTTTGGTTAACATTATAAAGGTACAATTTAGTTTTACTGCATGAATGGCGTAGTAATTTAAGTCGCCCACTGCGTCAAGTGTTGTGAGTTATTAACAAATAATTGTCACGAGTCTAACATATTTTTTGTGTCCGTTATTTAAATGTTTGTTATGTATATGAGTAAGACACAGGAATTTCCTTAGTGCAGTTGCACTTTGACATTTAAAAACAAAATTATTCATAGAGATATAAAAAAATTGTTACTCGTTATGTTTTGTAGGTGACAGCAAGGTATCAAGTTTCATTTTTAATTTATATTGAACCAGATTTAGTCTGCGGCTCCGCTCGCGTAAATGTTATGTTAAGGTAAGACTATGTTAATTTTCAATCCCTCGGAAACAACGCTTTTTCCTGGGTGAAAGGAAACTTATGATATTCCTGATGTGTATACGAAATTTCATGATGATCGGTTAATTAGTTAAGGCGTGAGAGTGCAACAAACAAACAAACTCACATTCGCATTTATAATGTTGCCTTCAATACCTCGGGCCTTTAACATCATATCGAGGTGATTTTTAAAGTAACTACTTAAAGTCTGGCAATGTGTCATGAAGTCCACTAACTCACATCGTGGTAACTAAAAAAAGCTATCGAAATATGAACCTTGGCCTACCCTACCAAGTCATGGTATTCGCTGTACCGGTGGATATCAAGACTGCCGCCAATTAGTGTATATCTACAATCATAAAAATGCAAATAACTCACCGTGAGAGAGATGAGAATCACACAAAATATAATTAAACCATGACTACCGTTACGTGTGCAAACATGTTTGCAAAGGTATGTTTGCTTACGAGTTTTGGCTTCAGGCAAACATAATTTTGCGGTTATTCACATATTTGGCAGGCCTTGTTTCGACTGCTGCATATCAATTTCATACACAAAAATGTCTAGTTTAAAGGACTAGCCTGCTTAAAAAGGTAATATGTTTTGTTTCCAATGATTGAACGCCTTACATTTTATACAACGGGTACAAATCGCGCCATCAGTAAGACAAGGGCACAACTGCACTTTTTGTAATTTGAATGAATGTTTTTTTTTACATTCCGTGTCGTATTATTTTGCTCATGTCTTAAGTAATTATTTTTAGCATGAAATAACATTTTTTTAATTTAATTCTTGTCCTTTATGCGAAATAATTCCCAAATCGCTTAATGTCTTTGTATACGATGCGAGAAGCTGGAGTGGGCTACTTGCATGAGATAATGGATATTGGCTCGGGTTCATCGTCTTAGGGTATATGCTGCCTGCTCAAATGCCTGAACATGCATGTAACTCTTGTATCCTAAAGCCATTAAGCTCAGATTAAGTATCATATTTGCTCATACATATAGTCTATCGACAATCATTAACGATCCTTAACAGGTGATGTAGAAACAAACTACTCAATAATTCTTTCCTTGTCTGTCTTGTCCCTTTCAGCCCAATATACGATTAATGTGGTCTTTAAATAAAATTATAAAACTTAATTGGTTTGCAATTGCTGTGCATGAGGGGTCACACTCGATTCCCGTATAGGAAAAAGTATTGTGGGGTTCTTCTGTCAAGTTATTCTAAGTAGCTACACGGGGTCTGGACCAGTGCCTGATAGATGGTTTTAGGCTCGTCCTTCATTACATATACCGTCAAATTATAGCAATAAATACGCCTCTGCCTACGCCTTCAGTGTTAGGGACTACGCACACTTATTCAGCTCCATTCGCGTTTCGCTGAACGATTTTGGTCACACTTATACAGCTTTGCTTCTATCAGCCGCGTACGGCGTCGTAAGAATGAGAATAGCCCTCATAACGTGCTATCTCCACTGAAACGCTTCTGTCTACTGCGTACGGCGCTGAATAAATCAAATCAATGCAGGAACAATACAGGTCGCAACTTGTCGACAAGGAGTCGCAAACCATCCCTGTAAAGAGCTGTTCCGCCGCGTTCGACGGTGATTGCGCCGGAACAGTGCTGTACGCGGCGGAACAGCGCTGAACGCAGCGAAACAGCGCCGAACGCTCTCTATAGCATTCGCATAATAAAAACACATTTATCCTCATTTTATGCTGGTTTGCCGCGAAAGCAGAATGGACGCGGAAAACTGAATGGACGCGTACACGTCTCCATACAAAATTGTTGTTTTCTATGGACAAAAGCTGAAAAGAGCTGAATAAATGTGCGTAGTCCCTAAGACTAATATTTATATAAAAAGGGGGTTTAATTTATTTTGTACGATTTTACTACTTTACACGAAGTAATGAAATCGATACGTATATCACTCCTCTCATGGCAAGCGATTACCGTTACCAAAACATGGTAGGAAATAATACGAATAATTAAAATAATTAGAGTTTTAGATTTTAGTGACGTCAATAATATAACAAATGTATCTATCGAAAGAAATTTGAACTCTGAAGATAACCATATCACTAACGAGTAATTAAATCTAGAATTTACAATCACTATTAAAAGATATCATTAGAAAAACGCACTAAACCTGCCTCCTATTAAGCAATATATTAACTTAAAACATAACAGAGACAGCTGACATTATAAATTTAATGTCTATTAAAATTTTACGAGCCGCGTGAAGTCGTAACGTGGTTTTTATGGCCCCTCTAACATCGACAGTGAAATATCGATACGATTTTATCGAATATTTCACATCACTACGATATTACTTGTGTCATAAAATATACTTGCATTTGACCATGATTTTGTGAATTAGCTTGTTTATATACGCATAAGCGTATATTCACGCATGTTCCCTAGTGGGGTGAGCAGAGGTCACTGGTAGTCACTTGAAATCCTGATTATAAGATAATACTTGAACTATTACAAATAGCAACGATAGCGGAGTGGAGACTGTCACGTTGGTCTGCAACGCAGAGGTTTTTAACATGCTGGAATGCATACCACGCCTGAGGTCGCGGGTTCGATTCCCGCACAAGTCAAACATTTGTGTGCATGAACATGGATGTTTGTCTTGGTCTGAGTGTTTCTATGTATAATATGCATGTATTTACAAAAAAAAAGGTATATATGTATGTATCTCCATTGTCTAGTACCCATAGTACAAGCTCTGCTTAGTTTGGACTAGATGGCGTTGTGTGTATGTGATAGAATATTATTATTTATTATTATACCCTCGGCAAGTTGGTTATGTTGGATTCACCCGGAGAAAGATGGCGACATCCCGGTCCTTCCGACTAAACCTACCACAGTGTTCCTTCACTCAGACTATGGCCGGAGCGCAGGGATTGCTCTCGCATTTCCATCCTGCAGAATTACATACCCTGACTCTTCGGAGTTATATGCGTATTAAATAGTTTAATATCGCTCGTTTAACGGTGAAGGTAAACATCGTGAGGAAACCTAGATGTCTCAGAATTCTCCATAATGTTACTAAAGATATATGAAATCTGCCAATCCGCTATGGACCGGCATGGTGGACTACGGCCTGATCCTTCTTACACTAAGAGGAGGCCCTTGCGCAGCAGTGCGACAGTTAATATACAGAGCTGGTATTATATTAAAACATTTACTAATATGAGCGCGAAAATGAAAATCAATACGTGAAGTAAAGCAACTTAGCCACGGTTTAAATATGGATCCACCTGTCTATTACTTAAGACTGCGCCCAGCGTAAGACGCGTTTGAACTGAATGACAGAGCTCGATATTCAAATCGGCGCGCGGCCGCTATGGTAAAATTGTATGAAGGATTTGAAGTGCTTTTTTGATAAATATGTATCTTTATTGTCAACCAATAACTTATATATTTGGGACGGACAAATTTTAATATAAATATTTATGTTTCGTTTAAGCTGTAAAATAGGATAGATTTCTACTGTTATAATCTAAAAATCACGTAGGTAACACGAGCTTACGTTTTTGCATTTTTCGTGCAAATTTACCTAATTTTGTAGGCAAAAATATTAATTATTTTACGTTTTTTACACGGAATAATTGTAAACACATTCATTGTTATGGTAAATGTATATTTTATATTTGCATTAAACATAAAGTGTTGATTTTATCAACTTAACTATGACTGCCTGTTTTGGCACATTTCGCTGCGCGCAGTCTTAAGGCTGATTTGTTTAATAAGCTGGGCTTATCCGAACCACGAGCCGTGTTGGCGGTTGGAAGGCTTCCAATCTCTAATCACATTTCCTATCCGGCTTCCATATGCAAACTTGTGTGCGCACATAGCTGACTGGATGACGTAGTGGATTAAAGGGTCTTGCCATTGCTCCGAGAGTTATGTGTTCGAATCCCAAATGTGTGATTCACAAATGGTTAAGACGAGTCAGGGTTTTATTTGTGTCCGTTGATTGATTATTTGTAAAGTCATCGCGACACAGGAATTACTTCAAAGGCGGGCGTCGTCATTTGAAAAACATTACAGCGTCTTTAGCAAGTCACCGAAATAGTTAAGTAGCAAAACGTTAAACGACGAGAAAGGGGAAACCTTCTTTTTCGTACGTTAAAAGTAAAAAGCTTATTTTTATGCATACGCATAATTTATTAGCCGATTAGTATTTCCCCGATCGAGTCATTCATGTCAAAACAACGCAATCAAGGCTCTACTTAATAATATTTGGCTACCATCATGAATCTTAGTACGTACACCGGTCACCGCAGCAAAGTTCATTCATTTTACCTGGAAGCGTTCCAGTTTAGCACGGATCATTTTCAGCTATCCTTTTTTCCTCATCCGTGTAGGCTCTTGACTTAACTGGCTGCGACGATGTTTCCTAAGCACTATGACTTGTCCTTCTTTAAACGAGGTTTAAAGAGAGTTTAGTGTTATCACGGTAGGCAGCGGTTTGATTGTCTGTACCCTTGACATTGTCGAAATCTATGAGGGGAAGTACACACTTACCAAAAGATGGACAGCTAGCTCGAAAAAAAAAATATTTTGTGTTTTTTATTAAGACAACTCCCGCACTAGGAATAAATCCTGTATCTGTCTATACCTAAATATTATAAAACGGAAATAAAAAAGAAAAGCTAAAACCCTCTAATAGGCGTCATAGAATTCCTCCGCATCACTGTCGACTGGTAGTGTGCCCAGACTGGCTTACTTACTTTATCCTATTTTAAAAATGGATTCAACGCATCTAAAAAGGCGTTCTGCTAGTAAATATAAAGAAACAGTATAAAACTCGATCGACATAATAACAAGGAGACATAATGCCCTTATTAGCATAAAACCTCCTTCATCATTCAAGCTTCGATTATCGAGTATACTTTTAAAATAAAATACTAGTTGCCTCGATCGTGTTTTAGAGTTCCTTCGTATAGACAAGTGGCTAAACTGACTTACAATCCCGCAATAAAAATAATGTTGGAAGGATTATTTATTTATTTACTAGCGACCCGCCCCGGCTTCGCATGGGAGTGCAAAACCTTAAAAAATATACACTTAAACCTTCTTCATGAATCACTCTGTCTATTGGTGAAAACCGTATTAAAATCGGTTCAGTAATTTTAACCCGACTACGGCGAAGCCAAAAGAAAGGGTAATGATTTTGGCAGTCTGTGTATGTATGTTTGTATGTTCCACCGTAGCGCCTAAACTACTGAACCGATTTTAATGAATGAGGTGTCAATAGATTCGTAATAATGGCCCGGGTTAAATTCGTCCTTTTAGACTTTTCTACATGGTCGGATTACAGTTTTTAATTGAGTTTATCGCGAACATACAGACAGACGCGACCGAGGACTTGTCGACTTGTGTTTTATAATATGTAGTGATTTGAGATGCTAACATTCGTATACACCGTTACATATATTATAGATACATAAGTAAAATATTCTAAGTGTAATTAATAAAAGGCAAACACAACATGCAAATAATTAACACAGTTTAACTAATTGTGTGTAATTAATTTTTGAATTGACCAGACAAAAATCTAAACTAAATCTAAAAGAAGAGCACAGTAAGTTTATACAGTTTTACAAACTACGGACACAAAAAATGACCAGTCTCGCTACAACCATTTGTAGAACTCACAAAATGTGTATTCCGTGTGGGATCTGAATTCACGACACTTGACGTAGCGGCTGCGGCAAGGTGACCACTTTTATCAATAATGATAATAATCCTTATAATCTAGGTATTTATTTGACCATACACAGCAACATATATAAAAAAAATAAGTAAATAAATTAATTTGTTTGGCTAAGAAACATATTCTATACTATTGGTGATTGAAAAGATAGGCCATCAGTTTCTTGCCTGCTTCTTAGCTTGACAATACGAAATAAATACATAGACTCCCACGTATTTATTTCGTATTGAAAAAACTAGAGCCATAATATACGTAGTACCTTGACATTCAGATTGTTTTTTAACAATAACAGAGTAATATGAAGTGATTGAGCAGAGATATTGAACATTTGAGTGAGGTAAGCCGTGCTTTGAGGCTTGACACTATTCGGTACTGCATTTGTTACGCTTCTAAGTTTATACTAACTGCCTCCGCAGCGGTAGTGAATTCGACTGCTGTGCATGAGGTCTCGGTTCCAAATCCCAGGTCGGGCCAATATAAAGTTATCGGGTTTTTCTGTTAAGATATCTCAATAGCAGCCCGGAGTTAGGAAGCTGGCGGTGTTAGACACCTCTGTGCCTCGGTAAGCACGTAAAGCCGTTGGTCTTACGAGTGATCTCTCCGGTCGTGTCGGATTATCGACCCATTGGATCATGAGAGTGAGAGAAAAGAGAGTGCACTTGTGTTTGCGCACCCGCTTGTGCACTATATCTCCTGCGCTGATTCTCCAGTTTCCGTTAAGATTAGCCACCATGTCCAAAATTCGGTCTGGAGGATATTATTATTACGTATATACTGAACCCTTTACCCCAATGTCTCGGTATCCCTCCCCGCCATATTGCCACACGCACTAGAAGCATGTAAGGCAATCAAGTATTTATGTTACACCGGCCGTCCCGCGTCGCTCCCACATGGAAAAATACGCGTTATGGTATCATTTTACCAGAACGGATGAACGCTTGTTAACACGGGTAAAATACTAGAATTAAATTTTCATATTTAATATAAAAAATGCACTTTGAAACGTAAATTCCGAAGTTTCGGGTTGACTGTTCGTACCGTGAAACATTCCAAACTAGCCATCGCCCGCGGTTTCGCTCTCGTGAAGTACTTTATCTGGTATAAAAGGCCGCCTATGACCTTTTCTGTACCCTTGACAACGTGTATTCAAAATTTCATGATGATTAGTTGAGCTGTTTAGATGTGAAAGCGAAACAAAAAACAAACAAATTTAACATAACTACTAAAGTAAAAGCATAAAGACATAGCTAAAATCCTTCTCATATTTTCTGTTAGAAAATATTAAAATCGGTGTAGTTTTGGAGGAGGTATCAGGGGAATACGAGATGACGATTTCAGAAGCACAATCATTCCGATCTGCAGTTATCTCTTTTGCACATTAATATTCCATGCTGGTCTAGCATGACAGCAATATTGCCGTCATAAGGAAAAAAGACGAATCTAACATTATCTTCGAAATTGAGATTTCACGTTTTTGGAATCAGTTAACGAAGACGTAACTTTTAGATTAACTATAAAAATCTGGTAAATACGTAATTTTTCCTTATGACGGCAGAATAGATCTATCCAAAACATTTTCTTTAAAAATACATTGAATCGAAGTAGGCGTTACTTGACTGAAGTCCATTGTAATAAAATTATTGGGAAGAGAGGAAGCCGCTACGCATCCTCGGATTGCCCACCCCAACTACTGCAATTGAAAAAGGTTGACAATACTGAACTCCTCTGGATAAGGACAGCCACGACGTGGGACCCGGTCGTACTCCAACTTGCAGTATTCCGCTTCAAGCACAAAATATGCGTCAACACGCGTTTCGCTTCAGCGCGAGGTATCTTCAGGACCGACCATCCTGATGACGCCGAGGCAATCTTTTTCTATTGCAATAGTTAGGATGGGCAATCCGAGGGTGCGTAGCAGATCCTCTTTTCCCAATAATTTTACTTTTCTTTAAATTTTTTATGTCTGTAATCCCACTTAATGATTGCAAACGAAGTCACAAGTAACAGTTAGTCTTAAAAAATAGCCTTGAAAATATCAATTAAGGTGTCTCAAAGATCAACGTAATAGTTATTTTAATGCGCGCTTTAGTAATTGCATTTTAATAATTCAAGGTGAAGACTATTACTCAAGAATTGAGCTGTATTTAATTCCAATCAAGCAAGAATGCCTCTGTAGTTCAGTGGCGTAAGATTAGGTTTTTGTTTGCTGTTTGTGAGAGTGTCTTGGGTTTGATTTCCAGTTCAACCGAATCTTTTTACACTGTAATGTCCTTCAGACCGAATTATGGCGCAGGAGAATGGGCGCAGGAGATATTATAGTGTCCAAGTTTGTGCGTAAACGCAAATGCACATTCTGTTCCCTAAACTATCATGATCCGATGGGACGGTAATCCGACACGACCGGAATAGAGGGAGACTAATGTCATCATTAAGGCACATTTCCAGAATCCATGCTTTTCCAATTTCCTCAATAGAAAAATCCAATTCACATTGTATATTAAAGCAGTAATCAATTCGACGTAGAAAAGTTTCTCACAATATATGTATATAGATAAATCTTATATCGTTTATAAATTTACATAATTATCATTATTTACGTATCAATTAAAGTCAACCAGAACAGATATACATACATATATACATATGATCACAATAAATTACAACCAAACATCAATTTCTAGTTAACATTGATATATTAAGTTGTTTCGATTCCCTCATGCAAATATACAATAATATGAAATCGGTATCCAAACTAATATTATAATTGAGAATGTGAGTTTGTTTTTTTTTTGTATACAACGAATGTGGCAAGCAAGCATATGGTCCACCTGACGGTGAGTGGTCCCCGTAGCCTATGAACGCCTGCAATACCAAAGGCATCACTTGCGCGTTGCCGACCTTTTAGGAAAGGAAGAAGAGAAAAAGGAAGTAGGAAGGAGAAGGGGCGGAAAGGGGGAAAGGGTGATTTGGCCTCCGGCACAATTTTTTACGCTTCCACACCTAAACTACTCGACCAATAATCATGCAATTTCGCATACACGTTGTTAGGGGTGCAGAAAAGGACAAAGGATACCTTATTTAAAAATTGTTGTTCCCGAGGGATAGAAGTTTTTTCGCATAATCTACATTAATTCGAGCGAAGCCGCAGGCATTATCTAGTTAAATATAAACTGATTTTATATATACATTAATTTTTACTTTAGGTCCGGTTACCTACGGACAGTTAATCATATTATATAAAAACACATATTCTATGGAAAAAATGTCAATTCTGACTCGTTTCTTAATATATAAAGAGTCAAGACATTACCTATTCTTTTTATAGTAGCCTGTATCCTTTGTATTTCATCAAAATCGATATAGCTGTTCATATAGTTAAACCGCTAAATCAATTATTTGATAAAACTTTGATAACAAGACAATATTAGTATAATACAACGGTACTTTCTCATTTGAAATATTAGTCCGCATACTTAAATCATAATTTAGTTATTAAGAACTCAAAATTTTGGCGGTAACTAATTAGCAACTAATTAAATATACTTCATAACAATGTCTAAAAATAAAATTAATTTGGCAAATTATTCCACAAGAACAAAATCACAAATTACACATATATTAGCCACCTGTATCTAATTTAACCTGTTAATTAATTATATATACGTCAATGATTTAAAAAACCTGTTTCACATTATAAAATTAACAAGAATCTCACTAATCTACACTAATATTATAAAGCTGAAGCGTTTGTTTGTTTGGTTGAACGCGCTAATCTCAGGAACTCCTGGTTTGAATTGAAAAATTATTTTAGTGTTGCATAGCCCATTTCAACATCACGCTACGAGCAATTGTTGCAAAAACGGAGAAAATTATCTTATGTGAAGCAGATGAAGTTACTCGGGTCAGCTATTTTACATACTTAATCGTCGATGGCGTAGTGGTTAGTGTAACAGACTGCTTCGCCTGAGGTCGTGGGTTCGATTCCCGCACAAGTCAAACATTTGTGTGCATGAGCATGGATGTTTGTCTTGGTCTGGGTGTTTCTATGTATAATATGTATGTATTTACAAAAAAAGAAAGTATATATGTATGTTTATCCATTGTCTAGCACCCATAGTACAAGCTCTGCTTAGTTTGGGCTAGATGATGTTGTGTGTATGTGGTAGAATATTATTATTATATAATTAAATATTTAAATTGATAAGTTAATATCCGCATTCATTTATTATTTTATTTATAACTTACTTTCAATGGTTCGCTGTTTTGATCATATTTATTATTATTTTAATGAGAAATCATCATCAATAATACCATACGTATACTTCTCATATACTTACTGGGTTGTTTAGGTTTTAACTCATTAGAGGCGAGGCGATCATCTGATCAGATTGTTGGAACCTGTAACATTTTAAAGGGTATGAACGAGGCACCGATTTTTCACGACAAATGTTGCAGATTTTTTGTGCCTAACAACTATTGTCGTGGTAGAAAGCACCGATTGCTGGCGGTTCCAGCGTGCTGTACTGTGGCATGCTGTAACTCCTCGGTCACTAAAGCAGCTTAACGCTCTCTTGGTTTTTAACCCAGAAGTTGATATTTTTGCGGATAAATGGAAAGTATTATTATTAGAATGTATCAAGTACTATGAGCAGAATGCGTGAATGCTAAATTTTAAATTTATATCTATACTAATATTATAAAGCTGAAGAGTTTGTTTGTTTGCTTAAACGCGCTAATATCAGGAACTACTGGTTCGAATTGTAAAATTAATTTAGTGTTGGATAGCCTATTTATCGAGGAAGGCTATAGGCTAACACATAGACATAACATCACGCTACGACCCACGGGGGCGGAGCAGTAACCATAAACGCGAGTGAAACCGTGGGCACATCTTAACTAGATGTACCCACGGTGGACACAAGACCAACGCGGCAGCTATAATATTTATACTTTTTTTTTAATTATATTAATTTAGGACATAATTTACTCGCGTGCTATTCCATCGAAATCCGTTCAGCAGTTCGTGATTGGTTGAGTAACAAACATACAAACAACTAAACTTTCACATTTAAAATATTAGTTGGAAAGTGCCTTCTCCATAATTTCACAAAACGACACACGACTCAAACAACTCATCTGTACAATTTAGCGTTTGACCGGAGCCGAACCCGGGAATGCAGCTTCGCGGAAACCATTAGGCCTAAGGGTAGAACTAACGGAATTGGAAATAGTGTACGACAATAGCCTGCAATGACTGAAAGGTCGCGGGTTCAAATGCTACTCTAGCCATTTCGAATCGCTGATCGCTGGGCTATCAAGTTACGTAAAGCCATTTTGGCGCGGTTGGTGTGAGGATGGATGACCGTTAAGTGGTATAGTAGTTCAGTTTATACTGTCAGGTAAATCATTCCTATTTATATCATTAAATAAAACATACTCTTTAAATGAGTTGACGAATGCTCAGTGGTTTACGTGGTCACCTTGCGATTGTTGTATTACAGTATCAAAAGCTTAACATGCACCGAGTGTTGTAGGTTCGAACCCCACACGAGACGAAAATTTGTGCGATCGTCAAATTCTTGATTGGAGTTTGCGTGTTCTTTGTTCAGGTATTTTAATGTTTGTAGAGTACCCAATACTTACAAATAATAATAATAATATTCGATAATAATACATGGGTATTTTTTTATTTTTATATTTTAGTATTTTTGTAATTAGTCCAAAATAATATTATACTACAATAAATTATAATTATCCTTAATCTGGTAGGTACCTGTTTTACTTAGGTATACTTTAATTGGCCGACATTGTGCATTCTAATTTAATTTCAAGCGCTAGGTTTTTATGAAGTGGTTGCTTGAACTAGGTTTAGACCTGTGGCCAGGCTATTTCTCTACGGACAAAAAAAGAATATATATATATGCCAAATAATATTATTAGTCAATGTGCATAAACTTAAAATAAAATATGTATATTGATACAATAAAAATAACTTAGATTTCATTATATGAGCAGCGATAGCTCAATGGGGAGACCAACAGACTGCAATGCAGAGGGTCTCTGGTTCGAACCCGCGTCGCGCAACTCTGACTTTCGGAAGTTATATGACTTTTCGAAATTATGTGTGTATTTATTGACAATGATCGCCTGGTCCGTGCCTCGGAGAGCACGTTAAGCCATCGGTCCCGGCTGCCATGAAAATCTATGGCAGTCGTTATGGGGAAGTCGACACAAAAGATCCCACTGGGTTGAAGTGTCGCCGGTCTGTACTGACTGGCCCCCACACAAAATATAATTTCAGTATTTTACAACTCATATCAGCAAGGTAGTAGATCCTCGCTGGTTTCAGCATGAATGGGCCGGATCGACCGGGGTAGTACTACCCTCTCACAGAATACCGGCGTGAAGTAACGGTACCCGTATTGTTGCGTCTCGTATCGGTGAGTGAGAGAGCCGGAGGCCCAGTTACCCCGATCCTTTTCCTATCCATTTCCTTTGTCCTTTCCCTCCTTCATTCCTTCTTAAAGGGCTGGCAACGCACTTTTAACTCTTTCGGGGTTGCGGGTGTCCATGGGCGGCGGTAATTGCTTACCATCAGGCGATCCGTCAGCTCGTTTGCCCCCTATGCCATAAAAAAAAAAAGGTGTTGCAGCTATTATATATTACTGACTATAAAAAAACTAAAAATAACAACAATAATAACACAATCATATTAAAGAGAATAAAAATAGAAATAGCAAATATATTCTACAATCCTGCTTATCCCTAAGCAAAGCTTGAACATAAACAAATTCGTATCCACAATTTCTCTATTGCGCAAAGCGCATAATTTAAACGTGGGCTGGCCCGGAATCGAACCAACTGCCCACTGATTTAGCACTACACGGCTTTTGAGACGTAAATCTATCGGTTTATCAATCTATTGATATGTTTATTTCGTCTTCCGCATCTCAGAAACAATAAATAAGAAATTTTGTAAGGTACTCTGTGGTTTATTGTTTCTCAGAAATGTTTCGACAACAAACAAAGGAAGTGTTTTCATGCACATACTTTGAGGTAAAGTCAGAATAAATTCTGATATTTAAAAAATATACATGCATGGATCCCGCTATAGAGCAGTAATAGCCAACTGTGACACCGTTGGACTGTCACGCAGAGGTCTCGAGTTCAATCCCAAGGCACATACCACTGACTTTTCGAAATTGTACTCATATTTAAAAAAATAATTACCGCTCGCTTTCACGGCGAAGGAAAACATCGTGAGGAAACCTGCATATCTAAGAGTTCTCCATAATGTCCTCGAAGATATGTGAAGCCTGTCAAACTGCACTGGGTCAGCGTGGTGGACTATGGTCTAATCCTGCTCACACTGAGAAGAGGCCCGAGCCCAGCAGTGGGACAGTTTAATACAGGGCTTATATTAATTTACAACACAACAAACATTCATACTGCGTTTATTGCTTACTATCGGTTAGTGTGCTTGATAATCCTAATATTATAAATATGAATATGAGTTTGTTTCTTACACTTTCAAGGCGTAAATGCTCGACGTATCATCATGAAATTTCGCATACACTTTGTCAGGAATATAAAAAAGGTGATAGGGTCCCTTTTATCCAGAAAAAAAGTATTGTTTCTGAGCAAACCACAGGCAAAGCTAGTAAAAATAAATAATTCTAGTCACAGAAACTAAAACATCACATCGTATTAAGTAACTATTGTTAGTAGAATACAGATCACTCATTCAGAATTCTTCTTACTGGGTGTGTTCTTAAGCAAACGTGAATACGTGAATTATTTATATAAACACATTTCTCTTGATTTCAGCATTATTGCTTAAATATGAAGGTTTTCTTAGAAAAAACATGTCATGCTGGTCTGTGGCTTGTCGAACAAAGTGTGTAATATTGCTAGGTAGGCAAAGCGTTATTGCAGGACAGGTAAAGACATTTTAGTAACAACCCAAAATCTAGGAATTTGCCCGGCACCGCATTACATTCATACATTGATTCACGCTTGTTTCCCAGAGGGGTAGGCAGAGACTAGGGATTTTCATTTGCTACGATCTTGACACACTTCTCTGGCTTCATTCACTTTCATAAAATTCCTCATACACGCTCGCCGTTTTAAGGTGTTCTTAACCTGGTCTTTATCCAATACGTCTCCAAACGTTTCTTGATCAGAAACGTTCGCCTTGACCCAAAAAAAAGGTATTCCCCTTGTGACTAATCTATTCACACTAGCCTTATAAACATTCTTAGTCAGTCTTTTCACGTCCATTCTTTCTACATGCCCAAACCATACATACATACCCTTTTCATATCCATAACATATCCTTTTCCATTCTCGTCACTATATCCAATTTCATGCCGCATCTCTCTCTAATCACACTATTCCTTATTCTATCTTTCAGAGTCACACCACATATACATATTTCTCAGTAAAAGTTTCTCAGCTGTACAAATGAGAGCGCCTCATTTCTACAGCATTTATTCTGCTGTCATGCTTCTTTTGCCATACCCAACTTAGTGAACCTAAGTCCTCTATGAACAACGCATTCATTGCCTCCAATTAGGTGGAACCTTAAAAAATTGCTAGGACAACGTAGACGGGTTACTATTAGTTGGGCACACCTAATCCTATATGCCTAGAATAATAAACTGGGTATTTATTTATCTAATACCCAAATGTTACCTATCTTTGGGTGACAAAAAACCTAGCAATCTTAACGACACCAACAATATATCCTAACTAATATTATAAATGCGAATGTCAGTTTGTTTATTTGTTACGCTTTCACGCCTTAACTACTAGACCGATCATCATGCAATTTCGCATACACATTGTCTGAGGTACAGAAAATGACATAAGATACCAGGAAATATACTGTTCCTAAGCGAACCTGCTGGCGAAATATTAAAACCTTAAACCCCGCAACTTTTCGATTAAAACCTGTCACTGCTTGGTACAGCTTGGTCTATCCGTTACCTTGCTTTTCTTAGAAATACCTTAGAAGTATGTAAGACTTCACATAATACTCAGAATCATAATGGATTTCAAACAACATCTCCACCGTTGGCATTTCAATTGTCCTCTCGTAACAATGATTGAATCGCCAAACGTAAGCCGGCGACAGACATTCGACAAAGCCGGAATCAACAACGAACGTTTGGTAGGATGTTTACGAATGTTTGGGTCAGCAATTTTTTAAATGCTCGTTATTTGTTTAGACTTGTTTGACTGATGCATTGAGCGAACATTTTAGCGCGATATGCAATAAGTGCACTGGATATCAACTTCATCCTGAATAAACAGTATATTCGTTCAGTTACCTAATTAAATTTTAGGAGATAGTAACAAGGAGGCAAAGAAGCATACAGCATAAGCAGCCTGCTAGTATAGAGTTATCTTGCCTATGATTGTTTGAGAAACCAGGGGACCCACGCCGAACCTAAGAAAAAGGAATTAAAGATGAGATGTAAGAAGGGGAATCTGAATGGTAGTCCATGACCGTTAAGAACTCCTATTCACTAGGAGAAGCACTTTAATGGTGATACAATCTAAATAATTTTTATAAAAGAGTGGTACGTCCCCGGGACTACTAGTTCTTTCGTACCATAACCAAGTTAATAGCAGCAAATGACTCTTACACTCGTAAGACTTCGCGTGTGTCCTAAATACATCGTCAAAACAGACATTCGATCTTAAGACTTGAGAATACTAAGACAAACATTCAAACATAGGACACAAAGAACACCCAGACTCGTAACAACCATTCATAAATCAAACAAATTTTTGTCCTGCGTGCGGATCGACTGCAGATCAGACATGTTTACACATGTCTGACACCATCCTAACAATCAATTGTCACTTCGTCAATAACCGTGGTTGCCCAATGTTCGCACACGTTTGTATGGTTATCTATTATTGACTAGGTGCCACCCGGGGCTTTACTTGACATTGATGTTATGAAATTTTCATTAAATAGATATATCTTTTTTGTAGTGGTGTTGCGATATTTCAATTTTTAAGCCTTCGGGATAGTAAACACGGTTCGTCTGATGGTGGAAAAGTGTTTTTTTTTTAATAGACTACTCTAGAGGAATTAATCTTAGACTCGGAACAACTATTTGTGAAGCACACAAATTTTCGCCCCTTGTTGGCTCCAAACCCATAACACTCGATGTAGTGTGACGAGAAGACCACTTATAGCACTACGCCATCCGTGCCGAATTGAGTCACGCGACACAGGAATTATTCCTAGTTGTATATTTTAAAAAGAAAAGAAACGAGACGGATGTAAAACCAAGATTCAACCTCTCCATCTTAAATGTAAAAGTAATGAAAAGAAATGACCACTATATCTCGGGGGTCTTTTGACCCAAAGGACCCATATTCAAACTCGACCGAGTTATGACCTCAAGGTGTCTGCACACTAAGTTACAAGTCAATATTTTTCCATTTAAAATATGTGATCCCTATATCTCAGGGGTCTTTTGAACCACAAGGCCCTTAGTCAAACTCGACCGAGATATGACCCCCAAGGTTGACTTGTAACTTGGTGTGCAGACAACCAAGTTACAAGTCAATTGGTCCAGTGGTTCCGGAGTTATGCCTGTCACTAACAGATAGACACACAGACCTACATAGTGTTTTCATTTATCTTTTCGAAGAAGACCCTCTTCGAAGAAGACTCTGAGGTTAATAATGAAAATGTTTGGCGTAGTGTACCATATCCGATCGTGTGTGCCACATGATCGAGTATGGTCCACATTCGTGTTTAGGCCGAACTTCGATCGCCTTTTTGCACGCAAGAAGTGTAATCTTGGATTGAAATCATATCCGAGTGTAACCGTGTCAAGTATTTGTGAACATGACGATTCAGTCCCGTTGTCGTATAAGCGGTCATGATTCAAGGGCAAGAAGTAATTTCGTCTGACACTTAGCGCTTAGCGCTGTTACATCGCGGACATAGTTTCGTAATAGCCGAGGTTACGTAAACACATGGACACTTGACCAGGCCTTTGAACTGACGCTGTTTGTGTGGAGCAAGGGTGAAGAGATGGCGATTTTGAACCCTAGACAGTGGACCATATATGTCGCGTCACATTAATTGTAAGCGGTACGCTACTACATGATTGAAAGGTTGTGGGTTCAAACCCTCCTATTATTTTACCGACGTGAACGTCTTACCAGAGTGATTTTGCTAAGCTGAAGAGGTTAACAACAACTCTAGTGGATTGTAGCCTATATCGCTAGTAAACTTTTGAGCGGCCGCGGCGGTCAGATGCTATATTGGGATTCATTTTTAAAGAGAATATCTCCTGCACTAAGAATAATTCTTGCAGGGCGTGGGACATTACAAACAACGGACACCAAAAACACCTAGACGCGGTTCAACTGGTTCAACTATTTGCGAATCACACAAATTTTGTTCAGTGTGCATATCGAACCCACAACACTATACGGGACAAAAATTTGCGCACTCGCAGTGGCTAGGCAACCAGATAAACATGTAAGCCATCCATGCAGTTATTTTGCATTCACAACATTCACATAAAGGTAAGACTATTATTAAATATAAATGCCTTGGAATATCTCATAATAAAAATAGTTAAATAATTTTATCTACTTAAGATAAAAAGACCGCCACCGCTCATATGTTGAGTCACACATAACGTCCCGTTAATGAGACAGTGACCGATATGTAGGCGAAAGGTCGAGTCGTCTTTGCCTATGCGATTGTGATACCGTGATGTATGTTTGCGCTGCTTAACTTAATAGGCCTGGCAGAAATACCTTTGTTGGTGTAAAGAGATGAATGTACATAATTTTGTATTGGAACTTGGTACTTAAGAATGACGAACGCGTTGATGTCTTTTGTACTGAGGTTTAAGTTCTTTGATATTTTTTATGTATAATGTTAGTGTGGTGTTGAAACTGGTATCAATGGAGGTACAAGGTTAAATAATATTGCTACAATCATGCTATAGATAGGTGACCATGTATAAAAAGTCACACTATTCTGTGTTTTATGTAATGCAATAATTAATGTTAGTATAATCAATAAGGGCAGACAAAAGCCTCAAACGTTATATTTCTATTTATACAGAAAGAACCTTATATTAATTCAGAACAACTATTTCCAGATCTACTACACAGATAGAGTAGCATATAAGCGGTCTCCTCGCTGCTGTCATTGAGTGCTGTGGCTTCAAATCCACACAAAACAATTATTGTGATCCACAAATAATGGCTATGAGTCTTAGAATCATCTATGACCGTAAATTGTATATTTGTAAAATCTCATGCAATGCCTAATGCCTAAACCAGGAGTAGTCTTTATAGAAAGGACACAATTAATGATTGTGCCGTATGCGGTTTGAACCATGAAAGTTGGAGCACTGGCAATGTTAAAGCAATCCTTTAAACCAGCATGGACTATTTTCTAACTTCTAGTCTATTCTAAGAAGACTGGGTTTCTTTCGGTTACGAGAGGCAAACTGTCAGTATTCAGAGTTTTCAGGGCTCCATAACGATGGCCTTTGAACAGCATAGACCAGTATAATGGTATGTAACGCAGTGACTACCTTGGAAGTGTTGAAAACCCAAGGGTTGGTCAGTCAAAGACTGAGGTCTTTTACAACATCAGGATATTTGTCTTAAGGCTTCGGTAAACGTTTACCATCAAGTAGACGTTCAAGTTTAGGTGGTCGTCTAGCTACTATGCCGCTCCGACAATTAAGGTTGAGTACCAAGCGAGACAAAATATTTACGTGTTTCTCAAATAGGTTTTGCCGAGTCTGAATGTTCTTTGTGTCAGTTGATTAACTTACATACATATGTAGTCTCACGCCCATATCACCAAATAAGAAGGCTGAAGTGTATTACATCCGTATTTCGGCAGCTATAGATCCCGCTTAATACAGGCGAGCATATTGCAGTCCAAATTCGATGCTGTTTTGGAGAATTATTTGATAGAAAACACCAATTACACTTGTTCGACAGCCCAACCCGTTTATCAAACAAGAGACTTCATGAAAGGAGTCGCATTCACTACAGCCATCGAAGCATTTGTTTGAATATAACCAAAATCTCGTGATACAATAATTATAACCAGCGTGAGAATTCTGTTCTTTTGTGATTTCTGACTTGTTCCGTTATAAAATTCGTCCACCCATCCAATATCCGGCTTTATTTCCACAGCTAAGGTATTGCTTATTATGTAACAAAAATCGTTCACCCATCCGATACTCGTCCTCGTTCA
Source organism: Catocala nupta (assembly GCA_963675205.1). Lineage (NCBI taxonomy): Eukaryota > Metazoa > Arthropoda > Insecta > Lepidoptera > Erebidae > Catocala > Catocala nupta. The sequence continues at coordinate 20,558,474 of OY776102.1, read as the reverse complement.
CACAGCTGAACTTGACATAATATTCTAATGATAAATGATAATAAATACACTAGGCTAATGCTACGTAACGCCTAATCGATCGCCTAATGCCTCTTTACGGATAACTGGTTGTGCGTTCGTGCGTGTACCCTACTTAGCATGTAGGTAGTGAGTGCCTCGGATCGCGATACGTGAGTAGCATCACGACTTTATACCTATTTGGGTAGGCAGAGGTGTGTTATAATTATATTTTGTTAGCTATGTTTTGTATTAGAGATGAGACTATTGTTGAGCGGAAGCAAATATGTTTTGAAATGAGATAACTGCAGTTGGAGATCCTTACTTATATTATAAACTCGAAAGGAAATCTGTCTGTCTATCTGTTACCTATTAACGGCGAAACCACTCAACCGAATTGGATGAAATTTGATACAGAGGTAGTTTAAAATCTAGGAAAGCACATAGGCTACTTCTTATTGATGTAGGTACCACGCGGGTAAAGCCGCGTGCGAAAGCTAGTATATTATAATTCAGAGAGAGCGAGAAAGAGAAAGAGCTCTGTTTAACGAGAGAAAATACTTTGATTGCACGGAAGGCATCGTGGTGTAAGTTATCGCCTTGATACTGCCACTGCGCCGAGTGTTGTAGGTTTGAACCCCACACGGGACAAAAATGTGTGTTCTACAAATGGTTGTTCCGAGTCTGAGTGTTCTTTGTGTCTGTTGTTTGAATAATAATAATAATAATATTCTACCACATACACACAACACCATCTAGCCCAAACTAAGCAGAGCTTGTACTATGGGTACTAGACAATGGATAAACATACATATATACTTTTTTTTTGTAAATATATACTTACTATACATAGAAACACCCAGACCGAGACAAACATCCATGTTCATGCACACAAATGTTTGACTTGTGCGGGAATCGAACCCGCGACCTTAGGCGTGGCAGTCGGTTACACTAACCACTACGCCACCGAGGCTGCCTGTTTGTAAAGTCCCCCGCGACACAGGAATTGTCTTTTAGAGCTGACTTTTTCACGAAGAGTAAAAAGATCTTTAGGTTTAGTGCTATAGTGCTGCCACACCAAATCACTAAAATATAATTTTGTCTTCTGTTTACGCGAATGTTATTCATTGAAATTAAACTACTATATACGGATTTTATCGCGTTGTTTATTTATCACTGTCTTACATAATTTTGAAAATATTACACTACTACTACTATTGATTTTATTTTACTAATTTACAAGCTAATAAAATTATTTAAACTATTAAATCTATTTATTTTTGGTTTACACTTTCCCCGACGTTTCGGTTGCTTTTCAGCAGCCATTCTTCTTCTCCCCGTGACCATGGCATTCAAAATTTTGTAAGACAGTGATAAATAAACAACGCGATAAAATCCGTATATAGTAGTTTAATTTCAATCACTAAAAATATTTTATGTTCTGCTTATAAACGTCCAGGTCAGGGTGGCATACTTACCAAAACACTCGAATAATTATGTTTAGTACAAATATTCGTAAAGCGGTCGCAATTTCAGACTGTGTTGCTACTGATAATTTCCCGACAGATTTATCAAGGGTTTAAATTATTTCTATTCCCAATTTCATCAAAAAAGGTCCGTGGTTTAGCCGTGAAAATATTACAAACACGACTTTACCACATTTATTTTCCCTGTAAAAAGATCACTCCCGCTCCATGGATAAAGCTCTGTATCGCGAAGGACTTCACAAACATACAATCAACGAAAAAAGCATAAAAACAAGCCAATCACGTAAGGATTTGACTGGTCTGGATTACTCGAACCTACGAGGCAAACTTTTCCCGCTGCGCCATTGGTGCAGGCCGTGCATTTTAGTATTATTTAGTATAAAAGTGCGAACAACGTAAATCTTTAATAAATTTTATCTAACCAATATTTCTTTTTATTTCAGATTCATTTCTCATCGGAAGAAAAGTCTACTAATTTGGCTCTGTTTATAAGGTTCGTTTAATATTATGCGAGTATGCTTGTTTGTTATTGAAGAGAACTAGCAATGAAGTCTATGCCTTCTTTTTGTTTTTCTTTCTTTCTAAGTACGTGTGTCCTTATGTATTGTGAAATTTGGTTTTTATTTCCTAGTATTACCTACTTATAACGTTGAACCTATAGTATGACTTTGCGCTGACAGTTACTTCAGTATGGTCCCAGCTTCCATTCTCGAGATAGGATAATATTATTATTTTTAATAAGATGACTTGCAATTAAGATTATAAATTACTAGTGTTCATGATAAGCACAAATCCAATACTTTACACTCCTCTTAGTTGAAATCAAAAAAGGCATAAAACGATGATATTGCCACCGTCTTGAATACCTAACATAAGCTTATTTTTAACTGCCAAATAATTATACAAACACTAGCTTTTACCCATGGCCTTGCTTGCTCAGGAACAGTACATTTTTCGAGATAAAAGGTGTTCAATGCCCTTGTCTGTACTGTAACGTGTTTGCAAAATTTCGTGATGATCGGTCTAGCATTTAAGGCATCAAAACGTAGTAAACAAACAGTCACATTTGCATTTATAATATTACTAGCTTTTGTCTGTCGGCTTCGCTCGCAGAGGGGGACCGGAACTTTTTTCTGGATTAAAGATATCCTATGTCCTGTGGTGTACCTCTGACAACTGTTTCTGGTAAGCAGCATAAGTTCGCCTCACGTAATAATAGCGAACTTTTCTGCTTACTAAGCACAGTTGTAGACTCGGTGCTTCTACTGAGAATATCTTAATACAAACCCAATATCACTTTGACCTGGGAACCGAACCTGACACTTAATATACAGCAGTCACTTACAGCCGCTAAGCCATCAAGGCAGACTTACATATTAAGCCGGATTCATCCACTCAAAAAATATACATACATAAAACAAATATGTCTGAATTACCTACGTTATATACACTATACTGTAACGGTATATACTAGATGTAAGAATACCCAGAATAACACATTCTGAGTATTCTTAGGTTAGGTTTAAGTGTCATAAACATTTGGCAAGTGACCTTAGTGTCAACGGCCATAATTCTGTTGCTACATAGTAACAAAATTATATTAATAACTATCTTTGTACCGTGGTTTCTCCTGCGGGAATCCCATAAAAATGCACTAGCACTGCCGCCATGCTGAGTCTTGTGGATTCGAATCCCACACAGGAAAAATACTGTGTTCCACCAACAACCACACAGTTTAACAAAAATTTAAACAACGGACACAAAGAACATCCAGACTCTGAATGTTTTTTGTGTGATTAGTGGATCACACATTTTTTTGCCCCGTGTGGGATTCGAACCCATAAAACTTGGCGCAGTGTGGCGAGGCGACTATTTAAAACAATACACCATCCGTGCATACCTCTATGTATTGTCTTAATTTTTGTCATCTCAATTTATTAACCTCTGAGTCTTCTTTGAAGAGGTTAATGAAAACACTATGTGGGTCTGTGTGTCTGTCTGTTAGTGACAGGCATACCTCCAGAACCACTGGACCGATTGACTTGTAACTTGGTGTACAGATACCTTGGGGTCATCCCTCGGTCAAGTTTAAATATGGACCCTGTGGGTCAAAAGACCCCCGAGATAAAGGGCTCACAAGGTCATAAGGTCAGGGGATATCAACCAACAGAGTGATTTGGAAGTCCAAGGGTATTCTTTTGCCCTGCAGTGGGACATTACAAAAAGCTGATAAAAAATAAAAGGTCACATGAAGACAAAGAAGTTGAATCCTGGGTTTTGACACTCATCTCATTTAATAACGATAATAATTTAAAAGCACTAACCCGAATTTAAAATAAGTAGTTTGTTTACCAAACAAGACCAGTAAGAAAAGCCAGTCTTATACAATACCGTTTCTCTATAAACGTTCACGATAGAGCGTTTGTATAGAGGCTAAGTTGGCAGCAATTAAAGATGAAAGCCTTCTAGGGCCGATACCGTTAAATGAGGCTCAAATTAACTTGGTGTTAGACTCGTCTCAATCAATTGCAAGTAGTGCTATGTTGCGTGTGCCGAGCTTTAAGCGGTTGCAGGGATTCTTTAAGCGGTAGCGGGTCTTGTGTAAGCGATGGCGGGTCTTGTGTAAGCGATAGCGGGTTTTGTATTGCGATAGCGCACATGATGTATCAGCTACATGATTGTTATCAACTGCGTGTCTAAGCTGGCATAGTGACGAATGTGGTTACTGTGCATGATTTTGCGAGTTCGATGCTCGGACAAAATGTTATTGGGTTTTGCAGTCAACAAATTTTGAATGACGAAATCTAGATTCCGTTAAAAATATCTATAGTGTATGTGAATAATGTTTCATGATCTGTCATCTTATGCGTGCACGCCGCGCTCTGTATTATAGTGGAGGACTGGGCCGCACGCCTTTTTCTCTCTGGAACTGACATAACAGGGAGCCGATAAGTATACTGACAATAGATAAAATACACATATACAGTACATTGTGAAAGTAACTTAATAATACTTTGCCTGTATCGGGAATCAAACCCGACCTCGTGCAAAACAAGTCGAATTTACTACTGTACTGTCCTGTACTATCGTGTTGCTGCGTCACCGACGCGATATACTTCAAGAATCCTTTAATTAACCATACATCTAAACGCGTGATTATAAAAATTGCGAATCACATTCTTTCATACATAAATAATTGCACTATGAGCTCATATTTTAGTTTAGGTTTAAAAGATTCATTCCACCTAAATCAATTAATATCTTAGATTTCTAAAAAAATGTGTATAATTAAACCATTTATTTTTTTAAATAAAAACAGATTGGAGAAAAAGTGTATCGATATAAATGAAAAATTAGTGTTGCGAATTTTTAAATTCGATGACTGACTTGAACGAAATGTAATGTGTTTTATTATATAATAAAAATAATACGTCTGGCAATAATTGCATAGCAATGTTAGTAGAATATAAATGCACGTTGGACTAAGTCCAGTGTCGGTCAGTGCGCTCGTGTCTTATAGGTTAGGGTAGATAGGGTAGTTACATTAAATCTAAAATAAAAACATTTTTTGAAAACTACTCGAAAATACAGGTGCAATCGTTTCAAATCTGGTAGTAGGTGTACTTGTCAGATGACAGAAAAATTATGATACACACTATGACGTAACCGCTGTTTAACTACAGCTGTGCGAGTGAGATAGCGAGACAAATTTCAATTGATTGCTATTTGCTCTTCCGTATAAAATAATTTAAAACGTGCTGCTATAGCCTCGTGGTCTACCAAAGGTCTACCGTTTGACTGCCACGCAGATGTCTGGAGTTCGATCCCAAAGCGCACATCTCTGAGTTTCCGAAGTTATTTGCGCATTTAATAGTTGACTATCACTGTAGAAACCTTCGTGAAAAACCTGTTCCCCATAATATTCACGAATATACGGTCAGTCAACCCGCACTGGGCCAGCGTGATGTGATTACCCTATTCACACTGAGAAGAGGCCCGTGCCCAACAGTGTGACAGTTTAATACAGGGCTGATACTATACGTAAAATAATGTACAAATTTAAACATATGCAACCACTCTACTTCGTCTCGCACTCCAATTGACAAGGTAAAGTTCTTCTAACTTAGACCATACTTTTATGTTTATCCAGGAAGAAATTAAACCAGCTCGCACTTCAGTGCAGATATATCTCGTCGAATACCGGCCGGGTGTTGGTAACTTTTTGTTAATAAAATAACCGTTCAAACAGGTGATTTTGATACGCTACAAAGTAGTTGGCAGCTAACAAATTAGACTATCATCTGTAACGGTATAGGAAGTGCTTAGTCGTGAACTTTGTCACGAGAGCACTTGCTTCTCTTAGTTGCTTTATGCGTAAGTGCGCTTTATGAGGAGGCTTATACGCTTTTCTTGAGGAGAGATGGTTGTCAAGCGGTCGTCGCGGCTGCTCTCAGTAGTGCAGTGGCAGTGAATGCGACTGCAATGCTCGGTCTCGAATTCGATTCTGATCATGCAAAGTGTTATTGTGTAATCTGTTGGAGAATTATTAGTAGCAGCTCGGGTTTGTGGTTTTCATAGGACAATGCCTGCATTAGGATTTAATCTAGACACAAAGAACACCCAGAGTCACCACAAATAAAAGGAAAGAAAGAAAGAAATCTTTATTGCTATAAAGCTGGGCACAATCTGTATAAAGATAAAAAGAAATAATAATAAAAAGGAAGAAATAAAAACACAATAACATAAAATACTCAATGAACATCCTGACATGCGTCCCACAGCTGCAGCAATCAGGACTCCAGTTCAGCATTTGCCTGGTCTCAAGAACCTGGCACTGGTCTGCCACTAGAGCCTGTTATTGTGACGTACGGAAGCCAATAAGTATAACGATATATACATAGATACATATAAATATCTATGGCCTAAATATTATTTTTTTATTTTGTCAGGCATATTTTGAACTTGGTCCCACATTACAAAATTTATTAATCATATATGATATTTACCCTGTTAATGACCAAATACGTGAATTTCTTTCTTTACAGTAATAGTTAATGAAAAGTTTACATAATTAAAATATAAACTTTAGAACAATAATTTAATACTTTTATTCATAATGTATTCAAGTGTACTTACTTAAGACACTGACTGTACATTTTCATTTCATTTCTTAACGACTCAGGAAGATAGGCGTCGAAACAAGTAATAAACAGATCTAACTCGTTACCCTAATATTTCTTCCACCACTTAAACGTAGTTAATTTATCTGGAATATTACTCACGCTTCTTGATGCATGAGGTCTCGGCTTCGATTCCTGGGTCAATTTATCCGATTAGAAACTCTGCAACCAAATAAAGACTTAACAGGTTCTCTTCCAGACTTATTTAGTGCTGCCGTTTCTTAACAGAAAAAACAATTTGTTGTGTCTGGGAATCGAATATACAACGCAACCTTGAACTCATCTTCTGTTTATTGGCATTTACAAAAATCTACTTTTATTACATAACGTCTTTATAAATTAATTCACGGCCACACCATAAAATAAATAGGAAATAACAGCCAAGTTCTTTTTGCAAGCAAATACTTGTGTTTTTAAAATAATAAAACTTTATTCAATCGGGCAATTTAAAATTTCACAGTGTGATTTACACGATTATATTCGGTTTGGTGGAAAACATTTTTATTTTATACGTTTATAATTGATATTACTATTGCCGGAAGTTTGACTGAAGATATGTTTTTTGCTACTAGAAAAAAGCGCGGGCTATTTTCAATATGGTGGCATCCGTATACCTATAGTCTGTGCTTCACGATGTAACTTCTGAAAAACATAAGGAGAAAGTGTAGATATAAATAGTTTTAAAATGTTGTTAGCATAATTCTAACTATCTTTATATATATATAAACCTTCTGTGCGTGTGTTTGTAATTAAACTCCTAAACGGCTGGACTGATATTGATGAAATTTTTTATGTGTGTTCAAGTGGATTCGAGAATGGTTTAGATTTGTTTTTTTTATTTTTTCGTTTCTACATGACAGCGTCTGTCGGGACAGTTAGTAAAATTATAAATGCGAATGTGAATTTGTTTGTTTGTTACGCTCGTCATGATATGTTGTAAACACGTTGTTAGAGGTACAGGAAAGGACATTGGTACCTTTAATCTACAAAGAGTACTGTTACCAAGAGATGGAAATTTACTGACAAATCGCGTAGAACGCGAGTGAAGCCGGAGGCAAAATCTGGCCGGTGATAAAAACCTTTTTATTTCAGTCTTCTTCTTTTCTTTTTTTTGTGTGGTTAGTGGCCAACCTGTTGTCAAGAGTTGTGCAAGCCGCCCGTAGGCCTCTGACCGACTTTTTACGTGCCCTCCGAAGCACGGAGACGCTCAGATGAAATACCACTAAGCGGTCACCCATCTATAGACTGACCGCACTTAACGTTGCTTAACCTCGCTAATCGTTTACCGATCAGTGAGTACAACTGGCTGAGTCCGAATGTAAATTCTGTGTGAATGTAACAGTGGTGTAAGTGTTCACTTCGTTACTGTTAGCGTGCGGAGTGTAGTACATTCGATTCCCACACATAACCAAAATTCGCTTTATCTGCAAATAGTTGTTTCATATCCGAGTTATTTGAGTTCGTTATATATATTCCCCGCGGCACAGGGAGTATTACTAGTGCTAAAGTTGTGTTATTATAAATTAATATTGGTGCTGAATGGTACTGGGTTTATCTATTATAATATTTTCTGTAACAATACAGACCGTGTCTTTCTTCTCTTCTTCTGAAAAAAAGAAGAGAAGAAGAAGCTCTATATAAAATGTCCTGAAATGGCTCTCTTCAGTGTGAAAAGAGTTAGGCCATAGCCCATTACGCTTGCCCAATACGGCACGGCAGATTTTACATATCATTGAGAAAATTATGAAGACCTCTTAATCATGAAGGCTTCCTCACGATGTTTTCCTTTATCGTTAAAGCGAGCGATAATTAACTTTTTAATACGCACATAACTTCAAAAAGTCAAAGATGCACGCCTTGGGATCGGACCCGAGACCTCTGGTTGGCAGTCCAGCTGCTACCCACCAGGCTATCGCTGCTATCTTATCTTATCTTGTGTGGGGGCCAGTCAGTACAGACCGGCGACACTTCGACCCAGTGGGATCTTTTGTGTCGACTTCCCCAATAACGACTGCCATAGATGTTCATGGCAGTCGGGACCGACGGCTTAACGTGCTCTCCGAGGCACGGAGCAGGCGATAATTGTCAATCAATACGCACATAATTTCGAAAAGTCATATAACTTCCGAAAGTCAGAGGTGCGCGACGTGGGTTCGAACTCGAGACCCTCTGCATTGCAGTCTGTTGGTTTCCCCACTGAGCTATCACTGCTCATAAATATCTATCGCTGCTAACTATAACTAAAAGATAACTGGGTACAATTATTATAACACTAGTTTGTAAAAAGTCACTAACATTCACCATATGGCACATATATACCTGTAGTGTAGTGCACTTTATGGACAACTCAGCGCCACTTTGATATAGTTTGTATGGCCTTCTATTTAGCTACATTCCTGAAGAATTCAAATTAAGACATTACAATCTTAAAACTATTCTCTGTAATCACTTTCAACACACATTTTTTGTAGAATATCACTTCAATTTCTAAAAAAGATTACTTCACAATAAATTCCTGTTATTACCAAAACGATTGGTGTTTATAATTCGTTATTTTCCACCAAATAATATGCTAATAACAGTCTTATGACGTACAGACAGACAATTTCGTACATTAGGCCGAGCGCGCAGGACATTCACCCCGTTTGCAGTAAAAAGCTACACGGAGTTACACGACGGGACACGGCGAGGAGCCCACAGATTGTTCGAGAACTGCATGCAGAAATCTCTTATGTAAAAATACGTGAATCTTAGTGGTTGTGGAAGCCTAGTTACTGACACTACGCCCCGTGTGGGTTCGATACCACACAGGATAAATATTTGCGAAATTCAGAATGTTGTTCCGACACTGGATGTTCTTTGTTGTTTGTTAAATTCCCCGCGTTATAGGAATTTTCAATGCCTTTTTTTATTGAAGAAAATAGAAATAAATTGTTTCTTTTTACATTTGTTACTATTTGCAGCGATTTTTTCCGTGCAGTAATAGGCTCACGTTCTGTAATATTTTCAGCCGTTTACCCGTTACGGTTCTAATAAAAACCTAAAAAGTCGGACAGAGAGACGGTATCAGCTGAATATAGGCATCCTGTTGGCACGCCTTAGATATGGAACCGTAAAAATACCAATAACTAACCAGGGTGCAAACCAGCATCCAGTAATAACTAACCAGGGTGTAAACTTCTTTGCCATCTAACTGAACCTAAATAAATAATTGTCCTATGTTATAGACTAAATAAATAATTTAATTAATACATTATTAATAATATTTAATTAATAACTAATGTGGCCAAACTCATAAATATTACTGTGAAAATCGAATTCGACATTTTTACTCAAAAAATACATCAGGTGGACCAAAGAACTGAAATATAAGGTCTGCCGGACCAAAAAAATTACGGAAAATTGGGAGAGCCATGTAAAGCAGAGGAGTACCTCTTACCGCTCTTTGTGCCCTACCTCTGTAACTATTGCTACTGATAGGTTACTTATCTTTTGTAGGATAGAGGTACTTTGATTTATTCCAATCGAATACGAGACCTTTAGCGTAATCGCGTCGCCATCGCCTGCCTATACTACAGCTGTGCTATCAGGGCATTCTTAGAAGAGGAATAGATAATGCCACTTTGATGGCAGACAGATGAGAGACATGGATAAATTGAAAATCTTTTTCTTGGTTAATATTTCGTTTCTTTTTAGTAGCTAGTATTCTTGTTAACTCCACCTGGTAAGCTTACATGCTTGTCGGATTTGACGCATGACGGTCGCCAATCCGACATCTTATCTTTTGAGCTAAACTATACTAAGAAATATTGCTAGGCAATATTCGTGCAGGTTTTTCTTTTTAAGACCACTCCCGCAATAGAAAACATTCCTGTGTTGCATAAACTCCTGCTCTAGGAGACATTCCATGTCGCAAAGAATTTAACTAACATTCAAACAACAGACACAGATAACACCCAGACTGGAAAAAACCATTTGTAAAACACCCAATTGTTTGTCCCGTGTGGGGATCGAAGGCACAACACTCGACGCGCGTTGACCATTTAAACCACTACTTCATCCGTGCAGTCAATAATATTTTATCAACAACTTATATAAAACACTTCACTAATACACTGAGTTGCAAACTTAATGACAAGAACAAGCTGTGTTCCTGAGCCAGACCGGCAGTGTAATCACCTTGTTATAAATCCTTGAACATCAAGTTTGAGTCAAATAACGGTGAGGACCAGTTCGCTCGTTAATAGCACGTGCCTTCAACGTATATGCGCGCTGGCGCCCTTATGGGGTGAGCAGGGATGAAGGATGGATATGTAGATAGATAACCTCTCTAGTCAGCAGAATTAGGCATTGAATTTCGAGCCGAATCCTTACCGTTGCACTATCGACGTGGACCCACTCCTAAGAGAAGCGCTCTGTATGTAAAATGCTTGTTGGGAGTAGGTTTCTAGCTATGCTATGCTTAGACGGTTATCAAGAACTAAATTTTACCCGCGCCTTCGCTCACATTAATGTAAATTTTGTCAATAAATTTCAATGCCTCGGTACTTTTTTAGTATAACTAAAAAAAGAAATAAACCCATCGGCTTGATTTGTTTCTATATCTTCAACAATCATCGTCAAATTTTAACCAATTTACACAAAATCTTAACGGATTATACACCTTAACTGCGGTGAAAACTATATAGTTTTTGAGTTAATCGCGAACAGACACACAGACAGTCGCGGCAGGAAAATTTGTTTTATAATATGTAATGATATTGGTAAATTGCAATCAAAACATTAATGATCATAAGAAAAGAAAATAGAGTTTTTAAAATAACAAAAATAAAACGCTTCACAAACATCCACACAGTGGACACAAGGAACACCCAGACTCGAAACATCTACACGCGAAACAAAAATTTTTTTTATCTTCTTTTTGGAGAACCCACAGCTCTTGGTGCAGCAGCAATGGCAAGATGACCACTTAAACCACTATGCCATCCGTGTGATATTAAAATGTAACAATTTAAAAATAAACGTCGTGTATGATACAAACTCGGCCGAACCCCTTCAGCCATATAAAAGCGTAAGTGTACGTACACACGGCTACACATCAAGTTAGACACCCTATATACGCATAACTACGCTACATACAAAATAGAGAATTGTCGGAAAGGGACAGTGCATAGTGGTGTCGATGTAATGGTAAGGATAGAGCGTAACACAAATATAACGCACTCTCTCGCACGATTCGCTGCGTTCAACTTCTAATAGTTCAAAGTCCAAACAGTCTACGTTGATGCGTCGCGGTGTGTGTACTATAACTGAAAAATACAAAACGGAAACGCAATTAGAAATTACTAGAAAGTAGTTAGCGCAGAATTTCAGCAGTTTACACAAAAAACGGCGTATGAACATGTAGCACGGTGAAATTAATTAAATTCTCCAAACGTAACACGAAACTAGACAAAAATGATGAATGGTCGTCAGTGGAAAGAAAGTAAGTATTTATGAGTTGTAATAATGTCCTCCAGACCGTATTTCGGTCACGGACACCGATCTTGAAGGAGAAGAGATATTTGCAGGAGATATTATAGTGCACAAGTTATAATGACGACACGGATAATGTAATGGGCGTAGGGCGGCCTCCATGGTGTAATGGTTAGTGTAACCGACTGCCACGCCTGAGGTCGCGGGTTCGATTCCCGCACGAGTCAAACATTTGTGTGCTTGAACATGGATGTTTGTCTTGGTCTGGGTGTTTCTATCTATAATATGTATTTACAAAAAAAAAGTATATATGTATTTGTCCATTGTCTAGTACCCATAGTATAAGCTCTGCTTAGTTTGGGCTAGATGGTGTTGTGAGTATGTGGTAGAATATTATTATTATTATTAATGTTTAAGTGGTAGCCAACGGCACTGGCGACACTGCCGTTGTTCCGACTGCTGTAGGTTCGATTCCCACATGAAATAGAAATTTGTGTGATCCACAAACAGTTGTTATGAGTCTGGGTGTTCATGTGTCCGTTGTTTGTATGTTTGTAAAGTCCTCCGCGATATAGTAATTACTCCTAGTGCAAGAAAGGACTTTTAAAAGATGTGCTCTCGCTATTCCCTTACTCTGATAGCCTGACCTGATCTGATGGGTCTATAATCCACCAAGACCATAGTAAGATCAGGCGCAGGACAGAACAGTTCTCACACCTTTTCGAAGGACTAGGATGAATCACCGACTACTTCCCTACTGCTAGGAAGACGTAGTCTCACGTCTATATCCACAAAGGAGTAGTCAGAATTGTACAACGTCCACAATTTGCCAGCTATTGTTGTAGGTTCCACTTAACAGGGCACCTGGGAATTAAAGCCGACGTCATATATAGCAGTAGTGTTATTTACCGCTTCACGACTGAAGAGAAAAATCTTGTAAAATAAGCCTAAGAACTCCTAACGAAAGCAATGCCAAGAACATACAACCGATCCCCTGCCGAACGTGTTAAGAGAAGTATCTCTTAACACGTTCGGCGCCAAGCATGATTTTCAAAATCACACTCTTTTTTGTTTTATTTTTTTTTGTTTATATGATTTGATTTGTTGTATTAATGTGTATTAAACTTCCCTCTTCCTTTTCCCTCCTTTTTTCAGCTTTTTCAATGTGTGTATCAAAAATGATACACTGGCCTACCAAATACTTTTGTGTGTTCTCATATCTCCTGAGCCATGTGTATCATTTGTGATACACATAATATTTTAACTTTTAGTGGTGTTTTTATGAAAATCGTGTGCATTAGTGATACACAATGCCTTGAACGCAATGGGCACGGTGTATCATTTTTGATACACATTCTATAAACAAGCGTGTGTAGAAATGATACACTGGCGCCGAAGGTGTTAAGGCCATTTTGCCTTTTAGTCCGAAAGCAAATCTCCTTGACGACAGCAATAGATCTTCTGACCTGCTTGCAACTGACTTTTTCGCCTCGCTGTCTCATTTCACTTGCATATGAACGCGAAAATATATGTATCTGTATACCTTCCCTTCTGAATCTGTCGCACAAATTCTAAAACATACCTGGCGTATTATAGCTTTTATAGCCTTCTGCCCACCATTAGGATACAAACATTATTCTGTTATGCTTACTCTTACATCAAAAGACCAAGGATTCTATAATACAAAGTAGAACCATCCCAACAGGTCAAAATAATAAAATGGCTTTGTTAACGGTTTCTGAAGTGGTTACAATGATAATCGACGTATAACATGAATAACTGACGGGTTATAGTCAACATTGTTACATAATACATGGAGTAACTAGGAGGTGTGGTCATCCTGGTAAAGTATAAGCAAAGTCGTTTGTTTGTGTATTCGGTTTGTGTCCTTAATAAACGGTTTAGTACGGTTTTGAAGAGAAGTGCGTTGGAGAAAATTATGTGGTTGGTTTTGTTGAGGAATGAGGTGTGATATTTTCCAAGACCGAACTTTCAAGCAAGCTGTGTGTTGGTGTCTGTCGGACCGCGAGTTAACAAGAGATGTTGGTTATTTGAATATATAGTAACTTATAGTATAAACTTCGTTAGCGCGATTCAGGTGGTAGTATAGTTTGCATGGAGTAATGTGTAATTGGCTACAGCGCCATCTATTGTAACTAGCTACCAAGTTTTTAAATATAGGCTCAATTCTAACTATTTTTAGATCACTCAGTGTACCACCTCAAAATGTGGGCTTATTTAGGCAGATGTAACAGAAAGACGTGGTCATCTCTAAAAATTACAAAATAAATTGGGTTGTCTGTGGATTCGCTTAGTACACACATGACTATATATTTTTTAATACATTATTTTTACTTGGAGAATGATGCCACGTGTACTTCCAACTATAGGTACATTCTAAAATTCAAATTGTTTGCTGAAAGAAAAAGTGTACCCCAGTTTACGTAAATAAAACTTGGAAGCAGTACTTTGATACTAACTTCAATTTATTATTGACACCACATCTAGTTAACTATGCTACTCAAATATGAACGTTACTGTTAATGGGGCAATATAACTATCAGCTGTTCTATTTTATAGTTTACAAGCTATGCCCGCGGTTTTACCCGCGTTTATATTTACTGCACCGCCCCCGTGGGTCGTAGCATGGTGTTATATAGCCTATAACCTTGATTGATAAATAGGCTGGCCAACAAAAAAAAATTTTCAATTCGAACCAGTAGTTCCTGAGATTAGCGCGTTCAAGCAAACAAACAAACAAACTCTTCAACTTTATAATATTAGTATAGATTTACTTGCTGTCAATAACAAAGACCTCCCTTTGATATAATTATACGTTACTATAGCGACGCGACTTAGTTTAAGCTCCCTACTTTGTGTAGATTCCGTGGTGCCATTTTTTTGCAGTGAAAATACTTCCATGCTTTTATTTCGTTTACTGCTATACTTACTTTTTGCCAGCTAGGTTTAATAATAATAATAAACGTTTATTTTCTCATTTTAAATCCATACATAATAAATAACTAACGGCAAAAGAGCCAGCGTTAGATTATTTTTTTATCACATACAAATATATTAAAATACACTGAAATATATTTAGCAACAAAATAACTAAGAATAAATAATAAGAAAGTTAAATTAAATAAAATTGAATTTGAATTTCATACATAAATATCATAATTCAGTTCGAATACTATTATGTATTTTCTAACGTCACATTATAAATCTATATATTAATACGTGAAGCAAAAACTTTGTACCCCTTTTTACGAAAATTGCGCGGACGGAGGATTATGAAATTTGGCACAGTTAAAGTTTATATGGAGAAGGAGGGGCGAATCCTAATATTTTTATAAAATATGCATTATAAATACATTAAATTAATGAAAAAGCACTACACGCACACAACCATGCATTTGACACATGCAGTCGAATCACGTTCGTAGTATTTCGACATTGTTCGTCTGACGTCGTACAATTTTTTTTGACTATGGTTACTTATACCTTATTTACATATAATAGAGAAAACAGAAAAAAAGACCACTAGGCGACCGCTAGTACTACAAATAAAATTAATACATAAAATAAAATTCCATAAATGTAGACTAGTCCTGTTATTATATGAGTCCACTTACATTGTATCTGACAGTCAAACCGAGAAGCAATCATTTTTAGGATGCTCTTGCTACTGTCTCTCAAACACCTTAACAATGAAGCCACTTTTTTACGCCTTATGGCGTAAAAGCCTTACTGTTACTGGAATCCTCATTAAAATTATAGACTTCTATTATGTAGAACGCCAAATACCTCAACCCATCCTTTCAGCTACATTACAGTCCCATTCACATATATCATCTTGCAATAAAGATACAACATACTCGTAAAATTATTTTACTAACGGTAAAACAAGTATCTACAATGATAATCCGTGTTTAACATGAAGTGTCAGTTTAAACCTCAACAATGTTGCTTTCCGTACTTAGTAGTTATTGTTTATGCTGCCAATGACTTTTACGATGGGTAACCTCGCATTAAAATGGCCACAAGTTTATGTTGTGTTGTCAGTTCGATACCCGTTCCGGGAGATTTCGTCAGGCATAGAGATAGTATTTTTTTATGGGTTAAAGGGCAAACGAGCACACGGATCGCCTGATGGTAATCGATTACTGCCACCCATGGACACCCGCAACACCAGAGAAGTCACAAATGCGTTGCCAGCCTTTTAAAAAGGAATACGCTCTTCTCTTGAAGTTTTGAAGGTCGTATTGGGCCGAAAATACCGCAGGCGACAGTTCATTCCACAGTTTTGTTGTGCAGGGCAGAAATTTTATGAAGAAACGCACAGTTGTGGACTGCCAACCATCTAAATGATGGGCATGAAAATGCTATCGCGTAGGACGATGGCGAAAAGTGGCGGTAGGGATAAGTCCGAACAATTTCTCAAAGCACTCCCCATAGTAAAAACGATAGAAGATGCTTCTTTTCGTGCTACGAAGATGGGAAATAGGCATAATATTTTTTTATATTCCCTTCCAATTTGGCAAAGAAATATACGCAAGAATGGCAGTAAGCGGCTATCGTACCCGAACCAAAAATCAAACCCATAATCACATGCATAGCAGTCGCATTTGTTTTGAAAAAGTAATTCTGCCATTACACTTATGCTTAATGTTTTGCCCGTCCAACCAGATTTTGAAATTTAGGGAATAGAGAGTGCGCTTGTGTTGGCACACGCACTTATTCACTATCATATCCCCTGAGCAGATGGCTAATCCAATTAAGCTTAGTTAAGCTCCGTTAAGATTTGCCGCAGTGATCAAAATTCGATCTCAAGAGCCTTAATCAAAATATTCTACGTACACTTTTGAAATACACAGTATAAGTCAATTTATTTCGATGGTATATTAAAACTTGTAACCACTTTATAAGCCTCTCTTCAAGGCTTGTGAAGGTACTTCTTATTTGTTTTTTTTTTAACAGGAAGGCCATGTCATACCTGTTCGTCCGTTACTTGTATTGAAGCTAGCGACATATATAAGCCGGTTGGGTAATTATCCGCCAGTTATTCCAGACAGCGTTTCCGGTGGGAACGTACGAGCCTATTTTAATATGGCGTTTGTTTATTCCTGTAGGGGTAGGCAGGATATCTAATAAGCATAGCTAAAAAAAGTCGCTTCTAATGCGGTGATGTGTATTTGGTTAATAAGACAAGCGATAAAAGATTGACTAAGAAAGTTTATAATAATATCAGCCCTGTATCAAACTGTCTCACTCCTAGGCATGGGCCTTTTTCATTGTAAGAAGCGTTAGGCCATAGTCCACCACGCTGGCCCAATATGTGCTAGCAGACATTCGAGAAGATTGTCGAGAACTCTTAGACATGCAGGTTTCCTCACAATGTTTGCCTTTACCGTTAAAGCGAGTGATAATTAAATATTTCAAACGCACATAGCATCGAAAAGTCAGAGTTGCGTGCCTATAAATTGAACTCGAAACTATCTCGTGGCTGTTAAAACTAGGAAAGTATGTATTTATTTATTTATTATAGGATGTATATGTAAAATAATAATAATAATATCAGCCCTATATTAAACTATCCCACTGCTGGGCACGGGCCTCTTCTCAGTGTAAGAAGGGTTATATATAAAGATGTATATGTAAAGAAGATTGATAAATAAATGTCTGCATTGGATGGCGTATTGTTTTATTGGTCGCCTCGCCACTCTCGTGTTGTGGGTTCGATTCCCACACGGAACAAAAAGGTGTTCTTTACGTTCGTTGTTTAAATGTTTATAAAACCCAGGAATTGCACCAAGTAGATCAAGCACTTGGACTGCGTCTTATTAAATTTAAATTTAAAATAATAACGCTATATAACCTAATGTCTAGACCTGATTCTTTCCGGGGAAACCTAGTAAAATGTCGTCCGAATTTTTTTTATTATAAATCTGCTCGTCACAGAAGTTGAACCTGGGCTCTC
Source organism: Catocala nupta (assembly GCA_963675205.1). Taxonomy (NCBI): domain Eukaryota; kingdom Metazoa; phylum Arthropoda; class Insecta; order Lepidoptera; family Erebidae; genus Catocala; species Catocala nupta. Next base: position 20,540,355 of record OY776102.1, on the reverse strand, counting down.
GCGATCGCTTGCAAACTTATGCCACGAGACGAACAAACCAAAAGAGCCACAAAAAGTTTATAATTAAAATTACTAACACAAAGATTGATTGAATGGAAACATTTCCATACATTTTCAATAAAACAATCTTTGAACACATTCAAGTTTTATATAAAAACTCGTGCTTCATCGCCTCTCACACTTTACCGTGAATTTTTTAGTTAGCCAAGCAGAGCACAACGAAAACATTCATTCATTTCAGCAACTTTATGAATACTCATCACTAACCAATATCCATTTGAAATTCAACCTTATATTAATAAACATAAGATCGCCATATCTGATCTTGAAAAGCAAATAAACTGTGTTTAAAAACACTGATATAATTTCTCAATTAAATTTGTTTTCAAAATGCGAAACGCATTCAATTTTGATCTCTATATGTATGGAGATAAGGCCTATAGACGTGTTGGAAGGTAGTAAAATTATATTGGCGAAAAGACAATAGGATTCGCTTGCATAGTGTGAAGTTCACAAAGACCTATTTAATATCTTATTAATTAAAACTTGTTTTGAGTGAATTGTTATATGCGGGCTTCAAGCCTATTTATAAAATAGAATGAGCAGTAAGCGTCGGTAGCTCAGCGGTAGAGAATACGGCTGTTGTTCATGACATATCAAGTTCGATTCCTGAATAGTGTCATTGATATTTTCTGTCAAAAAATTCTTCGTCAGCATGCAGTTTAAAACTGTGCCTGGCAAGACTGCAATACGTAAATGCTAAACGTTATGAGTTTGAATCCTACACCTACTACCGTTTTAAGTTTAAAGAAGTTCTCGGATTCACATCTAACTCAGTGGAAGGGATGCCAAACCGCCATTTAGATTGTCTTTTAAAAAGGGCAAATAAATCTCTGCTTATTCCTTTTGGGGATATAGCCGTGAATATATATGTAATAAGGAGTAAGCCAGCTTGTTGACGATATACCGTAGTGAATAACCGGTCAAGTTTGTGGCGGTCGCGGACATTGTAAGGCGCCATAGCTTGAAGACCGACTTGATACTTTCAAAGTCAAGTCAAAAACCTTTATATCCATAAAAATGTGTAAACTATTCTTGGACACGTCAATAACTTGATATATTAATAAAAATATAATAATAAAAATTGACACTTCGGGAGAAAAATTTGTTTTAAGTAAATCACTAAAGACTACTTGGAATTGATTACTTTATACATTTGTTAGTTCATTATCTAGCTAATTTTGAAAGGTCATGATACTTTTAAAGTAATTTTACACCATATTCTAGCATTGAAAATTCTGTTTTGAATTCTATACCTATGTGTGAAAATAGTAATGTTTCGTCACAGTGGCTACTTTGTCATTGCGCCGGCCGAGGGATTGCCCTACACGAGATAAAATAATGAGTGATCGACAAATAGTTGTGCCGTATGTGGGTATTGTTTGAATGTTTGCAAATACAATACAGGTCCTAAAGAGATCTTTAATAAAAAAATATGTTACGGCTATATCTCTCGTTGATCGCACATTTCCACTTATATTTGGTACCAATCGTAAATTCTCAGGTCTGGCAATATATGAACAGTGCCGTAGCAACACTGAACTTAGAAATTATACCAGCACGATAGTTGAGCCTATGCTCATAGGCACATTAAAGCATAACTCGGAATATGGGTATAGTATCTTTCCAACCCCTTCGGTAAAAGCGTCTTGCCATATAACTATGTAAATTAAGAATCTCGCTCCAATACTACAATAAGCCGTTAGTTATCCAATAAGGGCCAGCAGTTTTCCCATCAGAGTAATCATAATAAAACTAATAATTATCAGAGGACATAAATATGAACTCCAAATTAGGTAGTGCACCGAACAAGTTTTAAAACGCCATGGGAAACTCGTTCTAGCGGTCCATCACAGCGTTCTTGGCGAATGGCGCTATGAAAAGCGCGAGTTACATGCAGTTATATCAGTCGCTTTGAATCATGAATAAGTAACACTTCTTTAAAAAAAATAACAAACACAACAACATCAATGTTGAATGGCCACCATTTGTTTGCAAACTATTTATTTAATTGTGTTTTTGATCATAGAAAAATATATAGTAATTATTAAGTCTTTGTGACAATAAAGAATGTTTTCTTTCTTTCTTTTTTTTAACATTGTAACATTTAAACAAAGATTTAAATGTATCTTTTGTGATAAAAAACACAGATCAGACTACCTTGCTGATAGTACAAAATTAATATTAAGAATTAAATACCCTATTACTCGAAAAAAACGTTACTTAAGATTTTACCGTTTTATGTAAATTCCTGTGTCGCGACCGTCGCGGGGGACTTTAAAAACATTCGAACAATGGAAGCAAAGAACGCCTAAACTCGACGCAATTATCTGCGGATCACAATTTTAAACTCGTGTGGGATTCGAACCCATACGGCGTATAGCGGTTCGATCTCATACAAGAGGTCGGACATAGGGTATTAAAAAGTTTAAGTCGTAATTTCAAATAACTGAATATGGCATCGTCGAGTGTTGTGGTTTCAATCGCCACACGGCACATAAATTTGTATAATCCACAAGTAATCGCTCCAAGTCTGGGTGTTCTTCGTGTCTGTTGTTTGAATCTTTGTGAAGTCTTTTTTAAAGGCACTGATCGACTTACATTGATCGCGATCACGGGTTGAATAGTCAACCTACGGTTGATGCAAGTCGCTCGAAACGTCGGGAAATAAATAAATTTTTGAAGTGAAAACTTCTTTAGGCGCGTTAAGCACTTTTTGATTGAACAAAAATCATGGAACTCGTGTCATCGTCATCGAACGCTTTCCATGAGCTATATGTATACTGTGTATATATGTGTACTTTTTGGGTGAACAAAAGACGTGAAACTCGCATCATCGTACCCTATTTTTCACTTCTATCGGCAGTCACCAAAGACTGCCCCGCATGTTTTTTTACCGTCTAGCAGCGTCTAAAGCGGTATTCCCAAGCCTCGCTTGCCACCCCGCTTCTCTTATGGCCGCAGTGCTCGCTCCTTATTTGTCTACAGCCGATCGAGTACAGTTAGTCGCAATATTATCTAGCCGCTCACAATAGGTTTAATCGTGAGATACAGTCGTGCGCGCAGCTCGACAACGGAACCGCACAAAACTTATACATTTTTGCTATCGGAATCGTGATCATGTGGCTAAACATTTTTGTAACACTGTATTTTTTATACGCGATGATACTATTTGGATTTTTCTGTGTGGTTTCTTTGTAATCTAGTTTAATGTAAATATTCACAATAGTTCTGGTTAGTTTCGATGGTATGTTCCTGTGTTGTTATTGTAATAATGTTCTGAACAGTTTCGATCGTATATCTTTTTCTTTTTAATAAGACAACGCCCATACTAGGAATAAAATCTGTGTCGCGGCGGACTTTACAAACATTCAAACAACGAACACAAACAAAACCCAGACTCGGATCAACAATTTGTGGACCTCTTAAAGTTTTGTCCCGTGTGGGAATCGAACCCATGTCACTGGCGCAGTAGTAGAGGCAAGGCGACCGCCTAAACCACTACGACATTTGTACAATCTTGAGGTCTTGGGATTAATTCCTGTGCTACGTTATTGTACTTCCTACCTTCGTGGCTCAGCGGTAGTGGATGCGACTGCTGTGCATGAGGTCTCGAGTTCATATCCCGGTTCGGGCCAACAAAAAGTTAAAGGGTTTTCTATTAAGAAATCTCAATAGCAGCCCGGAGTTAGGAAGTTGGCGGTGTTAGACAACCTCGTGCCTTGGAAAGCACGTAAAGCCGTTGGTCCTGCGCCTGATCTCTCTCCAGTCGTGTCGAATTACCGTCCTATCGGATAATGAGGGTTAAGGAACAGAGAGTGCACTTGTGTTTGCGCACACGCTTGTGCACTATAATATATCCTGCATAGATGGCCAGTCTCCGTTAAAATCCTGAACAGTTCCGGTCGTACATTCGGTTTGCAATCTTGAAGTTTTGGTACAATACCAAGTGCTTCCTGTGTTATGTTATTTCGGTCAGCTTTCATGGTACCGTAGTGTAAGATCTCGGGTTTGGTTCCCGTACTATGTTATTTTCTGTTAGGAATTTTCAGTAGCAGCACAATGTCTTGTAAAGTTCTCTAGGTGGTCATTGAGATAGAGATATTTAAAGCTATATGTCACTGAAAAGATGTGGATGTGGTTATCAGATACCTCGTAATGAGGAGTAAGTCTATGCTGGACATTATATAAATAGTTATATATTTTAATTTCGACTGCACAGTTTACGTAGCCGTTTATCCAATGGCCTCACCGCGCCGAGTACTGTGGGTTCGATTCCCACACGAAACAAAACTTTCTGCCATCCACAAATAGTTGTAATATTGGTAGAGTTCTCCGTCACACAGGAATACAAAAAGAAAGACCAAAAACATTGATATATCTCAAGTCTATTACCAAGCACTTAGACAGACTCCTTGTGTCTCAAAAGTATCACTATTACACTTTGCTTACTACGGGTTTCGAATGCAAGACCTTACATCAGCCATATGTAGCCTTATGCTTTTATAATCTTATGCCACAACTACAACTTCTGAGTCAGCCGAACCATCGAGTAATACCATAAATATATATTGTTATATTTTTTATCTGTGTACAACATTTTGTTTGATCTGATAAACACTAACGAGTTTGCTTTGGCACTTTTTTAATCTGTGCATTTTATCAGCGACCGTGCCGTTTTGGAAAGTCATCTTCTTAAGATATTGTCTATGAGTATGCTTTATACTCTTTACATTCAATACTTCAACATTTTAGCTTTTATTTAATAAAAGTTATACTAGCTTTTGCCCGCGTCTTCACTCGTTAAAGATTAGTTCTATTTTCTGGATTAAATGTACCCTATGTCTTTTTCTGTACCCCTGACAACGTGTATGCGAAATTTCATGATTATCGGTCGAGTAGTTAAGGCGGGAAAGCGTAACAAAACTAACAAATAAACTCACATTCGCATTTATAATATTAGGTAGGATATTCTGTATGTTTGTCACGTTTGCGTGCATATACAATTCATCCGATTGCTATGAAACTTTGGTAAATACCTAGTTGCACAAACAAAAATTTCTAGGATAAATAATATTCGACAAATATTAATATAGTTTGTTTGTTTGGTTGAACGCGCTAATCTCAGCAACTACTGGTTCGAATTGAAACATTATTTTATTGTTGGATAGCTTATTTATCGAGGAAGTTTATAGGCTATATAACATCACGCTACGACTCCTGGAGGCGGCGCAATAGTCATAAATGCAGGTGAAACCACGGGTACATTTGGTTTACATATATAGTCTCACATCTAAATCCACAAAGAGGATGTCAGCCTTTATTTTACCAGTTCGTGATATGTACCTAAAACAATAGTTTGGTGAAATATGAATGTCACACAACTGTAATATAATATCAGCCCTTTATTAAACTGTCCCACTGCTGAGCAAGGGGCTCTTCTCAGTGTGAGAAGGGTTAGGCCATAGTCCACCTCGCTGGCCCAGTGCGGGATGGCAGACTTCACATATCTTTGAGAACATTATTGAGCACTCTGAAACTTGCAGGTTTTCTCACGATGTTTTCCGTCACCGTTAAAGCAAGCGATAATTAACTATTTAATATGCATATAACTTCGAAAAGTCAGAGAAGCACACCTTAGGATCGAACTCGAGACCTCTGCGTGGCAGTCCAAAGGTTTTCCACTAGGCTATCGCTGCTACAGGTTTGTACCTGTTAACCAACGTTAACAACGTTGTAGAAATATGAATGTAATACACTTGTGTGTATTACACTCATATTTCTACAACGTTTGTTTTAGGTTGTACGTAATAGAAGATGAGCCTAATGATAGAGGATAGAACCAGACTTAACCAGACAGAAAACCCCGATAACACTTTGCATGACCCGGGTATCGAAGCCGAGACTGCATGCACAGTATTAGCAATCGCTACCGATGCGCCACTAAAACACGTGCTTCTTTTTTTTAAAAGATTACTCGCGCACTAGGATTAATTCCTGTATTTGGACTTTACAATCATTCAAACAACGGTCGCAAATAACATCCAGACTCGGAAACAACCATTTGTGGATCACACAAATGTTTGGTCCGTGTGGGATTCGAATCCACAACATTGGGCGCAAAGGCAGTGACGAGGCGAGTTGCTAACAACTTATATAACCGTAAAAACTTAATTTTGCGGTAGCGAAGCCATAACAATCCAATCAATTAATCTAAACGAAATGTCTTCAAAGTAAATTAATCAAACAAAGTATTTATAAATCTGTCAATCAATTAACAAGTACAGTTATCAATCGTCCTTTTAAATATGTGCTTCTGTGCACCGTTAGTTAATTAATTAATTATTGATATCATCAATTTTATATTGATCCACATTCCAAACATGCAATTAAGAATGTCCATGGATAACAATTTTGTTATTTTACATACTAACTTTAGTCTGCGGCTTCCCTCACGTGGTATATCATTTTTATCTATACTAATATTTTGAAGAGAAAAGTTTTTTTTATTGTTTATAAGTATTTAAGTCAAAATTATTCAACCGATTTTTTAAATTCTTTCGCCATTAGAATGCTATATTAATACCGAGTCTTCTCCCTAGCCTTTATTATACCCAAGTCACTCGGGGTCGGCTTTTGTGGTCTAACCGGATTTGACTGGATATCAATTTTTAAACGGAGCAGCTGCCACCTGACCTCCGCAATCCGAAGGCTAACGATACCCTAAGGCTGGACCAGTGTCAGAATATTATAGGGCACTAACTACCTCATAACGGCTGCCATAGATGTTCATGGTAGTCGGGACCGATGGCTTAACGAGCTCTCCGAGGCACGGAGCAGGCGATAATTGTCAATCAATACGCAAATAATTTCGAAAAGTCATATAACTTCCGAAAGTCTGACGTGCGTGACGTGGGTTCGAACCCGAGACTCTCTGCATTGCAGTCTGTTGGTCTCCCCACTGAGCTATCGCTGCTTAATATTGATACCGAATAACATAAGCCACATTTTATTTTTTTAAATCGTACTGTTAAACCTAACCTACTTTGAAGTGAGCTTATCCACGGGCAAAAGCTAGTTTTATTAAGAAAAGACAATTCTCGCATTAGAAATGAATCTTACACAGACTTGGAACAACTAGGTATTTGTGGAACACACAATTATTTGTCTCATATACATACATAGATTCACGCCTGTTTCCCATAGGGGTAGGCAAAGACTACGGATTTCCATTTGCTACGATCCTGACACACTTCTCAGACTTTGTCTCATATAGGAAATGAAAACTAGTAACTACAACGGCAGTGGCAAGACGTACACTTAAACCATCGAGCAGTCAAATTAACTTTAATTATTATTATTAATTAATTAGTTAATTAATAGTTATCTTATTATCTTATCTTGTGTGCCAGTCAATAAAATCCCGCCGGTATTCTGTGAGAGGGTAGTACTACCCCGGTCGATCCGGCCCATTCATGCTGAAACCAGCGAGGATCTACTACCTTGCTGATATGAGTTGTAAAATACTGAAATTATATTTTGTGTGGGGGCCAGTCAGTACAGACCGGCGACACTTCGACCCAGTGGGAACTTTTGTGTCGGCTTCCCCAATAACGACTGCCATAGATGTTCATGGCAGCCGGGACCGACAGCTTAACGTGCTCTCCGAGGCACGGAGCAGGCGATAATTGTCAATCAATACGCACATAATTTCGAAAAGTCATATAACTTCCAAAAGTCAGAGGTGCGCGACGTGAGTTCGAACCCGAGACCCTCTGTATCGCAACCTGTTGGTGTACTCACTGAGCTATCGCTGCTCTTTAATTAATAGTTTATAGGCTTAGTGCCTTTTTATTAGTGAAAGCGTTTTTAGTTTCATATTATCCTTAACATATTAAAAAGGTGTCGGTCTGGCGGTAAATATTTCGGTTGCTGTGCGTGAATTCTCGGCTTTGATTTTCTGGCCGTGCAAAACGTTATTGGGTTTTACTGTTAAACAAACTTCTGTAGCACTACAGACATAAACAAAAATGGATAAAATCTTAGTAATACTGATGCCCAGTTTTACAACTATCAAGTAAAAGATATCCGAAATAGAAATCGCATGCTGTCTCACTCATGTTAGGTTAAAGAATCTCTCTATCTTATAGATAAATGCTATTTGGAGGCTGTGGAACAGGCACTTAGACTCGAACGCCATTATCTGGGACCTAAAATTAGCTGGTGATATATGAGTGTAATACACCTACATTTCAGGGATATAAGTATAAGACATTTAACCTTCGTGGCGCAGTGGTAGTGAATGCGACTGCTGTGCAAGAAGTACCGGGTTCGAATCGGGTCGGGCCAGCAAAAAGTTATTGGGTTCTTCTGTTAAGAAATCTCAATACGAGCCCGGAGTTAGAAAGTTGGCGGTGATAGACACCCCCGTGCCTCGGAAAGCACGTAAAGCCATTGGTCCTGCGTCTGATCTCTCTCCGGTCAAGTCGGATTATCTATCCAATCGGATCATGAGGGTTAGGGAACAGAGAGTGCACTTGTGTTTTCACACATGCTTGTGCACTATAATATATTCTCCTGCGCAGTTGGCCAATCTCCGTTATGATTGGCCGCTGTGACCGAAATTCAGTCTCGAAGACATAATAAGTTTATGTATGTATATAAATCTAGTTTAGCACTGTGGGCTATGCCCATTTGATATATGTAACTAGATTAACAGTTTCTGTGCTACAACGTTGCTATAATTTATGGCAGATATCCGCCTACAGCCATATACATGCCATATCTTTAACTTTACGAGTTACATAGGCTTTTTCCAAATTCTCGTATTGAGAGTTGGCCTAGCATTGGGAAAATATAATTAAAACAAAAATTTTTACACTTCTTTTCTGAATAAAAACGACCGAAGACTTGATTCTTTCTTTTAACATTTTTCAAAAGACAATCATTTTCTGCTTTTGAACAAAAATAGCTCGCATACTAGGCTTAATTCAGTAAATACTCTCTTGCGAAATCTGTGTCGCAGGGGACTCCACAAACATTGAAACATGGGCTCCAAGAACACCCAGAGGTGGAAAGATTATTTGTGGGTCACACAGAATTTTGTGTCGTTCCTAGTGCTATCGTGGAGACCACTCAAACAATAACGCCATTTAAGAAGACTGCAGTCATGAAGACTGCACGGAGACCCCTCTATTACTTGTATTAGTTTTCCCCGTCATACTAATAAGGATAATAGGGATGTTCTTCTATTGTGGGATAATAGAGAATTCTTATATTTCGCAAGTTAAGGTTAAAGACTGCATGAGTGGCATAAAGGTTTATGACATCGCCTCACTCCTGGCAAAAATGTAGTGATCCACAATTGCTTGTTACGAGTCTAAATGTTCTTGTTTAAATATTTGTAAAGTGCCCCGCAATACATAAATTATGAGAGATGCCACTTTAAAAATAGGAAAATAAGTAGCCCCTAGAATCCCACACGGAACAATCATTTGTCTGATTCACAAATCATTTTTCCAAATCTTATTCTTTTTAATGTCCGTTGTTTGATTGTTTGTAAAGACCTCCGTCTCACAAGAACTGTATTAAATAGAAAAATAAGTAGTAAAGCTTTTACTTTCTACATTTCTCATACTTTTTTGGAATTTTGTCACAAGTTTAAAAATTAAATGGACGTGTGAAACAATTCTGCTTACCCCTTAAGTATCTACAAGCTGCTATCCATATATGTAAAGGATAGCCAAACCGCTACCAAAAGCAAGTAACCGCAAATCGAAAAGGCTACTGGTAATCGGCCATTATCTAACGTGTTCGTATGCGCCGGCGCATAACGTTACATCATACCATTGTTAGTGCGCGTTGACCTTAAACTTGCGTTTGTTTTATATGCGTTACGCTTTAATTAGCCAAGGCTTTTGTACTGTACGGTGAAATTTTACACGGTATGTGGATTTTTACGAATTTTATTTGTTAAAGGTTTTGAATGGATTTGGTTGCAATTATAATGCGTTACATCTATACTTATATTAGAAAGAGGAAAGATTTGTTTGTATTAGCTAAACCCAGAAACTACAAAATCGATTTTAATACTCCTTTACGAGAGCAGAGCTGTAATTATAAACGTGGACGAAACCACGTTGTTCTTGCTGTATGTTGTGTTGATGTGTTTTCGAAAATATGTGAAGTGTACCAACCCGTATTGAGCCAGCATTGTGAGCTATGGCCTAGTCCTTCTCACACTGAGAAGAGGTCCGTGCCTGGCAGTATGACAGCTTATATACAACGTTGATATTATCATTTTATTATTATTTTTTATAATTATTATCTTTTCTATTCTAATTCCTCATCGGAAATGTTAAATAATTTTGCACTGGAACTCGCTGAATACCTTCTCGTACAAATAACGGTATATCTATAATACAGCTTTGTTGACCAAGACCATATTATGGCACCCGCATGAGTAATCGGGAAAGTGTTTATAAATGATGTAAATGCGCTGTCTGTATGTCTGTCTGTGTTCAAAGACCGGGTAAGGACAATGTCTCAACCTATTGTGAATGGAAAACCGTGTTTGTTTTTTTCTTTTCTTCGCTTTGAAAATAATAATAAGTATGTTTTTAAAGATTTTCATTATTGGGAGGTCAGTGGAATCACCGCTTCTTTTAGGGTTCCGTACTTTAAATAGGATAAACTAGTTTTTTAAGACTCCTAGGAATAATTTATTTATAGCAAAGAACTTTACATACCTTCAAACAACGGATACAAAAAACATCGGAGTATATAGATCACACAAATTTACCTAGATGTCATAACATTTGGCAGAAGCAAGATATCATACCACACCTGAGATCGCAGGTTCGATTCCCGCACATGTCAAACATTTGTATGCACGAACATGGATGTTGTCTTGGTCTGGCTGTTTCGATGTATAATATGTATTTACAAAAAAAAAGTTAATATGTATGTTTATCCATTGTCTAGTACCCATAGTACAAGCTCTGCTTAGTTTCGGCTAAATGGTGTTGTGTGTATGTGATAGAATAGAATAGAATAGTATTCTAAAATTTATTTACTAAAGCACACAAAACAACATGGTGTAGACACAATACTAAATATCAAGGAATACAATTAAGTTTTAGTTTATGTATCTAAATGTGTAAAATATAATATTGAATTTATATATCTAACTTGCATTTCCGACCTCGGGTTAGGGGAGGAATGCATTGACTCACTAAAATCTCCTCGGACAAGTGGAGCGAAGGGGTTAAATCGGGCTCACCCGGGAAAAGATGGAACGTCCCGGGTACTGTCGGGATTAAGCTGAAACCTAGAGTAACCCGATGCGGCAATGCTTCTAAATGCTACAAATTCTATCACTGATATAATCGATCGATAGTCCACTATCTCCGTGAGATGAAATTAATTAAATTCACCTCGATCACGGCCATTCAGACGCCAACTTAGCTTGCAGTCAATCTCGAGGGACCCATCCTTTAATTTCACCGCAGTTACCTTCTTTTCATCGATCATTACGTAAAATAGTGGCCCTTAACTCGTTTACTACATTTTACCTAAGGACTGTTGTGTTACTGTCTAGTTGCTGCCGGCAATACTACAATTTACCTGTCCTCAATGTCGACAGTTGGCATTTAAATCTATCACTAATGTCAACAGCACATAAACCATAATGACTTTTTCTTTTTCTTCAAAAACACATTAGGATTAAAACCTGTGTCACGGACTTTACAAACATTTAAACAACGGACATAAAGAACCAGCACCAGCTTGACGCAACTATCATCACAATTTTTTTTGTCATATTAGTGGTTTGAACCCACGACACTCGGCACAGTGGCAATGGTGGGGTGACCACTGAAACCATTATACCTTTTTATTTAATCATTAAGCTTGTCCCTAGAAATAAAATTTACTACATTTTCACGCATATTCTTTATTTTATTTTCAAATATTAAACATATAAAAGAACTACTTGCGAAATACATTTAACATGAAATAATTTGCGATTGCAATTAAACGCAATACTTGAAGCAACCCGTCAAATCTGATACAAGGAAGTGTTTACCTGTCAAAACTTGAAAGCAATTCTCTCCGTTCAAAAGTTTTTGCGGTGTAAACAAATAGACGTTGCCATAATTACTTGTCAAAACTTGAATACGTCTAGTCTCTGGCTTACTCTTGGAGAAAAAGGCTTAACTTTACATCTGTTTGTATAGAATATAAAGCGCTCGTTCGTTTATTCGTTTGACGCTGCGTATGCGGTAAACGCACTCAGTTTGCCGCGTCTGCGTCGCCCAAACGTGTATCACGCTGCGTTCGACACAAAAATCAAAGCTTAGCAATTGCTGTATCTATTCATATAATAAATATGTAACTGGTCTTTGTTGGTAAATTGGAGACATTTAAGAAAATTATGTAAGCCACTCACATAAGAGCTAAAAGCCAAAAGAACATCATATTTAGAATTTTTGTCTGTCTGTCTGCTTGTTTGTAAGCGCATCACGCAAAAACTACTGCACAAAGTTAAATGTGGTTGTATTGCTAGAAATCTAACTTAAAATCTGGTGAAAGATTCATCTTGATACGCCGCCTAGAAATCGAAAATTAACAATAAAACATTTTTGATACACCACCTAGAAGCTGTAACAACAAGAAATGGTGAGAGATCAATGTCCATGTTTATAAATGTAGATCAGCTTTTTCTTACGTGCAAAGACAGAAAAATATATATAGATATCTATTTCCAAATACCACGCTTACGAAGTCGCAGTCAAAAGCAAGTATGTTATAAAATAGTACGCAACTAAAGCGTTCAACGTAGCGTATTGTGCATAAACGATCCCAGCGCCTTATTTTAACGAGAACCCACTAGCCGGCGGTTACATTCGCACGTAACTTTTTTTTGTTAAAAGAACTAGGTTTTCCTCTTGGTCAACCAAGTCTAACGGTTACATAGACGTGAGAGCAACTATCTAATGTTGATGTATCACACTTTCCTCTTCAAGTAAAAGAAATAAACAACACTAATAGTTGGTTTTGAAATTGAATGCTATTAGGTCAGCCTAACCGCAGAGCTCATACATTCAGAATATGAAGTGATCTATTGGATTTTTAAAATATGACGTCTGTTTTGCCCGAAGATCTAGGCGGTATTTTACGCTTATGTCAAATTAAATAGTACGGTTAGCGTAAGTTTAAACTCTTTTACGTAACTATTTTATGCCCTCTTTATACAGTTTTAAGTACTTTTTCATAGTTACAAAATCTGCATCATGCCAATAGAAATAAATAATATGTATTATCTACAAATATATAAAAGTAAAAATCAAATTCAGCAATCGATTGTCCTTTATGTGACTACATTTTTTTAGTACATGCTGTAGATGTCGACAGCGTCGTTTCGTTACTGATTTTACCGATAACTGATTTAGGTTGACTTGCATGTCTGGGCTTTCTTTCTTACTTACTGTTATGATTGAATAACAGCACCAGCAGTTATACAGGAATATAAAAGATTCCATTACCGTAGAGTACCTTTCAAGTACTTAAAGACTAACCAGATTTATTTATTTCTTTCCACAGATGTGACTAAACCCGACATGGCAGCCACGGACGGCCAAGTAGTCGTCGCAGCCTCCCGCTGGTCGGACGAGGGCAACTACCTCCGAGAGTTCGCAGCCAAGAACCGCCTACCAAGCGTCGCCAAGATCATCAAAGGACAGTATGGAGGACTCGGAGTACCCACCTTACCTAGCCCAGGCCTACAGAGTACAGCGCTACTCGTATCTGCTGGAAAGAGAAAGAAGATCATCGCTCAGGCGATTAAGCTAAAAGAAGGAAGGCGGATGGTCAGTGTAGGACCTAGGATAGCTATTCCTGATAATTATAAAGGTTATTTTGAGCTTCTAAGCGAAGAAGGAAGAGCTGTAAGATGCATTGAGTCTGTATCTGAACTGGCTAGACGAAAACTTGACGATGGATGCCTCGTCAGAGAACCAATCAGAGTCATATGCGCTAAAACAGACTTAGACGGTAATATCACCGCTGATGGCGCAAGAAATTTACCAGCTGGAGAAATCATTATGCCAAGAGGCGAAACATTTTTAGGAAAGAATAAGTATTTGAAATGCACAGAGAGCAAAGGCGATATGATTCTGCTGAGCTTGGATCAGAGAGGCAAGTTTTCAGCTGTTGCTAAGGAAGAGAATATCAGTGGTGTTCATACAGCAAAGACTCTGCTTACAAAACGGTTGCCTATAACAGTAAGGCTGGTACACGGAACGCCACCTAGAGGCCTCAAAAGTGCCAGCCATTTCGTACCAGAACTCAGGCTGTTATCGATGTTCGAAGAAGATCATGTATTTGCTTTACCATTGCCAAAAGAAGGTAACGCTTTAGTAGCCTTACCCTTGGCAGCGCCTCTCAAAATGCAAAGATGCAAAAACGAGGAACAAATCAAGAATTTCATGGAGTTCTCTAGATTAGTGGAAAAGTGCAATCGTTTATTAGTAGACGTAGTTGATAGAATACACGTTTTGGATGGTAAGCTAGGTGATCCCAAGAGACTGCTGAATGGACCTTTACATGCACCACCGTTAGTGAAAACTGGTTACTTCCTACGACGTAGCGTGTCTTCTGATACAGCTAACCAACATAAGCACATGTCTCGTCACAACCACATCTACAGTAGTCATAGGGATGAAAACAGTATTCCTGATGAGTACGACGAAATAGACCAAATTTATGACTACGTCAGAGGTTTTGCTCCACTTCCTAAAAACATAAAAGCTTCCTACTCGAACGAGCCAACTCCAAGACATGAATCAGCGCCATCATCTCCAGCAGCTACTCCTATCCATATGCCTTTAATCACAGAAATAAAGCCAGAGCCACCACCTATAGAAACAATCCCGACGAAGAAACCATTAAACATCCAGAAAGCTGAAAAACGAACCAGGAAGCCAACGATTCCGGTAAAGGAAACCCCAGTCACAGTATACAAAGAAAAGTGCTCTATTGCTCCAGCGCCGAATCTTCCTAAACTCTATATTAAAAATAGCATCAACAACAGTAAGAATAGGATGGTATTCCGCCAGAAAAGTACGTCGCCGACTAAAGAGGCGCCTAGTCCAGTAGCTAGTCCGTTAAGACCGATCAAAGGAGACTCCCCGATCTTCAACATAAGATATAAAAGCCTGTCAAATATCCATCAAGCCATGGAGCTAGATGGAACATTAGATTCGAGTCATTCTGGTGGCAGAACATCTGGAGATTCGGGGAATGGTCCAAAACTGCCTGAAAAGAGATCTAGGAAGCTGAGTCGGCCTAAATCTCTGACGAATCTTGTTTGGGAACTGAAAGGCTGTCCAGATCCTGACAAACCAAAATCTAGAGTTAAAAATGAAAGCTACAAGAAGATTGGTAACAAATTGTCTTTGGGAGCTCAGAAGAGGGTGCCGACCTTATATCTTTAATTATGGTAAGTGACATTTATTATTTACTCATTATAAGCAACCACACGACCACAAAGCAAGTCAGTCTCACTATTGCTGGCATTTCCAAAACAATCAAAGACAGCAAAAAATTATGGAACTTTACACTTTTTAGGACGCGATTTCTATGTCTTTCAAGCATTTAAAGCCAACGTTGAATAGCATATCTTACAGCTATCATAACATGGAATTACGATAAAATGACCTTGTCTATAGAATTTTACTACCATCAGCATGAGGAGAACAAAAAATTTGCACGAGATAATCCCGTACATTATTTGTTTACAAATTACTAGCATTCTTGATAACCTATCGAATTCAGATTTATTATCATAGGAGTGGTCTTAAATCGATATTGCAATCGATGGCCTATGGATCTCAAATCAAAGGTGCCTTAAACATTGGACCGAACAAATACATATCGTCAATAAGATAGGCACTACTCTCACTAAGAACAAACTTGATGTTAGCAAAGAAGGACATAACAACTGCCATTTAACTCTCTAAACGCAATTACAAGTTAATGCAAACATTCGATGTGTATCATAAATTGCAAATTGTTTTACCAATGTTGGGATGCATCAGTGTATGTCGCAACGTCATTCGTGATATGCCAACGACCAGTTTCCTATAAATTGTGAAAATGAAAACCTATGACTTCTTCGGTATTAATTCTAAAGTCTTAAGCAATGTTTGAGTGGTAAATATATTTAGGTACCTACGTAATTTCTTGACTGAGCTTGTGACAGAAAAGTGGGGTTTCATCTAAGGGTGTCTTAAGTGGTGGTATAAGCGAGTCCCGAGTGTTGTGGGTTCGATTACCACAAGGGACAAAAATTTGTGTAATCTACAAACAGTTGTTATTACTGTTGTTTGAATATTTGTATACCGTAAACACGCAAAACATAAATTAATCTTAAAATGAGAGCAATCATTTATATAAATTGATTAAATTGATCTGCTTTATTGATTGGTTGATGTTTTCTTGTACAGCGAAACAATTCTATGTTCAATCGTAAGAGCCTAAAAGACGATGCCAAAATTAGACAGTCTCGTCATAATCCATTACACCGTTACAGCGAGATTGAGTAACCAGTCACAAAACATATTAAAACATCAGTAATTATCAAAACCATTAACAAGAAGTCAATTGTCATTGGATAATTAACATAAGAAACCAATTAATTAGATGTTAACGGTAAAATTAAATCGATTTGTGCTAATAAAATCAAATTAGACTACTAATTGTAAAGTGTTTATCAAATTTTGGATTGTAAAAAGGTCGTATAAATATGATTCTTGTTTCTGAGATTATAGTTTTAAATTTAAAATTTACGGACGTGCAATAAATGTTTAGTCGGACTTCAAATCATTGTGATATAAATTTTCGTACCGGTAAAAAACAGATTAAAATTACTAGATACGTGAGAGAGTAGAAAGATGAATATTTTGTCACTTAATTTAATTTTTAACAATGCAGAGGGTCTCGTATTCGAACCCACGTCGCGCACCTCTGTATTTCGGAAGTTATATGACTTCTCTAAATTATGTGCGTATTAATTGACAATTATCGCCTGCTCCGTGCCTCGGAGAGCACGTTAAGCCGTCGGTCCCGGCTGCCATGAACATCTATGGTAGTCGTTATTGGGAAGTCAGTGCCCTATAATATCCTGACACTGGTCTAGCCTAAGTGTATCGTTAGCCTTCGGTTTGCGTAGGTCAGGTGGCAGCCGCTCCGTGTAAATACTGATATCCAGTCAAATCCGGTTAGACAAGAAAAGCCGACCCCGGAGAAGAGAAGTCTCTTATGAATATAGGCTAAAACATAGTATCTTCGCCTCATAGATATGGCAGCTAGTTAATCAAGAGCTGATTTTATTAATGCATGAGTCGCACGATTTGGTTTAATTTTACGCTTTGCCACTATCAGTGCCCTAAGTAGTGTGTGTTCGATTTCTTCAATTAATGTATAACAGCCTACTACTGGACAAAAGCCTTTCCGAACTTGGGCAACAACATCCTGGAGCTGAGTATAAAACAACCTATAATCGTTCACCTTTAAGGTATAAACTTCAAGCGGCTATCCAGATTAGTATACCAGTAAATAAAACTGGGGGCGGTACACCATATACTATATTACCACCTCTTGAAGCATTATTATTAGGTAGTAGAGAAAAGAAACTTATATAACTCAGTCTCATTCCTACCTACGCAGAAATAAACGATATTTTTACTCAGATCGTATTAAGAATCGGGAATCATAATACACAACTAACAATGTTGTATTAAGGGGGGGGTGCCTTAGTAAAACATTTATCTGGAACATTCGATAAGTTTACTTCTTAACCTTTTGAGCGCTACGGTCTTGTATAGAAGACAATGTCTAATCGTAACATTTATTAAAATAAATAGTTTGTTTTATTTTGTGCGTAATTCTACTATTGCCTAAAACTCTACTTTTACATTTTTATTTCAATAGGGGCCTTTGTTTATTTTAGAAACAGCAAAAATTGAAGTAGCCAACTTTTTTAACTGTTTTAGATTTATAGCTTGACGCTGGAGAACACATCGCGATCGGCATAGGTTGGCGCCCAAAAGATTAAAAATGAACTTGTCCCAAATCTAATGGCCACTACTTAATAAGAAACTCAAAATAAGCCCCATTACGGTTTTCCCAGTTATTCATACTGGTATAGACCTTTATGCTTTTCACAGCCAATCAAACTCTATGTAGCCTTAAGCCTCCTCAATAGCTTAACCAACTTACTTAACCATGCTCCATTTCCTGCTACCAACAACAGTAGCTACTTTTTACAGCTACAAAAAGCAGCATGTTATTAATAGCACTAACTATGTGATGAAATGCTATTTGTCGTTATCTTGATTGCCTTTTTGTTAAGAGTCATTGAACCTTGTGTATCATTAGTTAATAAAGCTGGCGTATCCTGTGATTAGATGCAGATGGGCTTGGTGCTTAGGTCATTAGAATGTCTGGGAAGTCGATAGCCCAGTTGGAGAGCAGTGGTCTGGATAGTCTGTTTGTAAAGGTCAAATTTCTTCAAGTTGTTGAGTCAAAATCCAATTGTTTTGCTGACAGCACAGATTTGAGTCATAGATCTCACCGGTCTTAGGTCGCAGAAATGTGCGCACTAATAAGCTTACAAACTAGACAACAGACGATAATGTACAATTTTCAATATGAGTGACCATGGTATACTATGTTTATAATTCAGATATTATGCTAGCATTGTGCATCAAACGACAACTTAAACTCCAGAAATGGAACTACATTTAGATGTAGTAGACCGATTAATATCTTTAAATATCCGTATAAATGAGCCTAAGGCAATATTACCATCTTTTAAGAAAACAGCAGCGTAATATTAGTAGCACTGTTACCACGTTTCGTCTAAAAGATAAAACTATTGAAGGCTAGGTTCGTTTTCCATTATTGCATCTTCAATGTGACAAGGGTTAGGCCATAGTCTATCACAGTAGCCCAGTGCAGGTTGGCAGACTTCAAATATCTTTGAAAATATAATGGAGAACTCTCACATGCAGGTTTCCTCACGATGTTCTCCTTCACCGTTAAAGCGAGCGATTATTAAGTATTTAATACGCACATAAATTCAGAAGTCGCGCCTTGGAATCGATCTCGAGCCCTCTCCATACTAGTTCAATAATCTCCTACAAGGCCATTACTGCTCATCGCAAGCTTAGCTACTAATAAATAAATACCAGAAACTTACAGTAATTGCTACAATTTCGCCGACAAGTCCAAGGTCGTAGATTCCCTGTCTACCCTCAATTTGTGTGCAGCGTGACGATAATTCGGCTAATTGGACCACGCCTGGAGGTGCGGGTCTCCACCTAGCTTCAACACGAGACGGCGCACCTCGACCGGCCATTTACTAACTAACGTTAATGAAATTAAAACAGCCATGTTGCGATATTGCGATGCGAATCTGAAATGGTGTTTCTGCATCACGCTTATATCTCTTAAATAGTAGGCAGAGTTACTGCAACCACCATCTCTTGTTAAAGTCAAATATCATATCATCATTTAGACGTCATTAGGGCAACTCGAATCATCAACTACCGCTCTAGAATTAACGAACTCTGCAATTCTCTCTAAGTGGAAGTATGCGGTCAAGGAGACATATGGATATCTTCTTCTCCCTAGCCTTTATTATTTCCATGTCACTTGGAGCCGGCTTTTCTGGTCTAACCGGATTTGACTGGATATCAGTTTTTACACGGAGCGGCTGCCACCTGACCTACGCAACCCGAAGGCTAACGATACCATAAGGCTAGACCAGTGTCAGGATATTATAGGGCACTGACTTCACAATAATAACTGCCATAGATGTTTATGGCAGCCGGGACCGACGGCTTAACGTGCTCTCCGAGGCATGGAGCAGGCGATAATTATCAATCAATACGCACATAATTTCGAAAAGTCATATAACTTCCGTAAGTCAGAGGTGCGCGACGTGGGTTCGAACCCGAGACCCTCTGCATTATTTAAATACTATTTTTTATTAAAAAACTCTTTCTTAGAGTAATCTTTCTTGTATTTTCAAACATTCAAACAACGGACACAAAGAATTCTTGGACTTGAAACAACTTTTTGTGGATCACACATTGTACCATGTAGAATTCGGAACAACAACACTTGGCGTATTGGCAGTGGCAAGACCACGCCACTCGTGCATTTAAAGATTCTCTATCGGGTAAGCAGAAGTATATTCCACCCAACTTTTTGCCAATTATCACGTAATAGGAGGCGATCAAATTGCCATCTACTAGGTAAATTGCCAGAGTCAAAGCAGCAACTGCGAACTTAACTTATCTTATCTTATCTTATCTTGTGTGCGGGCCAGTCAGTACAGACCGGCGACACTTCGACCCAGTGGGATCTTTTGTGTCGACTTCCCCAATAACGACTGCCATAGATGTTAATGGCAGTCGGGACCGACGGCTTAACGTGCTCTCCGAGGCACGGAGCAGGCGATAATTGTCAATCAATACGCACATAATTTCGAAAAGTCATATAACTTACGAAAGTCAGAGGTGCGCGACGTGGGTTCGAACCCGAGACCCTCTACATTGCAGTCTGTTGGTCTCCCCACTGAGCTATCGCTGCTGAACTTAACTTAACAGAAAACCTGTATTACATTTTTATTCAACTCCGGAATCCTGCCCAAGATCTCATGATAGACAACAAAAGCAATACTAAAAGTTCTTTCTACCACAAAGTTAAAACTCCTCTTCTACATAGGATATCAGTACTGATATAGACAGATCATTCCTATCCTTAGATCCAGTACAGAAACTAGATTTCTAGTTTTTGTGCGTATACTCGACGTACTCAATCTATTCTATAAATAAGTCTTGAATTATGTATAGCTGTGTCTTAGAGACGAGTTACATTTGAACGGGATGAGCGTATTATTTCTGCCAATGCTTTTATTAATTAACTAGCTTCGCTCCTATGCGTCACACAGAAACGTATACCTAAACAAAAAGTACGCTATTAGCGTATCCAGAAAATTATCTGCCTCTGTGTCAAAATAAATCTAAATTTGTTTAACTATTTACGTGGACATTGAGTAACAACATCTAAACAACATTGTAAGAACAAACTATTAGAATGTTGACACTTGTAGGATTGGCTCGGTAGCCGTGATATTGCATACCTATTTTCTTCAGTCTGATCTCTGTATTCGTTATAGCTATCACCCTATCGAATATCATCAAAATCGATTCAGCAGTTTAGAACGTAAGAAACAGACCGAATTACACTCCTATTTGTATGTAGATACACATCTCCGCTTACACAAGACTAGAGGAACGCCTTTACAGAATATTGCAAACAAATAAACCGTACCGGGAATACCGTAGGGTACCGCGAACATTTAACATCATACGGGCCGTATTTAAAGGACTCTTTGCCAATGTTTTGACCGCTAGTATTACTGTAAATAGGCAGATGATTGATGTGATGACGGTTAAAAATAAGTGATTCGAATTGGTCCATCTTTTAGATTACCAAAAAATATTGGACACCTATTTTTTGTTGTAACAAAACATGAAATATTTACTAAGATATAACGCATTAAAGTTCGAGAGTGGGGGCTTGTGACGTCACTGTCCGATAAATTTTGTACTGACAAGTGACGTAACACGAAATTTAAACCCGTTGTATCTTCGTTATTATTAGACTGTGTGACAAAAGAAAAAATACGTGTCCATTATTTTTGCTAGTCTTAAAGAAGGACTAAAATCTTTTTTTTTAGTCAACATGCCTATTGGTTAAAAAACTACCACTCCCATATTTTCTTAAATAATTTTCTTGGGTAGGCAACGCGCATCGGATACTCCTGACATTGCAAGCAATCATACGCTTGTAATCATAGCGTTATGCTCATTTCTCTATTTTATTGTATTTAATAAAATATATTATTATTGCGTATGTAAGTTGGTTTGATTGTTTGTTACGCTTACACGCTTAATTATGGCGTAATATAACCATAACCAACCGTCATGAAATTATATTTTCTTCCAATTTCTCTAAGTCCATAGATAATGAAGTTGTAAGTCATTGCCAACACCTTGTTTTGACTATGCCTGGGGCACAGAACAGACCTATAATCAGTACCGGCTAGACCATTTTTCAGTATAATAGATATTCACAAAAACATTCGGTCAATAACCTATTGATATTTTAATATTGATCCCAATCTTGGATCCATCAGCCGGTAATTAATAACGAAATCAATTACCGAGTATGACGTTTGGTATTTTTTCTGTTGCTAAGTACCACGCATGATACAAGCTTCTTAATCAATGATCATGGATGGAGGAAAATTTGGTTGTTTGTTTGGTAAAAGACTTTTGGTAGACTGTAAGTAAATTTTAAATATAAGTAGCTTTTGCCAGCGGCTTCGCTCGCTCGTGAACAATACTTTAGTGTCCTTTTCTGTACCCCTGACAACATGGATGCGAAATTTTACGATGATTGGTACGAGTAGTTTAGGCGTCAAAGCGTAACAAACAAAAGAAGAACTAAATTAGCTTTCGTAATTTTTAAAACGGATGAGGTGATACATGAATATTCAAAAATATGTTAATTATCTAATTGCGTCACTTCCACATAATATTCGAAATATATTCAAATGCAAGTACATTTTGCGCGCCACAAGTCGAATTTTTATAAAACCGCGATATATTACTTAATATTTCTATTTTACTTTTATGTTTTTTTATATTTTGAACAATTTTATTTACTTATTACTAGTGGATCCGATAGACGACGTCCTGTAGACAAGAAAAAAAATCTAGACCATTCTCGAATCCACTTAAACATATACAAAAATTTTCATCAAAATCGGTCCAGCCGTTTAAGATGAGTTTAATTACAAACACACGCATAGAAGATTTATATATATAAAGATTTAGGCTAGCAAATTTAATGTAATAACATTTTTGTACATGCATGCTCGATAATATGTACACCGACCTTTACAGAGCAAAACCCTTGAATGCCCAGCTCTTAGGGTTCACTAAACGGGAACAAAAAACGCAGCAAAAGCTCTTAAAGTTCAATATAGATGGGATCTTTTTAATATGGATCAGTGTCGAGTTGAAGGCAGGTGTTACTTGGGAGTTCTGAGCATTATTCATTTACTTTGTACATTGAAGAAATAAATGTTAATGGTTTGAGAAAGTGAATTGGTAAAAAGTGATGTCCTTTTTATATAAGCTCATAAAAAAAGTGAACGAATTTCATACAAAAATGGTGGACGTTAGCTTTAAAATTGAAATCTAACAAAATAGGAATTAAAAAATTTATTTGACGTCATCATTACTACGTAATTGTTTATTAAAATAGATATACTAATTATAAACCTTTATTTGAACAAACTTTATTCTATACTAGATATTAGCCGCGGCTTTGCCCGCGTAAGTGTAGGTTGGTAAAAGTGCTTTTTCTGCATGTAAGTTACCCTATTTCCTTTTCTGTTTCCTTGACAATGTGTATACGATAATTTATAATGATCGGTCGGGTAGTTAAAGCGCGAAAGCGTAACAAACGAATAAACAGACCAACAAATTCACATTCGCATTTATAATATTATTAGTTAGGATAAGAACCAAACAAAATTTGATTCCACCCGAGAATCCAACTTGAGAGACCCATTAATTTCATTGTCAAGCTTTAGACCATCGCAACAGCAGCCATTTCAACCCATTTCTCCAAAACATAATTCACGATGTAACTTAAAGATAGTCATATATATACTAGGCCACCATATAATGCAAGAGTTCAACAAAACTATTCCATACATCACAGCGTTCACCTAATAAATCAAAGTGTGCAGATTATAGCGCATTCGGAGTACTAGGCTCCCATAAAAATGCAGGAGATGTAACAACTATTTGATTCTATCTAAACACTAGGGTTGGTACGTTATGATTTTTCCGAGACGTACTTTGTGCGAAACTGGTCATTTTTGAAATGTACTTGCTATTATTACTACTTGATATTATTATTAATTAGTCTATAGCTAAATTACTCGGGGCTTTAAAGTTAATACATAATGCTGCGAATAAAGCAATATAGGTGACTAGATTCTTCCCGCAACTTTGCTCGCGTAAATATAGGTTAGGTTATGTTAGCAAAAGTACTTTTTTGCTTGGTTTTTTTTTCTATTCCCTTGACAACGTGTATGCGAAATTTCATGATAATAATCGGTTGGGTGTGAATAGTATTGCGTCGGTATTGTCTACACATTCACTATTATTATTGTTTTTGCTTCAACACGACTAACCACCTGGTTCAAAAGTTACAAGGATTTCGTGGTACAAGGTTCATAACTACTTAAAAAATATAAATAGGTATAAATCGAAGAATATTATTTTTAGACTTTTTTTATTATTTTTCTTACCGATAAAATTATGTCCAGTTTCAGTCATTTTCATATGTACACTTAATGAAGACTCACACTTTATGAATAAATATACCTACTTTATAATGAAAGCTTTAAAATCAATTAGCTACAATTATCACGACCTTTGTTTGCAAGTATTTAAAATACGTATAATTTGCTATTTTATCACAGAACATACTTACATATTTAAGTACACATATACCACAACATTTCGAAATGTCTAAAGGGGTTTTTGATCCCAAGATGAGTGAATGTAATTCATTTAATTTTGTAATTTTATTTTATTTTATTTTATTACGAGGAACAATTGGGCGAAATGTCGCCGATCAACATTAACCATTCAATTTATTTCATTGTAAATGAGGACCAAATAAAAAGTACCTTAAAAAGACTGAAAAGCAAGCATATTTTAAAAAATCTGATTAAAATTGAGTCGATCTCCTTGCCGATACAAAAATATGGAACCTCGCAACACTATACAGCTGGTAACCCTGACCAAAAAAAAATGTTATAATCTCCGCCAAACATCGCATTACGCAAGCCGAAGATCTGTCTCAAGATATTATATCTGTTATGGCTGGTCTTAAGAATTTTTGTCGGATATTTTTTTCATCTTTCTACTTGATAGGCAAGAATGGGAGATAGTACCGTAATTTTGATGGCTGCGTTGTAAATTCTATGTGATTCACTTGTGTGACACAAGAAAGTGACGTGAATGAATGGGTGAATGTTTAAAAGGTACTTACAACGTTGATAGTTATTCTAAGTTGTGTTATGAGTGTAATAAATCAATCATATAATATGTCTAGGTTGTAGTGTCCCGTTGAAGATCGTTGCGTAATATGCATGTTATATTATGTATAAGAATTTAAGGTCAAATATTAGTTATAGTTATAAGTAGGTATATGTTTTATTTAGACTTCTCTCTTATTATATCCGTTTTCATAGTATAATAGATACAATAAAATTGTAAGTAGGTAATATTGGATGTATCAATTTTCTTATTGTTTAAAAAGTACACCTCTATTAAGGATTATCCCTGGGACGCGGAGGTTTTATAAATATTGAAACAACAGACACAAAGAATACCCAGGTTATTTTGCGAAACGCCCAAACTCTGCTATTCATAGATCATTTATTTATTTATTTATTATAAGGTACACTTACAGCAATACATACAAATGTTACAATTATAAGCACTGTGGATAAAATCGTGGGTATATATGTTTGTCTATTAAAAGTATACACAGCATTCACGTTATATAGGCAACATTAAGAGTAAACTTAAACTAGATAAAAATATGAAAAATAAATTTTATTAAAAGTAAGAGTAATAAAAGTGAGCAATAGTAACAGTAGTAATAGTAATAGTAGCAATAGTATCATCATTTTTTTACACCGTATAGGGATTAAATTCACAGTTCTTGGCATACTATATACCTATATGTGCCGTCCGTGACGTCTTAGATTAATTTAAATAGATATTTACTATTTAAAATATGCCATGTGTTGCATATTATATATGTGTAAAAAGAAACCATTTATTAAAAGGATCACCTGAATTCAAATGCACATTACAAGTGGAACAGAATTTTTAAGTCGGTTTTGTAGTTCTAAAGATTGAATTTTGTTTGTATGTCACAAACAATAACTCTTTATAATTAATTATTGAAGTACAATACTAGTTTTTCCACGTCAATATTTTTAACCCTCGTAAACAATACTATTTTCCTAGATGAAAGATGTCCTTTTCTGACAACTTGCTATACAAGTTATCATTCATGTCAGTCATTTCATGATCTCTTTCATTCCATAAATTAACCGCCATTTATTTTTATTCCAGGTCCACGATGTCCTCCGCGACAGCGGCACGAGACCACAGTATAGCGACAAACGACTTTACGACTTTTACGACTAATAACCGTTACATTTGAATATGAGACACTTCGGCTGACATCGAGCAACTTCGGACGACTTCGGCGGCAGACGACAACAAAGAAAGCGAGATGGAAATAAGAAATATTTTCTAAAGTTTATGATGGCCGAAGTTTTGGTGCAGTAATTCAGCGATATTTTTTTTATTTTGTCTTTCTTGGCCTGTTTCTACACTTACTTATCTATTTCTAGCAATGACCGTAACAAACTCTCTCTAAGGTATTATAAGGTACTGATGTAAAATTCATCAGGCTCTTTGTATGTAAACAAATTTTATGTAAGTAAACAATTGTCGACACCATGAAATTTGTGAATAGCTGTGTGAACCAAAGCCTTATAATGGTTTTCTATAGTCATTGTTAGTAAGGGAAGTAGATATAAATTAGATCAGAAACTATAGTACGGATTTTAATAAATAAAATTTACTTTGAACTTTACGAGAGCTATTGAAGTTTGTACTAAGTATCTACAAAATGATTAAAAATAAGAATGAGTATGTAACTTTGGAGATAAATTGTATCACAACTATAATTTGAATGAGATCTCGCTTTCTAGATTACAAAATACAAGCTGAAGTGTATAGGCATTCAAAATCTAATTTGCGTGAATAATATCACATTTCTTTTTGTAACTAAGCGAGGAATAGTTATTTCCGGTGTAATTAAAACTAACAACATAAAAATTTGTTTATGAAATGGCAGCACAATCGAAAAATACGAAAAGAAATGATAATATTTCCACATAAAATTATAAGAGAAATTAATAATTTTTATAACGAAAAAAGAACTTAATTTTGATCTCTTAATGGATAATTATTTATGAATGTAATGCCATATTAAAGTATAATACTTCATTGGTGTTCGTATCTAGTTAATAAGTAGGGGATCTTTCGTGAGATAAGTTTCTCAAATATAACTTGGGCAACGCCATCTATTTTACAACTTTAGTACTACAGTTGTCATTGACACTAACAAGATGGCATTTTCATAAATATAGTAAACTTCTAAACAGTTATGCTTATCTTCTGAATCTTTTAAAGAATGTTCGTGTATGTGTGTTTGATCTTTAAATATTTTTATATAATTATGTTCATGTTAATGGAGAAAGATCCCCAGAATGACTTGTTATGTGATACATAGTTTAATTTCCATAGCAACGTTTAATTTCATAAGTTAGTTTGGATATTAAACGTGGTTTCCTATTACATAAATAATGAAACTAAAGCGAATGAAGTGAATACTCTGATTGTGTACACAAAAGTGCAACAAAATATGCTCATTTTGATAATCGATTTAGAAACTAAATCGGTAATGATGATTACAGATTATAAAACCGGATGAATTGAATTCAAAAGCCGGACAATTACTGTTAAACTATGTATCACAATTTAAAGTCAATTATCAAATAATTAGATAATAGTTTCTCTAAACATTTAATCGTTTTAAAATCCATTCAGTTGATGCAAACCAAAAATGCGAGGTGCCTTAAAAATGCTTTTTTTCGAAAAAAAATCTTTGTAATTTTAATATTTAGTCGTCATAAGAGAATAGTCACAAAATATCTACGATTTTTTTATTTGTTAGTCTGTAAGCACTTACCGGATATGCAAATCTTGATATATGCATTTATTCATTTTTTTTATTTTACAGTCATATAATTAGCTCGATATAAGCTCCTAAAATATTATTATGCTTTTCTTTTTCCTCTATACCACGAATATATTTTATAATATAAAATTAATATGTGCCTAATTATTCGCAAACAGTTTGAGTAATATATGATCATTTTTATTATTATGGAGTTCCTTTCGTTTATAATTGACATCTTTCATCATTATTGTAAAAACTAAGACAAGCATTATAATATTTTAGAGGCAAACAAACTCTCATAGTATCTACAGATTTCTTTTTATTTATCTGGCAATAATAATGTTAACCTACTTGACTTAATCTTGACTTGATCTTGATCTTGACTTTAACTATCTTGAAGGTTTCTATGATCCATTTATTGTTTAGCAACTAATACAAAATTAGGAAATTCTAATTATATGCACTCAGTGTATGTATAGCTTTTCTAATTTCGCCGTAGTCAGCGTAATTAATAATTGACAACCAATTTAAGTCACACGTAATTTTACTGGTTTTTGAAAGACGTGTCAACGAAGTGTCAAAATCAATAGCATGTCAAGTGACGTGATTGGCTGTTACTAATTCAGTACGAATTCAGTCAAACAAACTTAACAATTGACATGTATTTTGACAGTCTGTAAAGATTTTGTGTTATGATGTCTTTTAGATACTTGGTGTTTATCTGCTTTATATAGAGGGCGAAGGATGTAAGTTATTACGATCACAAATAAGTAAATTTACATATTACTTGGATCTATGCGATGAGGTTACACAGATTCTGACCCAGCATATTTCATTGATAGCATGTCTTTTCATACATTTTGTATGTTTATGAATTTATAAAATGTGTGCTGAAACTAGTAGTACGTGTTGGCAAATGCTTTTAAAATTCTTTTTAATTCCTTATGCAGAAAAACCTCCTAAATTTTACTTGCAAATGCTTATACAAACCAATGGCTAGCTGACATTGCTTTAACAGTGCAAATGTAAGCGGGACAGTGCAATGAAGGGTTGATATTATAGCACCCAACTTTGCTATATTGATCTCTGTTGAGTTTAACAAATTGATTCGAAGTTCGTATTATTGCGCAGCGATGTGCTATCGTCACATTATAATAATTATGGCAGCCATGACGTATACGTCAGCTAGCTTTATTATTTTACAAATATTATTATAGT
Organism: Catocala nupta; assembly: GCA_963675205.1. Lineage (NCBI taxonomy): Eukaryota > Metazoa > Arthropoda > Insecta > Lepidoptera > Erebidae > Catocala > Catocala nupta. The sequence goes on along the minus strand of OY776102.1, from coordinate 20,511,087 downwards.
TATATATTTATATATTATACAGTCTAGTTTGTCAATATATGAATATATAGAAAGAAGAAAGAGATGCGAGTCACTGTATAGACCAATTTATACATAGACGAGCTAATCTATAGACCAGATTGATAATTGACACGTTCGTCTATAAGTAGACTAATTTGTTCAAAGATGAGTTAGTTTATAAACCAGTCAATAAATACTTTAGCTAATCTGCGGAATGGCTTTTGTATAGTACCTACTTAGCTTTTTGAACAGTATAAATTACATAGACGTTTTCGTAAAAAAATAGTCTATAGACTATAACGTTCAAGTATTGCCATATAAATAAAACAAATCTGTAGTCTCTAGTTAAGGTCTTACTTACTGATAAATCTCTCGGAATTTCGAACCATGGAAACTATTCGTTATTTCGATTTATTTATCGAAGAATGTTTGTATTCCAAATATTGTTCTATTAGTTAGCTAGGCTACCAGTTCAATGATTCCTAGGATATGTTTTATTATCTATAGTATGTAAGTTTTCATTCAGTGTTATAGAATATCAAACGATATTGTAATAATTTACGATAAATAAATGAAATGATATTGAACATTGTTGTTTATTTTTTATGCTGCTGAGGCTAATTGCCGTTCCGACCTTTAGATAAATTCTCTTATAGTTAATATGTAGATATTTTAACAAACAGTGGTAGAACAGGTAAAACATCAGATAGATTTTTACATACTGCCTCCGTGGCGCAGCGGTAGTGAATGCGACTGCTGTGCATGGGGTCTCCGGTTCGAATCCCGGATCGGGTCAACAAAAAATTATTGAGTTTTTCTGTTAAGAAATCTCAATACGAGCCCGGAGTTAGGAAGTTGGTGGTGTTAGACACCCCTGTGCCTCGGAAACCATGTAAAGCCGTTGGTCCTGCGCCCGATATCTCTCTGGTCGTGTCAATATACCGTCCCATCGGATCATGAGAGTCAGGGAACAGAGAGTGCACTTGTGTTTGCGCACACACTTGTGCACTATAATATCTCCTGCGCCGATAGCCAGTCTCCGTTAAGATTGGCCGACGTGACTGAAATTCGGTCAGAAGGACATTATTATTTTACATACCTATATTTAGTTACATAGATATTTTATTTTTTTATGTGAACGTTTTCAATACCAGAGGCATTACTTAACCGTCAGTGACACTGGGAAGAAATTATTTTAGCACTGGAGGACTAAACCTGCAGATCCTGCAGCTAAATAAGCTAAGTCCACCCGCACAAGGGATCTGGGAAACTTACTTACCGCATGATCACGACGCAAGTTTTCTAAATAACACAATACCTCATTTCACTGCATAAAGAACGTGCAGACATATTCATTCAACGACAGTTTTTATTTATAGCGTTAAATTGTCGATAAGCAAGGAGAGTATACTAAACGGGACTAAGGATAAGGTCCCAGGTTTGAAATTCGCAGTGGCAGTACGGGGTTTGTAACTGTTTCTCTTAGATGGCAATAGCATCGCCTCATATTAAATAAGACCTTAAAGCGAAATGTGGGCATAATATATTTCTGCTTAGCGTCTCGCAATTACTTTTAGGATAATTTAAATTAGTGCAAGTAGCCATCTAGCGATTTGAACTATAAATATTTCTTCCGTAGCACCCATATTGCTGATAGTGACATCTGAATTAAAATTCAAAACTATCTAAAGAATAGTTTACGCAATGAATCGCTAGATGGCGCATACATAAAAAAGGAAAAGATATTTATTTGTTAAAATATAGTATTATTATGTTTCTCTTATCACAGGTACTTTCTAACATATTATATTAGAAAATACCTGGCCCTTTGGGAGGCTTACACGGAGACATGGGTCCAACGTGAAGAGGCCCTTCGAGAGTTTTAATCAAAGGTGTGATGGAACACCTACAGCGGCACTAGCCGCAGCAGGCGTAGGACTATTGCTACGTATAGATTCTAATATATGGGCTATAGGTATGGGTGTTTGGTGGACCGGTATATTGCTAACTATGGATGAAAAACGGCGTCTGCCCTGAATACTCTAATAGCATCAATGCAATGGGCAGACGGTGACTCGCCAACTCACTAGATGGGCCCCCTGATAAGCCACTATAGGCATACAAGCCAGCAGCAGAGGGCAACACCACCGGTGCAAGTGGCTAGGAGTGTCGAGCGGTGCGGCGCCGGTTTCACCATCACGGGTCTCGTGACAACGGAGACCCGGAGCGGGTTTCCCCGTAGTTATGCCCTTGAAAATGACACTTCCACTCCCAAGCATATAGCTCTAGCGGCCCCCCTCTGGCCGGCCGACCAAGCCAGAGTTGAGAGTCCTACGGGCGCTCTTGAAGTTCCATCCCGGCCAACCAGTAACGGCAAGCCGGGGACGAGGCCCTAACCAACTCTCTGAGGCATTCAGGACCGCAGTGTCGCCACTCACATTCAGCCCGCCACAAGCTGCCCTGCAGTTTGTGCGCTTTAATTTAACCTGGTGATACATTTTTTGTTTATATCACAAGGCGAAGTTGATAGTTTTAAAGCTAGTATACTGTGCCCTCCGATATCGCGTTAGTCTCATGATGAGTTAACGACTGTCCCAGAGGGGTGTATTATTATTATTATTATTATTTAGTAATTCAGGCCTCAAAAAGGATAAAGAAGTACCTAACCATTTTTTTTTAAATTTAATTTTTACATATTCGGTATCAGTATATGTATAATATGTATCTATTGATAAAAAAATGATATATGTATCTTTATTCATTGTCTAGTACCCATAGTACAAGCTCTACTTAGTTTGGCCTAGATGTGTTGTGTGTATGTGGTAGAATATTATTATTATTAGTATAAAAACAACGCACATGCCAGCATTTTTAAATTATATATAAAATATTGGGTGACACCTCTTTTGTCCTTATGATGGCAGAATTGTAGGTTTAATATCGGATGGCGTGGTGGTTTATGTCGCCTCATTACTGCCACCGCACCGAGTGTTGTGGGTTCGATCCTCATATGGAACGAACGTTTGTGTAATACACAAAATAGTCGTGTCGAGTCTGTGTTCTTTGTGTCCGTAGTTTGAACGAGGAATATTGCGGATGCAGGTATTTTGACATCCGCGGATGCGGGTACGGATTTTTAAGACTCACATCCGCGGATGCGGATACGGATGTGGATGTCTAAATCGATGCGGAATCTCCGCAATTACGGAAGCGGCTGTTGATAAAAATTGTACTTACATTTTATTTAATAAAAAGTATCTAATGTCACCGCCTTTACAGGTTCAAGCCTGTTTTGCAAAGGTTCATAAACTAAACACGTAGGTACTACTGAACAACTGATTTCTTACTTATCGTAACCTACGCTATATCTGGATTCGCGTTAACATCCGCGTTGATTATTGCGGATGCGGATGCAGATGTTCAAATCGATGCGGAAGCTCCGCAATTGCGGATGCGGCTGCGAATATTCGCAACATCCCTGGTTTAAACGATCGTAATTCCTCCGCAATATAGGAATTATTCATAATGCGGGGAATGATCAACTTGTTTGTGAATACTATTTGAAAATGCAAATTAATATTTTCTATACCCATAGATACAACTTTGGAAGTAATCACAGACCACAAGAACTGGTTTGATAACCATCGCCGTCCTTATGTATAGTTACCAACTTGATAATATAAAAACACAACTCCATGACACAGCAGTAATGAATGCGATTGCTCTACATAAGGTCTCAGGTTCGAAAGCCGGGTCGGGCCCAAAAAAAATTTATTTGATTTTTCTGCTTAGAAATTTTAATAACAGCCCGGGGTTAGGAAGTTGACCGTGTTAAGATACCCTCGTGCCTCGGAAAGCACGTTAAGCCGCCAGCGCCTGATCTCTCTTCGGTCGGATTGCCGGCCCATCAGATCATGAGAGTTAGGATACAGGCCGAAATTCGGTCACAGCATTATTAATATAAACAATATGAAACCTTCCCTAACTGAAAATCAAACCCAAATCCTACATTCAACAACCGTGCCCTCTACTACCGGAAAACATTTGTAGCAATTCCATCAGTCGACCACACAGGTCAAGGCGAATGGCATCTATAAAATATAAAAGTAGAAAACTTATGCAAGTATGTGCGCGATAATCATTAGTATTTGACCTTCCACACAGAGGATTAAGGCTCTTATTACTATGGATTTAATGTCGCAATTCGTTTGGCATTTTATTAAGAAGTGTTATTAGAAATGATTTTGTGTAAGTTTCAAGGTTATGTTGTTAAATGTTGAGTATTCGTTGAATTAAATATGATAGATAGCTTCTTGGACTCGTGGTATATGTTGTGTATATGTTTGTAGTAGATTGTGTGGTTTGATGTCTGGCTGTGGGAAAGTATTAAGTATTGGATGTTTTGTGGCAGCATAGAGCCAGTAGAGAGTATATTATTCTCCGGCAAGGAATGTCAGATTTGATAAATATGCTTCTAATTAATAATAAATGTAATAAAACGTACTGCTTGGCCCCGACTTTGCCCTGGTTGAACATTAATACAGCCTTTATCCAACTGAAATTTACTTACCTTTTAAAAAGTGTAAATATTATTTAAATCTGATAAGTAGAGCCAGCGATTACCACCTATATCCAAAAGTTACAAATATGTCTGTTTATAATATTACTAGAGATACAAAAACCCATGCATGCATAGATATTGTTATACAGATCTGAGAAAGGGTATTATCGTGCCATGGCATGCTTGTAATAGTTTGGGTACAAGCATAACCGTCCATCTGGCACAGTTTCAAATACCGTACTGCACCTGAGAAAATCCGAAAAACACTTTCCAACCCAGGAATCGATCCCGAGACCACAAGGACACGCAAACAAACGCCAACGGCAGCGAGACGGCCAAGTCAAGTTACCGTTTTAAAATAAAGGAAACATTCACGCGCTAAAACTGAATTAAATAAGTTAAAATGTTATGTTTGCTGAATTCAACTATAATTAGTTAAGTACACAATTGGCTAAACTCAAAATATTTCGCACATGCGTAAGCAATATAATAATAATTGATGGTGAAACTTAATAAATAAAGAAATCAAATAAAACAACAACCTTTAAAACTAAATATATTTACCGTTAGAAATAAAATTAAAGCTTTACAGTATAAGGTCCTTTCAATCTACCTCAAATATTATACCCAGTTGATGTATAATCTATATATACATAATATCTATATATTAATACGTGAAGCAAAAACTTTGTACCCCTTTTTACGAAAATTGCGCGGACACAGGAGTATGAAATTTGGCACATTTAAAGTTTATATGGAGATAGAGAGGCGAATCCTAATATTTATATAAAATATGCATTAGAAATACATTAAATTAATAAAAAAACTACACGCACACAACCATGCATTCGACACAGGCCGTCGAATCGCGTTCGTAGTTTTTCGGCATTTTTCGGCTGATTTAGTACTACATACATATACAATATCTTACAAGCAACCTACTGTATTTATATGTAATAAAGAAAAAAGAAAACAAAGTAGCCAGGTTAGGAATATCGTCAATTAAAGAGTATAGTTAATTAAATAATATATTTTTTTTAAAGAGTGGTATAATAATCTGTATAACCTAGCCTTGGCGAAATCTAAATGAAATGTAATTATAAAGGTTATAGTTTGAGACAATAAAATAATAAGTATCCAACTTAAAATTGAAATCAATTATGGTCGAATTTCGACCACAAGGCGACCGCTAGTCAAGATAAACATGCAAACTCTAGGAATACAGGAACACTCAGTGGTACTTTTCTGTAAGATCTCATCACCAATCTCACTTGTGCTATGCAATTATGTAAAACTTTCCTGTCAATAAACTCACTTGTGAATTCGCAATATAAAATTAAAGTCTTCTGTAATTAAATAATATAGGTATACTAATATTATATAGCTGAAGAGTTTGTTTGTTTGGTTGAACGCGCTAATCTCAGGAACTGCTAGTTTGAATTGAAAATTCTTTCAGTGTTGGATAGCCCATTTATCGAGGAAGGCTATAGGCTATATAACATCACGCTACGACTAACAGGAGCAGAGCATCAATGAAAAATGTTGCAGAAACAGGTAACATTCTCTTATGTGAAGCAAACGAAGTTGCGCAGGTCAGCTAATTTAGGATTAATCACATAGTATTAACCTGTCAAGTCTTGAATTACCAGACATAATTGAAAACTCTTGTGTATGGTGGCCGGTGTGCCGCTGTGACTCAACAGGTTAATAGATGATTACTATAGTTGGAACTTTTACTAATAGGTACTACAAAATTGTAGCCTAATGGATATCATTTACTAGTAATCCTATTCAGCTCTTTAATTAGTTAAAGAGGGCTTACGTCACTAGAAGTGTTTTAAAAGTTCGTTCAAATCAATATTGGGTGGTTGTCGAACTTACGATCTCTTAATCCCAAAAGCAATGCGTAAACCGCTGGCCTACTACCTCGTCGCTTTAATTTCAATACGAAAAATTCCAGAACAAATGCTGATCTCTGTGTGAAAACTCTCCTACCTATTACTATTGAATTTAGTATTCGAGATAAAATCTTTTACCGAATCCAGAATAATAACCAATGCTCAGGTGAAAATTAAAAAAACATATGTTCACCTTTTTCTGAATATTACCTAAGAGGTATTATGAAAGGACCCTTTAAAGATTAACGACCTAAGGAAGATGAAAATTCCGCCCTCCTAAATGTCCTTCATCTCTCTGCTTTTGTTCTTCAAATCTTTCCTGATCCTTGCCATCAATGCCAAGTCCAAGCCTCTCAATAAGCTTTTCTCCCTTATCTCCATTTAGTTCTATAAACTGATGTCTTCTCTTCAAAGCCACATCAGGATCGAAGATCCAGACTGTCTTTTCGTGGATAACAGGAAGACCAACGAAGTTAGTACGGATAAAGCTGCCTATAGGCCCCAAAGCTCCTTCTGCCTTTGCCTCTTGATAGACAAGTAGAGCGCAGACTGCCAACTGAAAAAAAATAACTGTCACATTGTGAATCGGCGGGAACATGTGGCGTGTGACGAGGATTTTTTTTATTGTGCGTAATAGTTTATAATAAGGTAGTTAGTTTGTTTATATCTTAGACATATAAATTCATAGACGGAGCTACAAATTTTCTCCTTTCATATCAGCCAGACCGCTTGCTCGTACATACATATACTCACACTATTGCAATTGGTCCAATAGCATTCTTTATACGATACGAAGGCATGAGACGTCATAATTTAAGAGTAAAACAATAAAATTAAAATGTGGTATTGTTACGTAGGAGAGTTAGTCGTTGCTTATTTTTATCTCGTAAATACGTAATGTGGGTATAATTACTAAACTATTTTATTCACTCATACATACTTACGCTGCGTATGTACGTACGTCAAAACTTATATAGCGAGATTGTGTCCGTATATTCTAAGACGATGGTCTTTATGTATAGAAAGTTCTATGAAAATACAGAAATAAAAATATTGTTTCTTTCACTGATAGAAAACTACACTATGTTTGAATAGGTACTATTGTTGTTTGTACAATAAACTAACTTTAGCATAAAAAAATGCATACTCTCTAACTCCATTACTCTGAGCCTTGCAACGTCACGTTTAAGTGCACTGAATTAATTAAGTAATACCGCAATACTCATTTTTGATTTAAGATTGTTAAAATTTTATCCGATGGCCAGACAATAAATTTTTAAATATGTCTGGTATTTTAAGACTTTACAGATTAAGTAGGATAGAGGGCATGCACTCTAACAGGTGTTACAAGCAATGTAGTTTAGTGATCTCCTCTAATACGTAGTACATTAATATGTACTACTAGTTTTACCCCGCGGTTTCACCCGCGTAAGTCTCGTTCCTGTGGGAATATTGGGATAAAAAGTAGCCTATGTGTGAATCCAGGTCTCCAGCTATCTACATACTTTTACCAACTTTCATCGCAAGCGGTCCAGTAGTTTTTGCGTGAAAGAATAACAAACATCCAAACAAACTTTCGCGTTTATAATATTAGTAAGGATTCATTTCCGATTGGGAATCGAATCCACAACATTCGATGCGGCGCCAGTGGCGAGGTGACCACATAAACCAACGCGCTATTCGTGCAATCAGTTTTTTAGGCATTTAGCCTAGTAGCCACTCGGCAACATTTGAAGCGCAACAGGTTGCACAACATTGTTGCTCACAGCGACGCAGAACTTTGTTTAGCAACGTTATCTGTCCACGCATGACCAGCCAGCAACATGTCGCCAGAGGAAGAAAAACAAGTTGATTTCAGTGGCGATTCATATTCTTCATTGACCGACACTACCTACACTTGAGAACATTTGATGCTCAACTGCATGTTGCACGCATATAAGAAGCCACGCGTCATGTTGCGCGGCAGCTGGCAACATCGCGCGTTGTTGTGCAACGTTGCCGATCATGTTGAGTGTCACGTGTTATGCGTCAATTGTTACCTAATAGATACGAGGTTTTATTAATTACTGTGTACTAACGATCCATAAAACAAATAAATGATTGCAATGCTTGGAATAGAAACTGAAGTTTTAAGAATCACTTACATAATTTTAAAACCCATTATAATAGTTTTCAATAGCAATCCATAAATTGATTTGATTTTATTTTACTTCTACCGCCATCCGACATAACATCGTCATGACGGCTTGTGCAATACTAGGAATTGTAATTATCGTTATTTCTTAGTATATAATAAAGAGTAATTAATGACAAAAGGTAATTAAACATCTTTAAGCACTTACGTCACTTTATCTACACTAATTAGTATAAAGAGAAAAGATTTGTGTGATTGACTTTTTTATCTTTTCATGTTAGATTTGCATTTAGGTTAAGTAAATTAATTAGTACTAAATTAGTATACTTAAACTAAATTAAATCAAATCAATCAATCAATAATATTATATATTGCCATTCCAATTTGTAGATTTTAACAAACTGTTGTCATCTTTAATATTGTGTATAATAGGCATGCGTATTTGAACTTTTCTCATTTTTCTTTTTCACCTGTGTCAAATATGTATGCTGTTGGTACGCCTAAAACATGAATTTTGTATTTTGGTTTGTAATGAATATCCTCAAAAACTACTAAACCGTTTTAAACCTTTATTTCAAAATTAGAAGGCTGCTTTAGGCTGAAGTAACTTAAGCTAATATAACATCACGTTACGAGCCACGGGAAGAACGTAGTAATTATAAACGTGGTTGAAACCAATTTGCATAGTATACTAATTAATAGCTAATATGTGTTGAAAAAGAAGTATTTTACTATAATCTACACAAATATTATGAAACTAAAAATACTAAATGCGCTAGTCTCTAGAACTACTAATATCATAGACATCACCGACAGGCCCTTATGTAGAGGCTGCATGGAGATCAGGGTGATACCAGCTCACGTGATCCTACACTATAGAAGCGTGACCAAGCGGGCAAGACTTCTAAACAATTCAGAAATAACGAAGGAAGTACTGCACAACATCGGTCCCTTTATAGAGCTGAGGTGGTATAAGAAGGTAAGTCACTTACGCACAATGGCCCAATAGTTAGGCTAAGTGCGTGCGGATAACACACGCTAATTTATGGAAAATATACTTGCATTTATTAGCCTATTTATTATGGGAAATTATAGACTATCTAACTTAAAGGACGAATCATCAATCTAAGCGGAGTGGGTGAAACCCTGAGACACAGCTACAAAACATTAAAATCCTAACTAATATTATTTCTACTGTTATAATATAATCTAAAAATCACTTAGCTTACGTTTTTGAATTTTTCTTTTTTTTTTTGTTGACGAAAATATTAATTATTGTAAGCTTTTTACATGGAATAATTATAAACACATTCATTGTTATAGTAAATGTATATTTTATATTTGTATTAAACAAAAAGTGTTGATTTTATCAACTTTAACTGTGATCGCCTGTTTTGGCACATTTCGCTCGGCGCAGTCTTAACTACTCGACCGATTATCATGAAATTTTGCAGACACGTTGTCAGAGTACAAAAAAGTACATAGGATACCTTTCATTCACGAAAAGTACCGTTACCGTGGGACAGAAATTTATAGACAAAAATCTACATTAACGAGAGCAAAGCCGCGGGCAAAGACTAGTAATAAATAAAAATGATTTATATAGATGACAAGGATTGATTTGATAATAATCAATGACTAAATAGCACAGCGTTTGGGAAATCCATTAAATTACATAGTTTTGCGGTCGTCATTCATTCACGAATATATGAAAATAAGTAAACAAATCTCTATACGGCCTTGATGACTCTGCGGTAACGGTATTTCCAGGCCGGACAGTGTTCAAAGAAAATTTTCGAAATAAACTCACTCTCTACTATATTGGACTTAAATACTCACTGGAAACATGTCATTGTTGTTCCATTTTTAAATTGATTTAATGTTGGACGTGTTTTGATTTTAGAATTCCTTTTTTAAATTTAAATGTATATGTTATTGAAATACATTGAAATTAAACTACTATATACGGATTTTATTGCGTTGTTTATTTATCACTGTAATACATAATTTTGAAACTGTTACACTACTACTACTATTGAATGTTACTAATTTATAAGCTAATAAAATTATTTAAACTTTTAAATCTATTTATATTTATGTTTACACTTTCCCCGACGTTTCGGTTGCTTTTCGGGGAGACCCCGCGTCCATATCTGCTAGTTAATTCTAGCAGCTGCTAATTTGAATTCAATTTGAATTATCCGCTTCGTGGAATACCGTGATTAATAATACGCAACTTCGCTGTTTTGCACAGTCAGGTAATTCACGGAATACGGACACGACGGCTAGCATACGTAATAGGGATACCGTGAGTGTACTTTGTGACGGTACATGGACAAACAAAAATATGCCAAAAGTGAGGGTGAATCAAGATTCTTCTGTCTCACAAACAGAGACATGACACCGCAGCGCCAGTCACCTTGTGATCACGGCCGGTGTAACCTGGTCGAAACGTCAAGCATAAAAAAGGTAAACATTATGCATGATCACGTTAATACCCGTTACATATTATTTCACTTGCCGATAGAATAGCGTACAAGTATCAAATTCTAGGAAGAAATGGGTACTAGGAAGTAATATACGGCAAATTAGAGGAAAGTATTGATTCCACTAGCTTACTAACATCATGAACATGTTATTTGTGTTTGGATGTTTGTTACTCAATCACACAGACAGACTACGTCCTGGATTAACAGAATACTTTTATTCTGTTCTAGAACCTAGCTATGCGGACGTAGCCTCGGTCAGAAACTAGTTTTTAATAAACTTATATACGTATAATTGTCAATTGAAAATTATTTGACTAAGTAATTAAACATAACTAGAAGTAGCATAGTACGTATGTAATTGATGAGGCTTCACTCCACCCACATTCCAATAAATAGAGTTGCTCATCTAATGGGTAAAACAAGTTCACCAAATTGTACCGAATATAACATAGTAGAAGATGTGTATTATATTTAAATGAAGTGCGTTAGAAACAAGGCCGCAAGAATAGCATTTGTTAAAAATACAACATAAATTTATATATGATCGGTAAGTGTAATGACATTTTAGCTTTTCCGTTATTAGAGGAAGCTGGGATGTTAATAAATTTAGTAAATCTTTGTATAAAACGTAGAAGGTGATTGTAAATAAGTGTCTTCTCGACATAATCGTTGTGATTAAACCCTCTATAATAAATAAAGATTTAAAAAAATTAAACATAACTAATTTTTGCTCGCGCCTTCGCTCGCCTAAATGTAGGTTATGTTAGTTTAGTAACAGTACTTTTTTCAGGATGAATGGTACCGTATCTGCTTTTCTGTTCTCCCGACAACGTGTATGCAAAATTTAATAAAGATCGGTCGATCAAACTCACATTCGTACATTTATAATATTTAATTAAGATTCGTACCTAAGCTAATCTAACTATATCTACATGTAATGCAGACCTAGACATCGAACCTGGCAGCTCTCAATCTGCAGTATACGTAACAGTCTGTATATTTTATGACAACTACATAACGGCAATAATTAATAATGAACTTTTCTATAAAACACTATTCAGCCTTTACGCTATGTTCTTTAAATATAAAAAATTAAATCATACTTGCTACTTCAAACACATCATAAACTTAATTATCCCTAACAGATTTCATATTACTTCAAAAACTTAAGTGTTATTGTACCAACAAAAACACATGTAATAAAACACAACCCCGCCATTTTCAAAAAATTATAAAACGACATATTTTCACTTTTAAACAATACCTCACGTGAATTTTATTGATTCCTTTACAAAAAATCCGATAGGTACACAAAACACAAACTTTTAAAAACACTGTAAAAATAAGGATTTATTTATCCTATTCATTATTTTTAAACCATTACGCACAACAAAACAAAAGAAACAACCGCCATTTTATAAACATCTGTCAGAAAATACGTTTGATTTTTGAACGATACTCACAATTATAAATTTGTTCATCCTAATTTTTTTTTAATTTCACTTTACTGTCTAGCCCGCGTGAACTGCCAATGTACACTGGCGCAACGAAACAAGTTAAATGCAACTTTTACATATAAAGCAGTTTAAGTTACCCAACTGGGTATAATGGCTTGATGACTTACGTCACTCGAGTTGGGTAATGTACCTTTTTTATAGGATGTTTAAAGTGTATGAATGAGTTCAAAGTCAGCGGTAGGAACGGTCGGCGATGTTAAGCAATATTCAGCGTGATTTTTTATAGATGGATTCTATCTATGGTATTGTGGTTCCAAGTTTCAGTCGTTTAAATAAAACAAAGGTCTATGGGAGTCTTAAAATTCAATAATATTGTTTTTGAAATTTTCAAAGAACTTTATAAGAATTTCGCTTCATTTAATAATATTTGCTTATTCTGTAAATCCCTTATCTGCCTTAAATATATTTAACATTGCATGGATGGTGTAGTGGTTAAATGGTCACCGTATCACTCCAACTCGCCACGACAAGTGTTGCGGGTTCAAATCCCAAACGGGACAATTTGTCTGCTTTACAAGCGGTTGTTCCGAGTCTGTCTTGTATCCCTGGTTTGAACTGTTGTAAAACCAAGAATTACTCCAAGTGAAGAAGTGCCTATTTAAAAAAAATCCTTTTAATTATTATTTGTCCTGTACAAAGAATACTGATCAATAATTTGTGACATAAGCATACATCACGTGCGCATTAGGACCATTACTTAATTACATAAAGATCCCGTGGAGAAAGGCAAAAGGGTTTAAAATTGTTACATAATCTTACCTCACACGCTTAAAAGTTAAAACCATTCTTGCGTAATTCTTTTAAACGAGTCAAAATTGATCGGAGACTGCAGTTTAAACTCAAAGTATTCTTCGTTTGTATTTCATGATTAATTTGTTTCCATACTTTAAAATCTGGCCTCAGTGCGGTGCATGGTCAAGTAGTCAGTCGGGGTAGTTGATTCGCAGTATAGGAATCTTGATAAGTAGTGTTAGATGTTGCGTAGTCATCCTTCTTCGAGGATCTCGCAGAATGAGGCGGCGGATCGGATCCGTGCGAAAAGTATCCTTCAGATCCGTGCCGCCGCCCGAAGAACGGAGATCTCCCGTCCCATGAGTCGAAGCGACGCGACGCCCTCTGTAGTGCCAGTGCTTGGCCCAGGAGTCGACGCCCGCAGGCATTTTTTGCATGCATTGCGCACCGCTGAGTGGGTCGCAGATGTAGTTTCAGTTCCAGCAACCCACCCACTATACAAGGCAGCGAGTTGGCACACTGTGGTGATTTTAGGCTGTAGGCCCGAAGTCTTGGGAGAGCCCGACATAACCTTCTCGCCTCCACTTGTGGCGAGAGGGTATGCATGAAGAGCATTTCCCAAGAAAAAGAAATAGATTTGTTGCGTAGTAGCTAGCTGCTGGATTAACCTAAACGCTGGTTCGGTCATAGAGAATACTAAGCATGTCTGGTGGCAATAGATGGTATCCGATGAGACAAAAGATGCTAGCTGGCTGTAAGTTGTAAAAGTAAAGTGTACCGTATATTATAAATATAGTAGTAATTAGGCTCAGTAGCCACAGGGACATTAGAAGGATTAAAACCCATAAAAGCTTTCATAGCACACGAATTATTGACAACATCAGGAGTGCCCATTAATTTCACAATATCACCAATATTCTTATCATTACGAATAGAAGATGTCAAAACACGCTTTTTACAACGCGGATAATAAGTCCAACGTATTTTAGCACCTCTACGCGCTACAGTTCTATTAGCATTCTCATAGTGACCCCGAATAATAGGAGTTACAAAATTTGCATGATTATTACGAAATATAGTATTTATTACAAAACTATCGGAATTAAAAAGAGGATCGATACATAAATCTGTAGGAAACTTATCCTTGAACTCAACATTTCCTTGATCATAATACCGCGAAACCTCAAAATCGGTCAAAACATAATCAATCTTATTAACAATACACATCCCATACTGATAATTCAAATAAGCTGTTATATCAGAATTAGGCAAGCAATCCATTTTATCAAAAGGCAATGTATAATAATCCTTAGTATCTTTGCCATGACCAAATTCCCAACTATGGGAATCATAAAATACACCATGATAAACATATTTCATAGTTCGACCTGGCTGTGTAAAATAACTACGACTGGGAGGAGCATAATATTTCATACTCTTGCGAGTCAATAACTGATTTCTGGGAGAACGGCGTTTCCGATAACGACTCGTCATCCGACGATAATATCTCTTCACACGGGGGCGTGTCTTCCAATTCCTCCTTCGGTACACATACTTCCGCATCCTTCCAGTACGACGAATGGGCACTAACAAACAACAAACGATTTTTTAAAGCATCATCCATACTATCATCACACTCATTGGAAACAAATATAACTGGGCCCTTAAATGCAATCAACAAATCACATTCACATTTAACAGGATAAGCATATTTACGACCTTCCAATAATCTCTTTAACATACTAGGCACAGAAAACTTATACGAAAACTCTTCAAACAATATAACTTTATGAAAATCATCACGAAAACCTTGCATAAAAAACTTTAATTTTAAAGCCCATCTGAAAAATATATTATGCCAAATATATAATATAATATACACTACTTTTATATATAGTTGGACCCTACTATAATTTGGGGCGATATGCTATATAGGTACGGCTGTCTAGCTGAAATGCGACAACAAATAAATAAAACTATGGTTTACCAATCAGGTAAATTAAAACGTAAAAACCCAAAAATTTTATATCTAATATTTTTGGTACCATTCATGGAACGGGTTCCACAGGGAGTGCTCTGAAGAGTTATTCCACCTTATCCCACCTTTCCCTATCATTTCCATAACAACGCGTACTGCCATCCTTGGCGCAGATGCCATCTTTACACGGTAGAGTCCATTAGAGCGCGCACCAACAAGTTTGGGTCCTCATATCTCTGCCGAACGATCGAGGCATGGAATTCTCTGCCAAGGTCGTGACGATTTAGAAACACACCGAATTACGTCCTATTGACGTGATGGCATCACTTCTTATTGGCGCGATTTTGACTTCTCTACAAGCTGTATGGAACAATGTATAATTAAATTCAGAGCCATCTCTTATCGTTAGTTGCCGTCCTTCGTGTCGAGTCTGCTTCATTAATTACTATTGAAATATTAACCATATTGTCATAGCATTAAGTTATATTATTACTAAATTATGCCCGCGGCTTCGCTCGTGTAAATGTAGGTTTTGTCAATGTTCTATCCCTCGGGAACAGTACTTTTTTCTAGATAAATTTTTCTACATACCCTATGTCCTTTTCTGTACCCCCAAAAAAGCGTATGCCGAATATCATAATGATCGGTCAAGTAGTTATGGCGTGAAAGCGTAACAAACAAACAAACTCACATTCGCATTTATAATATTAGTAAGGGTAAGTCATTTAAAATTGGCTTGTCATGCCATCACGTCATTAGGACATAAATCGGTGTGTTTCTTAATCGTCATCATGACTCATCGACTTTAATTTAAGTCAATTAAGTTATAACATTATTATAATGATTATTTGCCAATTAAAAACCTAGATCATTTGTGAAACTAAGGGCCGGCTTTTCAATCGTCAGATAACTTTTATCTGAAGAATAAATATGGCGGTATGACATATTTTCCATACAAAAGCTGTCAAAACGTCAAACATATTCCCCAGATAAAAGTTATCTGACGATTGAAAAATCGACCCTAGTATGTCAAATAGTAATATTGAATGGCAATATTGAAAAGGCACGGAACATATTATATTATATTTAATTTATATGTATATGGCGGTCACCATAACCAATCTGTAAAACATGTGGTAGCCGTAATATATTTTGTTGTCACACATAGTTACGGTTACTGGCAACTGTGGTTAGTTAAGCCGAATCATTGAGATTTTAAAGCTAACGCGAAAATGGGTTTGTTTATTTGTTTGACTCATAAGCTACAATTACAGAGACACAGGTTATAGAGTATACAGTATAAAGCCAAATTATAAGTTAGACACTCTATCTATACAGGTTGTCCGGTAATTAATGGATAACCTTGAAATGTATTATAGTAAAACTGAAGGCCGTTAAGAAAAATGAAAAAAAATAATGGAAAATATATATATATTTTAAAAAGTGCAAGCTATTTAGCATAGCATACCTTTGACTGTCTATCTATTAGCATAATTAGTGTTTAATAATAAAACAACAAAAAACCGATAGATTTCATTCATATATGGTCGTAGTATACAAGAAAGTTATACATGGTAATTAAAAAAAAAAAACATATCTCAGGTAGTAGTTAGGATAGATCTTTTTTTATATTTTTTCTGAACGGCCATGTGTTCCACTATAAGACATTTCCAGGTTATCCATTAATTACTGGATACCCTGTATACGGATCATTAACTGCCAAACGGATGCGATTTCACGATTTGATTCAAAACAAATAAAAAGCATCGGTCCATGCATGGGATCTCGGATTTAATTACCGGTTCGAACAAAGTGATTCTGGGTTTTTTAGTCAGCAAGCTCGTAGTACTTAGTAGCAGCATGGAGTCTGGAAATGTGTACGCCAAAGACTCTTTTTCACACCTTACAAGCTAATTGGTGCCACACCAAGCGGTTCCAAACGAATTTTCTTTCGCGGACGCTCAGGTTGTGGAATGATCTCCCTGACTGGGTTTTCCCACAAGACTACAGTATGGGGTTCTTCAAACTGGGAGTTAAATCTTTTTACAGGGTCGGCAACACGCAAGTGATGCCTCTGGTATTGCAGGCGTCGATAGGCTACGGTAACCATTTACCATCAGGTGGGCCGTACGCTTGTTTGCCACTTTAGTAGTATAAAAAAATATTAAAAAAATAAGACAATCTTTTAACAGATTTTGCCATGATTGTCTATGATTTATTAATACCTAATAATGAAGTAAGCACATGAGAAAGCTCTATTTACTAATGAAATACAATGACTACAATGTATACAGAAATACGAGGCGTCCATAGACAATGGTGACCACTTACCATCAGGTGGGCTGTGTGCTACTTTAGTTGTATAAAAAAATACACCTCTGCCTACTTCTTCGTGAATATAGGCGTAATACTACGTCTACATGACAACAATCGATACATATGTATCTAAACTTATAATTCGATTGTTTCATTTTCGTTTATTTCTTACTAGCTTTTGCTTGCGGCTTCGCTCGCGTAAAAGGTAGGTTAGGAATAATAGTACTATTTTTTAAAATACAATATGTTGTTACTCGATGATAAAATAGCTTTCTAATGGAGAAAGAATTTTTAAAATCGGTTGTGTAGTTTTTGAGTTTAATCATTACAAACAAACAAAAAATCTAATCTTTCCTCTTTATATTATTACTATAGATTTTTGTTGTGTATAAGTTTTATTATTTAATTGTGCATGATATTCAATAGTAACCCACCACGGTCTAATTATATGCTAGTTATGGAAATAAAAATAAAAATATATACACGCTGTATATATAAAATACATTAAATTAAAACAGAAGTTTGTACATAATTTTAATTATTAGCAATAATTTATACATATACATATAGATAGGAAATATGTAAATGTCTCAAACGTTTCATAAAACAAACATTTTATACGTTTAGAATGTATTCATGTAGCCTAAGCATCTTATTTCATAAAGAAAATACATGACGTATATGTACTGTTCAAATGTCAAAATGCAGTGTCAGCTATATTTTGACGCTAGCTGTGCCCGCCGTTTCACTCGCATTTATGGTTACTGCGCCGCCCCTGTGCGTCGTAGCGTGATTTTATATAGCCTATAGCCTTCATTGATAAATAAGCTCTCCGACACTAAAAGAATTTTCAATTCATTTCAAAATAGAATATATTTACTTTCTGAGATAAAAGAATAAATTACAACATCTTTAGTTGCACACTTTTTGTTGCAACATCTATCTTTCCAGCAATATCTAACAACTTAGTAAACTCACTAATCTATATATTTTGACTTTCATAAGTGTTACTTTGTGACCTAAATGAATAAATGATTTTGACTTTGACTTTAACTTTGAGTGCACTATTAATGTATTTGCTTCTTTTCTATGAACAATATAATTGCTTCAAAACGTGCTTTGCTACTCAGTCGGGTAAGAAGACACCTTAGATTATATAGGATCTACCGAAGGAACTGAACGGAGACGTAGAAATCCTTACTAATTTTATAAATCAAAATCAAATCAAATGTTTTATTATCAACAAAGTGTACACACGGCTACACATCAAGTTAGACACCCTATATTCGCATAACTAAGGTACAGAGCGCGTGCGGCTACGCCCGCGGCCCGTTCAAACTGAATGAGACAAAATAACAAAAATATAACGTACTCTCTCGCACGATTCGCAGCGTTCAACTTCTAATAGTTCAAAGTCCAAACAGTCTAGGTTGATGTGTCGCTGTCTGTACATAAGGTGTTACTAAGATATGAGTAGTATAAATGTGAGTTTGTTTATTTGTTACGCTCTCACGTCTTAACTACTTTATCAATCGTCATGAAATTTCGCAATACACGTTGTCAGGGGTACAAAAACGGAGTTTTTTAATCGGGAGAAAAAATTACTGTTATAGTCTACTAGTCTACTATCAGCCTACTGTTATAATTATAATACCCGAGGGATTTTAATTACAATAATATTCTATTACATACACACAACACCATCTAGCCCAAACTAAGCAGAGATTGTGCTATGGATACTAGACAATGGATAAACATACATATACACATTTTTTTGTAAATACATGCATATTATACATAGAAACACCCAGATCGAGACAAAAATCCATGTTCATGCACACAAATGTTTGACTTGTGCGGGAATCGAACTCGCGACCTCAGGCGTAGCAGTCGGTTATACTAACTACTACGCCATCCAGGCCGTCAAATCGGCCGTTCTGAATAATGTTCTCGAGGATATGACTGTGAAGTCTGCCAATCTGCACTGGGCCAGCGTGGTGGACTATGGCCTAACCCTTCTCACAGTGAGAAGAGTCACGTGCCCAGCAGTGGGACAGTTTAATACAGGGCTTATATTATAATAACGCTTAGCAAGAGATTTTGTTGAAACGATTATATTTTGAAACCAATAGCGTCTCACTCAGGATGTTCTTGAGTATTTTCTTTGTCTGCGTTATTAACATGTTTGCATTGATATACTTATAAAGATTGCTTCTTTTCTGAACTATGAATAGTATCGTTGCCCCAAAACCTGTTCTTTATAACTCAGTCAGTTACGAAGAGACCAAAGTTTATATATACAGTATTAGATATTGCCCATGGCTTCACTCGCGTTAGTGTAGATTTTATAAATAAACTAGATGTGCCCTCGTTTTTATCCGTGCTTATAATTACTGCGCCGCCCCCATGGGTCGTAGCGTGATGTATTAGCCTATAGCCTTCCTCGATAAATGAGCTATCCAATACAGAAAGAATTTTCAATACGGTCCAGTAGTTCCTGAGATTAGCGCGTTCAACCAAACAAACAAACAAACTCTTCAGCTTTATAATATTAGTATGTAAGATTTATATTCCTCGGAAAAATACTTTTTCTGGGTGATAGAAGAGTACTTATCATCCAGAAAAAGTAATTTTCTGTACCCCTAACAATGTGTAAGCAAAATTTCGTGATGATCGCCTTTATAATACCTATTAGCAAGTATATTTAAAAAGAATGAATGGAGACCTAGAAATTGTATATATACGAAAGTGGATGCATTTTCTGTGCCTAGAAACAAAACCATTCCTTTGCACTGCGCATGCCCGTAACCATTTTACCGACAGCCGCCCACGTGGTTTCCTCAAACTGGGAAAATCGATAATTCCAACAACACACAGTGACGTTTGTAAGTGAAAATAAATATTTAAAACATCAAAATGATGCAGGAATACGATGACGATTTCTTTTTCGAAGAGGATAAGATGTAAGTATTCTTTTACTTTATTACACAACGCCATTTTTAAAAATGATTTGTGGAATGTGGACGATCTTCTTGTTTATATTTTGGTTACTATAGATTCGGTTTAATTAAATGTTATCTTATGCCGTGATCTATGGGGGCAGACGAAAGTAATAATACTGTTTCAATTGGTTTATTTACGTATATATTGTTAAACTGTGTGGCAATAACCTATAGGTGTCCAATTCGAATATTATCTTGATCCTTTTGAGTTGCGGTGTTCAGGTGGTAATGTTTTGGTGTAAAAACTGATTAGGGATGATCTAGTTAATGTAGAAAGCCTAATATAATAGATCCTAGGCATAATAAAGCTAGTCGAACCTTTGCAACTGCCCAACTTGTGAGCGTATTGTCATTATTGTCGTTAGCCTGTTGTCATTTGTGATTTGTTTACATAGATATCTGTACAAGAAATTCTACTAATATTATGAATGTGAACATGAGGGTGTTTGAATGTTTGTTATTCAATCACACGTTTAACTTTGAATGTATTGGAAAGAAACATGTCTTTTTTACTTTGACGGAGTGTTTGTGAAAGTAATTGAGTTTATTCATATCTTACTTGTGACTTCACTATATTATAGTGTATTTTAATAAACTAACTATTACACAGAAATATATTCCGACTCAGTACACAATCTTCATATAATTTGTTGACCTGTTGCTCTGTTGAAGCATGAAAAAACGAAAGTCAAATATATAGTTTCACATCAATAATAAATTGGAAGTCAAAATTTAAGTCTAATAAAGTAACACTTACGAAAGTTAAAGTTTATGAGTAAATGACTACTTACTGAATTAAACGACAAAGAATAAGTATCTTCAATTAACTTTCGCCTGCGACTTTGATTCGATTTCTGGATGAACGGTATCGAATCGGTATACGAAATTTCATGATGATAAATATTATTTCAAACTTCAAAAGCTTCTTATATAACATAATAATTTTTTTCTTTATTTTTAGAATTTAGTTTTATATGGACAGTGACATATGGCATAATGACTGCAACACCTGGTACATAAATGAGTTGTAAAATACTGAAATTATAAGTTGATGGCGATTTAAAAGAGTGGCCTTGAGTTTCTTGCAGGTATCTTCTCATAGGCTCAACCTTTTGCCTGAACTTTGCAACTAACATAAATATAAATTCAGTAAATGTAATAAACTTACTAACCCCTTTGACGTTCATAAGTGTTACTTTGTGACCTAAGTGAATAAATGATTTTTGACTTTTGACTTGACTTTTGATGATTGGTCGAATAGTTAAGACGTAAAAGCGAATCAAAAACTCATATTCACATTTATAATTTTAGTTTGGGTAGCGCGCCTGTTGGCAGACTGTATGGGTTTATAAAGACAATATACTACTCGGTAAATGGACATAACATTCACAATAACAAACGAAGCCATAGATACAGTGACTTCATTCCCATGTTTCTATAATTTTTTGTTACTTGCAACAGTATCTACTTACGCTACATATTATTGACTGCCTATTGACGTAAGACGAAAAACGGCGTGTGATTACTTTAGTGTTATAAGTTTATAACACAAAGAATAAAGAGGGTGTACGGTTTCCCACACTTGATTGTTGTTGCGCAAACATTTAAATTCTATAATAACATCAGCCCTATTTGTAAACAGACCCACTGCGTACAGACATCTTCTCAATGTAGGAAAAGTTGAACCATTGTCAATCATGCTGGCTCATTACTGATTGACACACTATATATGTCTTTGAAGACATTATGGACAATTCCCAGGCATGCAGATTTACTCACGATGTTTTCCTTTACCGCTACAGAGTGAACGATAATTACCTATTTAAAGCACACATAACTTTCGAAAAGGTTTGTGCCTTGAGAGCAAACTTTGCAAGCAGACCAATGGTCTTCCAAGTAGACTTTATCTACTGTCATACTTTTTAGCTTTATAATAACAGTACGGATCAGTTTAAAACTTAACACATGTCTATTCCGTAATAACCTTATCTCATACAGTTTATCTAACATCCTTTGTTTCAGTTTATCAGTTGTTTGAACACTGCGTCCTAAAGTGAACGTGTTAAACATATATTTATATTGTTTTTATTGATTTTAACGTGTGTACGAATGTGGCAACAAAATAGCCAGTTCTACATCTTCAGCGATACAAGGATATGTCCCCAGATAGAAGCCTCCTTGCAAAATATGTTCGAAGATAAAATGTAATTTCTTCTTTTGTTCTTTTTTTAAGTGTAGTTTTTAGTAGTACCTACGGTTCTTAGTAGTTAATGGTTGTACAAAAGTTGAGTAGGTATAGTGTTTTTAGACAAGAAATGTTGTCGTGAACTACTTTTACATGATCGCGGCAAAGTAGGGTAATGTATTGCCGGTTTATGTGTGTAAGTGTATTTCTATATAATATCTAAACGGCTGGATCAATTTAGATATAAGTACATATATCGTAACATTCCTCATAGTAGAAGGAATGACGTGAAGTATTTTATTCCTGGAAAATAAATGTATAACTCGTTTAAAAGTTTACGTTTCAAATCAAACTACTTTTAAAGACGAGAGATGCCCTGCCTTGCATTGCGACAATTAAAAAATAAATATAGGGTGAAATTAAACTACTTTTGAGAATTTGAATCTCAATAGGTTCAAAAATTTTAAATGGCTTAATCTCTAGTAAAGATGTAGTAGTAAGTAAGTACTGTAATATTTTTAAAACTATGTGATAAAAGTGTTAATTAACAACGCGATAAAATCCGTATAAAGTAGGTAGTTTAATTTCAATAAATAACATTCGCATAAACGTAAGACAATATTATATAAATATACGGTATTGTTTACAATTTTTTTAATCTTTACTTTTGCCTTTAAGTATTGGTGTGTGACATTCCGAGTGACAATAGATACCTACTGAAAAGCATTAAAAATAATAGTATTATTAATATATAGAAACTATTCTAGACTATTTTGGCACGGCATCTAAAAATGTTCGTTTTAACATTACGTATCGGTAAACAAAATGAAAGTGCGGCTTTTAATAAAAGGATTAAATTAAATGCGAATGGGTTGCATACCTACCACGCAACCACGGTTTGCCATCCAACTATTGCAAGAGAAGAATATAACTCCGGCGTGAGATCGGGGCGTTAAACAAAAAAAGTGAAAGATTCTACTTATTTAAATTTTATTTTTATTTAGATCGGGACGTTAGAGCATTTATTTTAATATTTCTTTTTTTATTACTTTTCTTTTTCTGTTTAGCAAACCTAAAGGGAATAATGTTTTAATACCAGTCGAAGAAACGTAAGTGGTTTTATTTTTATGGTAAGTATACATAATGTGACAATTTTACAACCTTTATTTTTGTTTTATATCTTTTGTTTTTGTTTAGTGCTCCTACTGTACAGGAAGTGATGAAAGGAGTTCCTGATATCAAAATATTTGAAGAGTAAGTATTATTTATTGTATGCAATTTTATATCTTATAATATTTGAAGAGTTTTTGTTATTAATGTTTATACAATTTTACATATTACGAGCGGTCGCCTAGTGGTCAAAATTCGACTAAAATTCCTAAACTTGCTATTTTGTTTTCTGTTTTTCTATATTACATATAAATAAGGTATAGGTAACCATAGTTACAAAGAATTGTACGACGTCAGACGAACAATGTCGAAATACTACGAACGCGATTTGACTGCGTGTGTCAAATGCATGGTTGTGTGCGTGAAGTGATTTTCATTAATTTAAGGTATTTCTAATGCATATTTTATAAAAATATTAGGATTCGCCCCTCCTTCTCCATATAAACTTTAACTGTGCTAAATTTCATAGTCCTCTGTCCGCGCAATTTTCGTAAAAAGGGGTACAAGTTTTTGCTTCACGTATTAATATATACATAATGTGTACAATATGCTACACTTGATCTATTGATCTATAGTCCAATGCTTTAAACCTTTACAACTCGCGCACTAAAAAATAATTTCTTTACACACTTTCAAAGAATGGACACAAAGAATACTCAGAATCGGAACAGTCATTTGCGGATCACACAATTTATAATCAAGTGTGAAATTCGAACCCGAACTACGCAGCATAGTGCTAGTAACGAAGCGCCACTTAAAGTACTACGCTATACGGTTCAATCAAGAGGTCGTGAGTTCCATTCCCCTCCTCCTATGTTATTATTGTTAGCGTCGGCCTCGATGTCGTAGTGGTTAGTGTAACCGACTGCCACGCCTGAGGTCGCGGGTTCGATTCCCGCACAAGTCAAACATTTGTGTGCATGACCATGGATGTTTGTCTTGGTCTGGATGTTTCTGTGTATTATACGTATGGACGTACAAAAAAAAAGTATATATGTATATTTATCCATTGTCTAGTATCCATAGTACAAGCTCTGCTTAGTTTGGGCTAGATGGTGTTGTGTGTATGTGGTAGAATATTATTATATTATTATTATTGATAGGGGCATGAACATTCCACTCTGGTCGCCTTTTATAGGCATTAATCTATATCTTTCCATAATCAGTCTTTTGCCGGAATAATACAAAGAAAAGGCATTTGCCAGCCTCTTTACAGCAGGTAACCAATTCTGTAAAAATATGTTAGTGTAGCCAATATAGAGACCATTTTGCTCTAGACCAGGCCAGCTTAAGCACTGCCGATATCCTGGGATGGGTGTTGTTGACTGAGATTGTGACGAGCCTTTAAGCTGGAGGCATTAATAAGAATAATAGCAATATAATATTGTTATTTTATTTGGATAAACAAACAGTTACAGCAATACATATAGACAAGGAGTAATTTTTATAAGGTGCTGACAATTGGGTCACCAACACCGTTTACCACAGCTTACATATTACAATATTTAAAGCGTTAAACAAATATGATAAAACCTATAAAAAACTATACTAGGAGCTTCATGATATCACATTTAAAGGTGCTAGGACGAATCGCCGCAATATCTACAGAATTGAAATTTATATTATAAGAATGAACTATACGGTATAGTGGGGAACGTTTACCTGCGTTAGTACGACAGCGGGCTGTTGCAAATAGCTTACGGCAATGCGTCCTAGTAGGTATTCTATAATAAATTTGATTAACTTGAGACGGGCAATCATATCCATTATTACATGTGTCGTAGAGCAACATTGATTCAAGCAGTTTACGTCTATTCTCAAGTGTTAAGATATTAAATTTTTCTAGTAGTTGTTCGTATGGTAGGTAATTATGGAAACATTTGTATTGCATAGTACGCATAAACTTTTTCTGAACGGACTCCAGTCCTTGCTTGTATTTTTCATAAAAAGGATTCCAAATTGGCACATCATATTCCAACTGGGACCTTACCAAGGCTTTGTAAAGATGGAGAAAAGTAGTTGGCCTAGTAAATTTTGAGAAGGATCTCATAATAAACCCGTACATCTTGAACGCCTTAGTTATTATAGTATCGATGTGCAGATCTAAGTATAGCTTACTATCTCATGTGACACCAAGATCTCTTATTGATTGAGCAGTTTCTATTTGCACATCACACAGTCTATATTTAAATTTCAATATTTGTACCTTTTTAGTGAAAGTCATCGCTTTACATTTATTTTTGTTTAGATCTAACTTATTTTTCATGCAGTAAATTGAAAAACGTTTTCAAGTTGATCTTGATATCAACTTGAAAACTGTCATGATCGCTAGTATGTTAATGGTTTGATATATTTTAAGGTCATCTGCGTAGAGCAAAAAATTACAAAATCTAAAGCAATCAGAAATGTCGTTGATAAATATTACAAATAATAAAGGGCCCAAAATTGAGCCCTGCGGTACGCCAGAGCTTACAGGCACAAATTGGGATTTATAACCATTTAATACGACCCTTTGAGTCCGATTACTTATGTATGATTTAAACCAACGCCATAAATTTCCACGTATGCCATTATATATTATATAGTTATAAAATATACCTATTACGGCCAAAACAGCTCTGATATGTTGTTAATCGTAGGAGAAGGTGCTGAATGAAGTGTATATATTTTTGTTTTTATAAAATCGATATTTTTAACATTTATATTTATTCAGACCACCGAAGGAAGAAAACCAAGATACAGAAAACACCGAATGTATCTTCAATGATTTAAGATTCGAGAGATATACTATACAGCATCAGGATCTTGTGTAAGTCCACTATATGTTGAGCTCTTGTGTTGTCTTGTTTACGTTTGGTACTAACAGCTCATGTTATATTGGTTAGTAAGGCGTGGCTAGTTATACGATAGGTGTGATGGTTTAAGGTTGTTTATACTTAATTTACTTTTGTATTAAACTGACAGCGTAGGTGCCTATGTTTGACAATGTAATGTTTTAATCGCTAGAGCATATACAGTAAGCTCCCTGTAAAAATAACATCAAAATCAGTGGAAAATAAGGGACCCGTCCCATCCAGATTTGAAAGCATTTTAGTTACTTGTAATAATAATTAAAATGTCAGCTCCGTATAAAAAAAATCCCACTGTTGGGCAGAGGCTTCTTCTCAGTATAAAAAGGGTTTATGCCGTGGTCCACTATGTTGGCCCAGTGCGGGTTGGTAGACTTCACACATTTTTGAGAATATGATGTAGAGCTCTCAGATATGTAGGTTTCCTTACGATAATATTGTATTATATTATTCAACCGTGTTATGTCAATGTTCTGTATCAAACGCAATGTAAAAATTGTTGGTGATTAAATAAATAACAGATGTTTTCCTTCACCTCGAAAGCGACCGATAATTAACAATTTAATACGAAAATAATTTCGAAAAGTCATACGTGCGTGCCTCGGGATAACCTAACTCGAGACCTCTGCTTAGCAAATCCAATGGTTTCACACCAGGCTATCGCTGCTTTTATTTAACACCTATATATTATATGCTATTTATTATACACTAGTTACTACGCTACATACATATGTACATATGTCAATTATATACTTATGCTTACCTTTAGTTTTGTTTCAGATTATCTAAAGAGTTAGTAGACTGCTAGTGAAGTTTTAACATCCAATTGAAATGCTAGTCACCTGTATTTGCGTGATCGTTTGTTATATAAAATAAAATGCTCTATTTAAAACGCAATGTTATTTTATTTCGTCTACAATAACATGTT
The DNA here is from genome assembly GCA_963675205.1 of Catocala nupta. Taxonomy (NCBI): domain Eukaryota; kingdom Metazoa; phylum Arthropoda; class Insecta; order Lepidoptera; family Erebidae; genus Catocala; species Catocala nupta. Next base: position 20,483,328 of record OY776102.1, on the reverse strand, counting down.
CTGAACAAATAAAGCGGTATCAACAGTTTGAGAAGAATCTTCTAGAAGATCACTGACATAATTACAATTATGGTTGATCAGGTATTTGTTTTTTATTGCCTTTGGTAAACAGTAGCATAATAGGATGGTAAGCGGTAACTGGCGCTCATGCATGTGACGGCACTGGTACGGCGACGGGTATGCGACAACAACCCGACGTCAACGCGACCGCTATTCGACCTCAACGCGATGTTAATGCGACGGCAACGCGAAACAAATAACATGAAAATGATCTTATTTTTTAGCAGTGTGGCGAATGCCATATCTTCATATCAGTTTTATAGACGGACTATAGGAAAACCTCTTTTGTTTATCTTTGTCCGAAGTGTCGGCGTGTAATAATATTTATGTACGTTTCAGGGGGATGACGGTGACATCGGGCAGTGTGGTGCTCAGCAAAGATGACAAGAACCTTATAGGAATAAGTATAGGGGGAGGAGCGCCTTTGTGTCCGTGTTTGTATATCGTGCAGGTAAACTATTGTAAAAGTTGTATAGTTTACTTAACTAGGAGACTCTAAGAGTAGTAATAATATGAAAATTAGAAGAGAGGGGTACGGTACAGCTGCATCCTACCTTAAACCTGGAATTTCACTTAACGTATTTGTGCAGCTGAACTTTATATTGTGTGACGCTATGTTTCCAACAATTTTTTAGCTAGCAGTATAACTTCTTTTTTTAAAGAGTCGGCAGTACGTAATTCTTCTTTTTGATTACTGCTTTCTACTATTGCTGCTTACTTACTGCTTATTGCTCCTTTGTCACCTTGGTTTTATAAAAGGAAAACTAAAACACGATCGTCATCAACGTCGTGGCGAAAAACAACCTTATGGCTGATCTGATGAAAGGCTATAACCTCTACTATGGACAGTTTCAATGCTAGGGGTATTGAATTTATCAGTTCCGCTGTACAGACTCAAATAGTACAAAAAGCACTTAAAGACTGCAAGAAGAATCGTGCGTTGCGCTTAATTACCTTGAGAACACCCCTTGGGAACTATAGTTCAATCAATTTGTTCTCCAAACTCTCACAATTGTCACACAAGAGTCTTTATAACATTTCAGATCTTCGATAACACACCAGCGTCTAAAGACGGTACTCTACAAAGTGGGGATGAGCTGGTTGGAGTCAACGGGCAGACGGTGAAGGGCAAAACGAAGGTGGAAGTCGCCAAGATGATTCAATCAGCCAAGGTATTATATAAATACTAGCTGTCATACATACAAAAACAAAAATACCAAATCTAAACCATTCTCGAATCCACTTGAACACACACAAAAAATTTCATCAATATCGGTTCAGTCGTTTAGGAGGAGTTCAATTACAAACACACGCACTGAAGATTTATATACATAAAGATTACATCCGTGCATTTTCCAGCGCTGTGTAGAATAATAGGTAATTTATGAGCTATTTATATATTATATTAAATGCCATGTAGTATATACAGGGAGAGCGAATGTTATGCCCTCTTTATTCACTTCTTCGAATTGTTCCGCAAAATTGACAACACTTTGCGTTCCTTAAAATCAAACTTATACCCTCATCTATAGTTACGTATGCATTTTGTCCTTAAAAAATTCATTCATTCATTTGTTTCTAATGATCCATGTCCACATATTTATATTTTTGTTGTTTATTGTTTTCGAGTATGCCGTCATATCGCGTCAATACGTTAATACTTCTGATTTTTGCCTGTATTTGTGTTCTTCCCCTTGACGTATCAGTCGTGGCAGATTCCGCTATTAATTGAGATTGCCAGAGTCAATACCACCAAAAGGAACGTATTTTAGTTGTCAAGCAAATCTGCGTTCCTACTAAAGCAAAGTCGAGCTGTCGTCGTTTTTGGCTTGGTATTGCTTTAACGATACCTAGAGATGGAACACAGCCATTTGCATAATTTCCCGTGGCCCTCTGGTTTGTATACATCCTAAGAAATCGTTTATTCCATCTTACAGGACGAAGTAACAATAAACTACAACAAGCTGCACGCAGATCCCAAACAAGGCAAGTCTCTCGACATCATCATGAAGAAGATGAAGCATCGGCTGGTGGAGAACATGTCTTCTGGTGCCGCTGATGCGCTAGGACTGTCCCGGGCTATCCTGTGTAATGATACTCTGGTGGCCAAGTTAAATGAGCTGAGGGAAACTGAGGGTACTTATAAGAGGCTAGTGGAGAATGCCAAGCGGTAAGCGTTCCTATTGTCGGTCTGTTCTTGAGTAGCTTAACAGATACATACAGGATGTGGCGTAAATAATGGATAACCCTGAAACTGTCAACTGGCCAGATTATCATCTATCATTTACCCCAATTATATCACCGTCATTCGTGCAGTCAACTAATAAATATATTTTATTGATAACAACTTTCCTAACTGCTTCGTTAACAATGAAGCTGTCTTGAGAATTTACGATTAACAGCAAACTTATGTCCGCCTATTAAAATTAACTAGCGGTCGCCAAGTGGTCGAAATTCGGCCATAATTTATTTAAATTTTAAATTTAATCGTTTTATTGTCTATAACTTTATACACTTATAATCACATTTCATATAATCACCTACTCCACATGCATATGTATGTAACCATAGTTACGAAGCATTCTACAAAGTCAACCGAACAATGCCGAAATACTACAAACGCGATTCGACTGCTTGTGTCAAATGCATGATTGTGTGCGTGTAGTGTTTTTTATTAATTTAATGTATTTTTAATGCATATTTTATAAAAATATGCATTAGAAATTCTCCATATAAACTATCTATAACTATGCCAAATTTTATACTCCTCCATACGCGCAATTTTCGTAAAAAAAGGTACAAAGTTTTTGCTTCACGTATTAATAATAAAATATAGATTACTTAACTATGGCATAAAATTGCGATTAATCGTAAGATCTGTACTGTTGTGAGGTAATATTATTGTTTTTTGTTATGAAATATCATATATGTCTGCTCATGGGCGCCGGCAGCATGGTGCAAGGAGGAGCACTTGCACCTTGTCAGGAAAGAATATACAGAGAAAAGATACTTTTTATTTTCTATGATTGATGATATACCTATTTGATCAAATCCCCGCGCGATTTGAATGAGACATTAAGTACATTAATTATCTACATAATATACATGAGTAATTCTACTGTACTGATGCACCTCCCTGAAAGTAAACCTGGCGGCACCCATGTCTAAGCTCGTAGATCGTTCTACGTTACCCCTAAAACTGCTATCGAAATTTGGCTGTAAAACATCTCCATCGGCCCCTTTCTTAAATATACGGGCATAAGTCTAAGTGTATATGTTTCTTCTTCCAGAATGCTTAAAGCCTACTTCGATCTCCTGCAAACATACAAGGCGGTAGGTGACATTTTCGCTGGTATTGGCGTGAGAGAGCCTCAAGCGAGAGCCTCAGAAGCCTTCACCAGATTTGGACAGTACCATCGGATGTTGGAGCGAGATGGTATCAAAATGCTAAAGGCTTTAAAACCGGTACGTCGGTCCTTGTTTTCAGTAAAGTGCAGTAGCGAGATTGAGGTAGTAAATTAAGATTCTAACAGCCTGATGCTAAGCTTATATAGCAGTTTTAGCAGAAGAAAGGACAATATTATACGGTGCGGATAGTTCTTTGTCTTTCTATTATAAAGTAACATTACGATATTATAGTAGGCACTGAAGTTGCCCTACCACTTTCAATAGCAATATTATTGTAATGTCACTTCATCACAGAAGACTACGTAAAGCGTTCTATATTTCTGTCGTTAAAGTAAAATAAATGAGGACAGTTCTTTATCTTCACGACATATTATAAAACAAAGTCTTCCGCCGCGTCTGTCTGTCTATTCGCGATAAACTCAAAAATTACTAAAAGGGATTCATGCGGTTTTCACCAATAGACAGATTGATTGATGAGGAAGATTTAGTTATAAGTATAATTTGTCAAGGTTTTGTACTACACGTGCGATGCCGGGGCGGGTCTCTAGTTCTAATATAAAGTACGTTACAATGATCTAGGCTCTAAAGCTGCCTCAATATTTTCAATAGCAGTATTATTATAATCTTACTTCACTAATAAGAGGTCAAATCTATATACTACGTATAACGTTCTATCAGCAATAATACAATAATACTGCTATAAGAAATTATTGTTTTGGTTGTTCTTCCAGATCCTATCAGACATGGGCACATACCTGCACAAAGCCATACCGGACACCAAACTAACGATCCGCAAGTACGCGGACACGAAGTTCGAGTACCTATCGTACTGCTTGAAGGTCAAGGAGATGGATGACGAGGAATACGGATACAACGCTCTTCAGGAACCGCTGTATAGAGTGGAGACTGGCAATTATGAGTATAGGTAAGCAGGTTTCTTCAGACTGTGATATATTTTAGGCGTTCTTTTAAAAAGTCTTTTAGCAAATGTACCTACTTCTACTCATCATAGAAGAACATATATATTATGTATTCTTTAATCTTAAAGTAGCTACAAGTACCTATACATAGGTATACTTGTAACAACTAGGCGTAGGCCTTACCAGCCTGCCTGCTGGTAAGTCCGTAGTCTATGACTGCTTGCAATGCCCAAGGGTATCTCGTTGGACTCGCAGCGTAAGTGCGCACTTGCCAACAGATGCGTTGCAGGCATGACTAAAGCTAACCGCAATAAAAAAATAAATAGATAGGTGAGACCTTACCTCTATCTTCCAAAGCCTAATCATTGCATGCACAAGAACAAAAATACCGCGTTACAGAATGTATTGCTTTGTTCTTTTATAGTTATATTGATAATAATGGCTAAGAGATGGTAGTAAGACTCTTTTTTTCGCACAAAGAATCTGAACCTTGTAGATTTGTTTACAGTTTCTTGTTTCTTGCAGACTGATTCTCCGCTGTCGCCAAGACGCTAGGGCGAGGTTCGCTCGCCTAAGGTCCGACGTGCTGGTCAAATTAGAACTGCTTGACAATAAAAGAACTCAGGACGTGGCCTATCAACTGCGTCGATTCATACAAGGACTTGCCGTTTATCATAAGTGAGTATCATTTTACTGTAAATTTACTAGGATTGGTCTGTCTCCAATGAGACAACTATCGTCTTATGGGTATGGTAGAAAGCAGATAAACCTCGAAAATTCGTCTATGTGACATTGTGAGATGTATGTATACTATCAAATTTGTCTAGAATGTTTCTTTTGAAATTTCTCTCTAGAATTGTCACTCTCGAGACAGGTCACTAAAATCATGAAAATCTAGAAAACGGACTTCTTAAAATGACACACTAATATGTTTCTATACCGCAATAGGAAATTCTATTACTATTATCAAATGACTTGTAAAAATAAAAACTATTTATATCTTACATCATTAAGAATTCTGACCTATAGATAATATTTTCATATTTACGCTTATTTTCAGTGAGACGGTGGAGCATCTGACTGAAAATGCAACGCTATTCCCGGTAGAAGTAGATCTATCACAGAACGCGTTCCAATATAAATCAACTGCGCAAATCATTCAGGTATAATTCTATATTATTAATTAAATACTAGCAGTGATAGCTCAGTGGGGAGACCAACAGACTGCAATGCAGAGGGTCTCAGGTTCGAACCCACGTCGCGCACCTTTGACTTTCGGAAGTTATATGACTTTTCGAAATGAAGTGCGTATTGATTAACAATTATCGCCTGCTCCGTGCCTCGGAGAGCACGTTAAGCCGTCGGTCCCGGCTGCCATGAACATCTATGGCAGTCGTTATTGGGCAGTCAGTGCCCTACAATATCCTGACATTGGTCGAGCCGTAGGGTATCGTTAGCCTTCGGGTTGCGGAGGTCAGGTGGCAGCCGCTCCGTGTAATGATATCAAATCATCAAAAATCAATCAGTCAAATCCGGTTACACCAGAAAAGCCAACCCCAAGTGATTTGGGAATAATAAATAATAAAGAGAGAAGACTCGTATGTTTGATAATACTGCTTGACGTTTCTACTAGGTTGCACTGGCCGTGGTCTTGAGATGATTGTAAATTAACGTTGAAGTCTTAATCATCGTCGCGTCTGTCTTTAATGGTGGCAAACACAACATGAAGCGCCCAATTTATTAAAGTTATATAAAGCAACCTTAAGTTATTCAGACAAGGTTGCCTTTCAGACCACGTTTTTATGTTATATGTATTTATTGCTATTAAACATAAACGATTGCGAAACATCGAAGAGAAGAAGCCTTATACGTAACGATGTAGTGCGCGCAAATAGCCATGCGTTTTTAAAGCATAAAATGCCACACTAAATGCCGTACAGAGGAACCGCATATTTTAAAGATATCCTTTACTAGCGTAACCGATTTTAAATAGTTTTTTGATTCAGTAGTGAGGTTAATTTCTACACCTTTTAAATTTAACGTTGCATACGTCATAACTCACCTTTTAATAATTTCCCTTATCAGGACAACCAAGACGAAGAAGAAGATATAGAATTCGGCAAAGAGATCCACGAATACCATGACATCGCCGACATTGACGGTAAAGAGTCAAAACTGGTCAATCGCCGTCAAAACAAAGACAACGATGACACCGAATCATCACAACAGCTTCTACCTGACTTTGACAACGTCGATAAATTTGACAACGTGCCGTTTGACAAAATGGATAAAACTGACAACGTGGATAATTTGACTTTGTTGACGGAACTTGGCCTGGCTGACACGAATGTACAGGATGATTTTGGTGAATTCCAGAATGGATTGCTAGATGAATTCTTGCCTAGAGGTAGTGGGGTAGATAAAACTGATATTTTTGATAAGTTGTTGAATGATTTGAATGTCGGTGAATAAATAATTATATACACTTTATATGTTTATTTAAAAAATAAAGACCACTAGTGATTCGTAACCAAAATTACACACTTAAACATACGCACGTGGGTGCGTTTGTTTTCTATCGCACCCAAGTGCGTAGGTACAAATGTACATGACGTATGTAATGGACTTCGGATCAAGTTGACCGCATACAATTACCTGACTTCTGTGAACACGTAGCCTTAGGCCTTACGTCCGTTATCGATATCTATATAACATCAGCACTATCTATACACCACATATTATAAAATGTATATATTAATTGTGCAAACTAGGTAACATTTTAGATATTATTCCCGTGGGAATATCGGGATAAAAAGTAGTCTATGTATGTACCCAGGTCTTCAGCTATCTATATACCAAGTCTCGTCGCAATCGGTCCAGTAGTTTTTGCGTGAAAGGGTAACAAACATCCATACATCCATACAAACTTTCGCGTTTATAATATTATAATAAGGATTATATTCGGTTGTCGTTTAGGTGTCGTTTATCTAGATTAAGTGCCAATTGTTAATTTTGAGAACAAATAAATTTATTATTATATAATTTGTGGTCCATGTCATGGTCACCTTATAGCCTGTGATAAAGGACAACGTAGGAAAAGAAAAAACAATATAAAAAAATCATTGGTTTATTATAATAAATTATTAGCAAGATTTGGTTCCAATCTTCGACGACTCTTCTTTACTTATCCACATTACATCTTATTGTTTAAATTAACATAATTATTCCTTGTTACTTTAGGCAAATGACTGATGTAAGGAAAACGGGCATCGCCATACCGAAAACAATGTTCTAAATTTCTTTCGCTGTCACATACAAATACAAACAGGCATAAACCACGCGTGGAAGTCAATTGGGGAACTGACTTTGGCAATATAAGTACCTTGGAAATAGTAAGCTAGCTAAGCATGCTTTCTCTTACGGTTCACCCGAAGAAAAGACACCCAGCCCATATTTTACAGGAATGGTTACTGAGTCGGGCGTTAGAGCATGCCATAGTAGATATTACTAAACAAATAGTTGTAACTCTTTACTGTATAGTATTGCACGAATCATTTCCATTTTTACAACTCAAAATGTCTTTCAGGCAATCACACCCACGAAATAACCACCCATAATAAAACTAATTGTTTTTCTTACTTCGTTCGCGTAGGTCTTTACTTCCTTCAGAACTATTTTTTACACCTCTTCTATTGGCATCATTTGCCCGTTTACCATTTATCTCAGTCAAAAACGATAGCCAATCTTCAACCTCAAAAATGAATAGCAATTTCTTCATCATCCATTCTCTTCGCGGGCCAAGGCACTCCAGCATCAAAGGCCAACACTAAGTCTTTACCAGTCAGGCTCTTGATACTCTGTAGATAAAACTTTATTCTCTGCTTATACTCCGGTAGACTGTGTACCGTATCTTGTATCAGTTGTCCTTTGTACTGCAATTTCGGTAGGATGTTTAATACGTCGAGTTGCTTGACTTTCTCCAAGTCGATGGTGTCGGCAAACTGTTGGAAGGACTCGGTTGCTTTAGTTTGTAATGTTTGTAGTTTTGTCGCTGCCGTCTCTGATAGGGATTGTAGGTTTTCCGCCGCTGTCTGTTTAAGGGATTGTAGGTTTGTCGTTGCTGTCTCCTTGAGGGACTGTAGGTCGACAGTCGCTGTCGATGTGTGGATGATAAGCATAAACTGTAATAGAAATTGAAATGTTTGAACGGTGGTTTTAATTATGTGCTAATTAAACGCACGCAATATGACATATACATATATTCGTCATGAAATATTTGTTTATACGATATACTTGTTTCGCTCGATAAGATACGAGCTACGGTGCAAGGAACATGGCTCATCTAAAACGGAGCAAACTTTTTAGGTACTTATTTTATATTGATATTCACAGAATTCAATGTTATTGTGCGTAAATCATTATTATTCGAAAACACAACAAAAGTGATACATGTACGCTTTAACTTAATAAAAGTTAAAATTCAACAAGGGTTACGGTCACAGTGTAACAAAGGTACATATAAATAAAATATATAAGAAACATTATTTTGAATATTTAAGCTTAAAGCACCCCATACTTTGTACATTATTTAGAGTAGGTAGGAATTACATTCACTTTTCTTTATAACTAATTAGAAAATGTTATATTAGTAACTATAAATTTTAAGTGTCTTCAGAATTATTTCTGCGAAAACGTTATGAAAATTTCTTAGACAGTCACACTTCCTTACGATATTTTTCTTTACCCATAAGTAGGTACTGATATGCGCATAACATTGAACTATCAGAGTCGTATGACATAAGATCAAATTAAATACCTCTAATTTCTAAATAATCACTCATTTGAGGTCTTTCATCAAGACTCATTAAAACCAGATAATCACTAATATCTAGACAAGAACTTGAATACAGGTATCACTCACCAAAATATAGGTCTTCATGTTGATTATAGAGTAAGCACAACACCGACTGGTTGTCGATGGATAACCACCACTTGATATAAACTATTGGTTGCGGCACACCATTAAAATTAGCAACCGTCTTATTCTGGAGTTGTCGATAGATACCGTAGTTTGCAAAACGTTAGCGGATGCATTTATATGACTGTTATCCGCGACATAATACGAAAGCTATATTTTAAATGTGGCTGATATTTTCACCTATGTTAAAAAAGCTGCTTCAATACCATTTTTATCCTAATCAGTTCAGCAGTTTAGATTTCTGAACGAAACGAACCGACTTTGGCATGGCAGTTTGCTAAGAAGCATAGTAGGTAACAGCAAATTTCGATTCTACAAAAAGAAAACCAGCGGTGCCAGCAGAAAACTATCCTTAGGAGCTCTGGCTGATCCTTTTCACAGCAAGAACAACTGAAATTGCAGCATACCAATCGCTATAGTTAAGACTTATAACATTATATGTGGTATTGAAGTGAAGAACCTATCTAAATGTTACATTTTTTAATTTATTTAATTGTTTTATATTGTCACGGCAAAGTGATCGTAGCAGACCTGGTGGAAAGCCCAATTACAGTTCAGTAACAAGTGACGACGGGGAGAAGATAATAATAATAATAATAATAATAATAATATAATAATATTCTACAACATACACACAACACTATCTAGCCCAAACTAAGCAGAGCTTGTACTATGGATACTAGACAATGGATAAACATACATATATACTTTAAGATAGATGTCTTCTAGCCGTCGTCAGTGTCAAGCCAGTCTGACCAGATGCTTCTTCACACTACGTTTGAAGGAGCCAATGTCATAGAAGGATTAACTCAAGATACGGTGGAAAGTTCTAATGTTGAGAGACATGAAGAACGGAACCTGAAATTCTACAGGCATAAGCGAAATCACATAATATATCAATTTGAAAGCTCGGATAGTGCAGTGGTTTAAGTGGTTGCCTTGCCACTGCATCGAGTGTTATGAGTTCGATCCATACGGGACTAAAAATTGACCCACAAATAATTTTCCGAGTCTGGATGTTCTTTGTGTCCGTTTATTTAACGTTTGTTAAGTCCTCCACAACAAAGGATTTAACCTTGGTGCAGAAAATGTATAAAAAAAAAGGGATTAAATATAATAACCATAATTAATAATTAATAATAATAATAATATTTAATTTTTTAATAATTAATAATAATATAATAATTGCACAGCAAATATTGCACAGCATAACGAGCACCTATATGCCTCAAATAACTGCATTCCGTCTCAGAAGGGTTAGGTTATGTTAGGTTCCTTATTAAACCCGCCCAAAAATGCCACCCTGCGAAGCGGGGCTTCGTCGACTTAGTTTGATCTCTAAATATATTTTGCTGTACAATTAGAATTTTTGGTAAGCATATTTTGCTGTGCAATTAGTATTTTTTTTGCTGTGTAGTTAAATAAACAAAAATAAATAACAAGCCTTGTAAGTTAACTACTCGTAGTTTAGTATCGAAAACTGTTAAACAGAATACACCACCAGAGAAAGTATTCCACGCTGGTCCCGTATGAATATTATCAAAATTCAGCTCACAGGCGCCGGTCGCATTGCGCATGTCAATCATGTTGACACCAAGATTTATTGTTGGTACTTTGTACCGTGTGATGTAATTAATTGTTATACAATTACTGTTATGCTTTGTATTATAAGTAGGTAAGGGTTAGAGGATTTGACAGTAGGATGTTACGATAACTAGGCTTAGAAAACAAGTCTACTCGACTAAGCCAAGCTGTTTCGGCTAAGGAAGTAAGTTCCTTTGCCATGCAAAAGATCTTATTTGGGGTACTTGTGTTGTATACCTGTTGTGGGTAGTTTCTAAACTCTTTTAGGCGACGCTTCATGTTCGTAAGAACTACGGTCCATTCAAAAGGATCATACTTCTCTGTAAGTAATCTCTCAATCTGTCATTTATCCTCAGTGAGGATAAATGAAAGAGTGAAATTGTTAATAAATATTTATTTGCCGAATGAGCTTTGGGCTAAAATCAGCAAGAACTGGATTTAAGATAGTACTTAGTGGCATTTTGGTAGACCGAGGCGTCGATGGCAGGACGAATAAGATAGGTATAGGAAAACTGGTGCAAACTAACACTTAACGGAGAGATGTGAAATGTAAACGTATAAGCTCGCTGAAAACTGTATTTGGTCCTTCTTACCGCTTATAATAATCCTTTCAAAATGTTTATGGATATTATAAGCAATATGAACCAAAGGACCAAATACAGTTTTCAGTGAGCTTATATGTTTTCTCGTTTAGGCGCTGCGACATATTTACGGGAATTCAAGCAAGTGCAATTTCTTGAAAATTATAAATAATTTCTTGAATCTGATTCTGTCACAAATACGCACAAATTAATTTATTCTACAGGTGCACATACAATAGTTTTAGAGATAGGTACACGATTCTGTAAAACCTTAATCCAGCAGGAAAGGAATACCTCAAAAACCTGAAAACGCACAAGTTATATTAATTTATGGCTCACATTTTAGCACAAATATAAGCTTTCTGTCCTTGCACAATATTTCTCTCTCCTATCATTCATTTTGAATTTTCCTGCTGGAACAACGATACTCCAGCAGGAATCGTTTCTTTTTTCAAAACGATAACGCTCACAATTTTTTTATCCGGCGCAGATTTGCAGCAGATTTTATACGTTCTACTCATATCACCCTGCCTACCCCTATCCTTCTCCGGCGACATATAGGCGTGATCTGTATTTTATTTATATGATAAAAAGTAACTGTACATAAAAACCAAAACGTCTACTTTTAACAAAACTTTAAAGCTCTGACGCTTGAATGAATAAGCTTAGGTACTAATGTTCCCTTACAATCACATGAAGGTGTAAAACCAAGCACCCTTAAGTTTATTTCTTTTTAATTGTAAGGTGTTTATTCTAGTTTTCCATTCAATTTTATATTGTTTATTTCTCTCGTTTAATATAGTCCCATTATGTAGCACAATTCAATTAATTGTTTTACGACATTCCTAATTTCTTTTACTTTTCTTAAAAAAGGACAATTCTCGTATTGCGGGGTCAATTACGAACATTTAGACAACGGACACAAAGAACACCGAGACTCGGAACAACTATTTAGGGATCACACAATTTTTTGTCCCGTGTGGGATTCGAACCCACAACACTCGGCGCGGTGGCAGTGGCGAAGCGACCACATAAGTCACTACACATCCATGCTGTTTTAAATTTGTTTTTGTGGTCTCCTATAACTGAAGGAGTAGGTACATTATACAATACTTATATTTATATGTATGTATGTATGTATGTCCAATTTCGTGTATGTTTTTTGTTGGAGATTCTTAATAAATACTACAAAATTACCTATTGAGTCACAGCGGCACACCTGTAGCCGTAGATTTATAATTTAAAGTCTGGTAAAAAAAACAGCCTAATGGGAGACCATCGGACTGCCACGCAGAGGTCTCGAGTTCGATTCCAAGGCGCGCATCTCTGACTTTCGAAGTTATGTGCGTATTAAATAGTTAATTATCGCTTGCTTTAATGTTTGAGAGTTCGCCATAATGTTCTTGAAGATATGTGAAGTCTTCCAACACGCACTGGACCAGCCTGGTGGACTATGGCCTAACCCTTCTCACACTGAGAAGAGGCCCGTGCCCGACAGCGGGACAGTTTAATACAGTGCTGGTATTATTATTATGTCTGGTATTCTAAAACTTGATAGTTTACAATTATTTATTAGTAAGTGTAAGGCCAAACAACCTCACGTTAGTAACCTGAATCGTTAACCATTGAACATGCACTTGCATATCTAATACCGGCTTAGAATGCAAGCAATGATATGCCATGACACAAATATTATGTCAGACGCCTAAAGGTGCACTGCGTATTGCAAGTATAGATGAAGGTTATCTACTTTGATATAAATACGGAGTACAGATATAGATTCTTATTATTTATTAAATAGGGTATGCTGTTTCATTTTTTTAATCATTTTACACATAACACTCCTCGTAACTAACATTTTTTGGTAAAATGAGATTTTTATGCAGAAAGATCCGAAAACTATTTCTGGTGTTACAGTGTAAATGCCTCCTGCAATATAATTCATTCTATTTACAGTACAAATAAAAAAAAAAGATATCTAATATACTTTATAAACAAAGCAGTTTTTTGTCTCTCCTGGAAAGTTGCTCAGTTTGCATATACGACACATCTAGAACGACGATATAGCAATCGAAATACTCTTTTTGTTTAAGCATCAAATTTAAGTATCGGTTGAAAAATATGGGAGTAAATTCGGATATAAGTAAAAGACAGGCTGTAAGGTGGATATCTCGGACAGCAGCGTTTAAATATAAATAGTCCTCCAATAACCCTGATCCAGAATCGAACTCGAGATACGAGAGGCAGTCGCAAAGCACGGATGGCGTGGTGATTTAGATGGTTGCCTCACCACTTTCACTGCACCGAGTGTTATGGGTTCGAACTCACTACAAAATAACTATTTGTGTGATCAATACATACCTAGTTGTCTGTTACGCGTTGCTACCGAACGGAAACCGCCGACACAGCATCCGATAGTTATTGAACACATTATAGATTGCACCATCAGAATATCATAAGACGGAAACGCGCCGAGCTTACTATGCAGTTTATGACACGCACGAACTATGGTTTTCTTAATTAAATTTATTAAACGAACATTCCATATTCATACCTCTAATAGGCATTTAGGTTTATTAGAATATAATTAATTGTATAAGTATTTTTAAATTAAATTAAATCAAGTTAAAATTCAGTTTGGTTTTCTTTCGCTCCTCTGATCGCAGCTAACGTAATTAGTTCGAGTGTTCGTGTCTAATGTATTAATGTTGACACTGGCAACAATAACAGATAGGGATAGGCTATTGGGTTTATTTAAAAATATATATATATATTTTTTTTTTTAAGTATTGGAACAATTTCGTTGGTATATTTATATTCTTATTAACGCCTCTAGCTAAGCTCAAAAGTGGGTTCACATCGATTATGCAATGAGTGGGACTGGAACCCACGACTTGCCGATCGTAAATCCAACGCCTTATCCATTAGACTACCGCCACTTCACTTATTTAAAATAAAATCATATATATATGGCACAATAAAATCATCTGAAGAACCTAGAACAAATTGGACTGGGGATTTTGTAGGTAGGGTATAAAAATAAATAAAACAAGCATTCTTAAAATAAAATATATTATCGAACCAATGTTACAGCTTAAAAAATGTACGCTTCAGATACAGTTAGCTCTAACCTAAACAACTGATTGGAGACCTGTTTCACCACCAACAACCATTGGTATGCTCGAACAACCAAAATGTTTATGTCTTTTAACCACTTTAACAAATATGACCTGTTTTATATATTACCGTAGCCTAGGATACTATGCATATTACTCGTTTATTATCAACCCTATAAAAAGTATTTGGTTTTTCCAGCGCATGACGCAAATTTCAAACGCGTTTTCAAACGCAGACTACATCCTCCCTAGCTAATACGACAGCGTCTTCATAAAAAGGTGTCCTTTGGAGGTGGTAAAACAGGCCCTCACAATGCATAACAAAAGTAAATCTAAACTTTCGCTACTATCAGTACGTCGTGCAACTTAGCGCTCTTCAAATAAATGATTATTTAACGTTATTGTGTGTTACGAGGGATGACATTTTGATTTTGACAGTTGACGGCACATATTATGTATGTAAACAGTGCATGATTTTACAAACATGAAAACGATTATAGCCTTCTATAACGCACTTGTTAGAAGGCAACTGGAAAGTAACGCAGTCATCTGGTCTCCACGTGAGACTAAATATAGTCTCATGTTGGAGCGGGTACAGAATAAATTTGTAAGATATTTGTACATGCGGTACTACGGTGTATTTGTATATCCGTTTTATCCATTTATGTATCCCACTCTATTCGTTTTGGGTATGGTAGGTATAATGAGCTAAGGGTTAGGAGGGAACTAGCATTGACCTCATATATATTTGAAATATTTAGAGGAAGGATACATAACGTAGATATGCTGAGACAGGTGAATATGTGTGTCCCTGAAGGGTATGTAGGGTGGCGACGCCAGCCCCGGCTGCTGGCAGTGCCGCGCGGCCGCACCAACTTACTGGGGGAGGCGTGCACTGCGCATTCTCAACCTTATAGCTGAAGAAACTGACCTATTTTATATTGCACTGAGTGAATTTACAAGTGCCATTATTTGTAATGATATAAACTTAAATGAACTTATTATACTAAGTATTAGACACTATCGCATTAGGTATAAACCTATAGAGATATATTTCATTTTGGATAAAAAAATAAAAATATTTTGACAGTTGACAACACACGTTTTGACAGTAGATATTTGAGTTTTGACAGTTGACTATTTATTCGATTTTGAAAGTTCGTATATAACTGGTATGGGCAACACCTGATTACAAGATTACTGTGGACAAAATTAGCAAAAAATAAAAATTAAATTGTTTTAAATCTTTCAGGAGCAGGTAAAGTTAGTGAAACTATGATTCACGCCATTTTGGATGGTGAATATGATAAGAACTATATGGTTACAAGCAAAAACACAGAAGCCCCCAATATCAAATATTAAAACATGGTGAAGGTAAATTTAAAATTCTTGATAATAGCCATAATTGACCATACATTAATATAGAACCTTCAAAATCAGCAAACTCTTTAAATTTCACCATTACACATTAAACCTATCTTCCACGTCATTAACCATTTTAAAGCCAAATTTAATACCTATCTGTCCACTGATTCGCTGCAAGAGAGATATTTTAACACAAGTAATATGGAGATTCTGTAAAAATACTATCTTTAGTAATCAATCGAAAGATAGGATATTAATTTTACGTATAGTCATGTAGAAGATTTAAGTATAGACAGTTTCTTAAAGAAGATGATACTCCAACTACATGCACAAAATGTTTTGCTTCCACTTTTATAATGCGTTATGACGAAAAGTTGACTCTTATGTCTGTGTTACCTGATTAGTTAAATATGTCTTCAAGTCGCGAGTGAATACGTACCTAATATTTATACTACCTAGCTGCAATAGTGAATGCTACTGCTGTGCCTATGGTTTCAGGTTCGAATTCCGGATCAGGTAGTGTTGTTGAGATTTTTGTCAAGAAATATGGCAGCATGAAGTCTGAAACAGTGCTCGGTGGACGGCAATTGGTTCGCTCCCTATTATGTGAAATTTAAAAACAATCCTGGCGAAATGTGGATTTAATACACTTCTACCTTCTACCAAAGGTATCTTTGAGATATAGGTGTGAGACTACGAAAATTGACAGAACTACGAAAGGACAAAGATTAAAAAATAACTCCTGTATATACTAAGTCTGCCAATCTACAATGGGCTAGCGACTTGGACTATAGCCTAAACCTTTTCCCACTGAGATGGGGCCCATGCCCAGCAATGGGCCAGTTTACAAAGCTGATATTATTATATTACAATATATTAATGTATCATGTCATCGTGTTCGTGAGTTTATTTTTGATACATAAGCGACTAGGATAGTAGCATATTCGACAAACGTCGTAAGTGACATTATTATACCGATAAGTGAAAAATACCAGATATTAAATAATTGTTTACTGTACTATTTATTCTGATTATACATAATAAAATAAATTTACACGATACTTAGAAACGAAAATAAACTAAAATTATTTATAAAAGTACGTCCATACTATCGCTATAAAATACATACATAATAGACATGATAACTAAAAAAAAGATTTTAGTCCGTCTTTAAGACTAGCAAAAAATAATGGACACGTATTTTTTCTTTTGTCTCACAAACTAATAACAACGAAGATACAACGGGTTTAAATTTCGTGTTACGTCACTTGTTGGTACTAATTTTATAGTACAGTGACGTCACAAGCCCCCACTCCCGAACTTTAATGCGTTATATCTCAGTAAATATTTATTTTTCGTTAAAAAAAAATAGGTATCCAATATTTTTTGCTAATCTAAATATAAACTAATTCGAATCACTTATTTTTAACCCTCTCATAATGCCTATTATGACCAAATCACATTTTTTTTATTAAATTGCTGTATGTAACAAGTCAAGCTCCAGCCATTCTAGCTAATATAATAAATGCGAATGTGTTGGTTTGTTTGTATGTTAAGCTTTCACGCCTTAACTACTCGACCGATCATCATGAAATTCCACATATACGTTGTCAGGGTTACCAGGATATTGGGTAGCTTTCATCTGAATTTATTGACAAAATCTACATTAAAGCGAGCAAAGCTGCCGGCAAAAGCTAAGCTAAGCGAAGCTAAGTATAGCTGTCCCCGTGGTTTTGCCCACGTTTATGAGTACACCGGTGGCTCGTAGCGTGATTTTATAAATAGCCTATCTTCTTTCATTTCGTGTGATTAGTGGCCAACTTGTTGTCAAGAGTTGTTCAAGCCGCCCGTAGCCCTCTGACATGGCTTAACGACTGCTGTCAATTTGACAACAACCGGGACCGACTTTTTACGTGCCCTCCGAAGCACGGAGACGCTCAGATAAAATACCACTAAGCGGTCACTCATCTATAGACTGACCGCACCCAACGTTGCTTACCTTGCTAATCGTTTACCGATCAGTGAGTGCAACTGGCTATGAGCGCCTCAATATCTATCATATAGCTTATAACCTTCTTCAAGAATTGAGTTATCAAATTCAAAAATAATTTTTAAATCCAAGTATTAATTCCTGAGATTAGTGCGTTCAAACAAAGAACAAACAAACCGTTCAGCTTTATTATATTAGTGTAGATTAAAACACATTTACACGAGGCAAGTTTCTGTCATCTATCATGCTATCTTTATCTTAGTTAATAAATAAAACAGAGATAACATGACACTTAATTCAAAAAACGAGTCTCTTGTAAATGTGTCTTTAAGCAATAAGCACCGCTACTTGATATTGTCGAATTGTAAAATCATTGCTAAGGTAAACATCGAAGGCACTACCTACTGTGAAAGAATATGGAAGAAATGTCTTTTCTGCCCTTCAGTCAAAACGCTTACTGCTTCGCCTAATCCATAGAAAGATGGCTTAAATCCGCTCGGAGCTAGCATTAAGTAGGTACTACCCATTTTATTGCCCATCATTCGAACGCCGGCGTACAAACACGTGGCTTTTATAATTATTTTTAGATATGTCACAAGACCCTGCCACCTATAAAATGTCTACCATGTGCGGGATCGCCATTTAAGCCACACAGTACACAAGCACATCACATCACAATATTTTTAACTGAGTAAGCAAACACTTTACTAAGTTTTAGAATGTTCTATAAGAACAGTGTGGACGCACATTTACGCTAACTTATATTTTAAATAACAAAAATAAAAATCATAAGCTCTGCCCCTGTCGATATTTCCATCAATATTTTGACTAAATATGAAAAGTGTATATAAGGCAGAGAATGCCGTATTATCATTGAAAAAGCGAATTCTAGTTTGACATGCTTTAAATACATATTTATACAATATACTATGTGACGTCATCCGTAGGATATCACTACTGATACCTTTATTACTTATGTGATTTTATAGATTCGATTGAAATACGGCAGCGTCTTATGTCGATAGCGTCTTGCCGCGCGAATACGTCGATTCAAAACAATTGAAAACCAATCAATTATTTTGTTCCTACAATTCGATTGTAATTCGAATACCGAAACAATCGAATAAAGCGAATGATTTTTGTAATTCCGCGCATAGCTTAATTGATATTACGAGCTTTGAGCTAAGGTTTTCTAAGAAAGAAGTACGCTCAGATAGCGACAGTAATATGACATCAAAAGACACTCCGAGTCTATATAACGTCCTAATACAATTTTTTTTTAAGCAGCCTTTTTCGGTACCTATGTCACTGTTATGTATTGGTGCCGGCAATCTTTTTTAAGTGTACCGTAGTAATTGAAATTAAACTACTATATACGAATTTTATCGCTTTGTATATTTATCAATGTATTACATAATTTTGAAAATGTTACACTACTACTACTATTGAATTTTACTAATTTATATGCTAACAAAATTATTTAAACTATTAAAACTATTTATATTTAGGTTTACACTTTCCCCGACGTTTCGGTTACTTTTCAGGAGCCATGGTCACGGGGAGACTAAATAGTTTTAATAGTTTAAATAATTTTATTAGCTTATAAATTAGTAAAATTTAATAGTAGTAGTAGTGTAACAGTTTTCAAAATTATGTAATAGGTACAGTGTTAAATAAACAACGCGATAAAATCCGTATATAGTAGTATAATTTCAATGAATAACATTCGCGTAAACAGAAGACAATATTATGTACCGTAGTAAATTGGCAAAATGGCATCCTTATTACATCTTTATTTGGTCGTCTGTCAGTCACTTGCTTACTTTAGCTGTGTTGAGGTATACCGATATAACCTAATCACCGTGAAATCAGGTTGTTTCTTGATACACGCAATTCTCCAACGAAATTTGCATCAGAAACTTTTGAACTGGCAAATTGACTCCTCGCTGTCTAATAGTAAGCTATCAATCAGTAAAAGCACTCAATGCTGATATTGAAACTAAACAGTTTTAAAGCCGCTATGTGACGTCACCGCCATCTTAGAGAACTATAGCATTGTACTATAGTGGTATCCTACAAATGACGTCACCTGCCGCCGTTAGCTATACAATACCTATAAAATATCACAAACGTACAACTTATACAGAGAACCGGTGGCGACGAGCGATTATGTGGCCCAAGACTGAAGCTGTGCCAATTCGTCGTCATCTTCTGAAACAATATTAATATATAATTTAATATACTTACTTATTATATTTGCCATTACGCCGAGTGTTGTGGGTTCGTGTGGTTCACGTAGGGTTGCCAACCGTACTTTATAATAAAGTATTGTACGTTATTTCGGGTAAACGTACTTTATACTTTATTAGGAAAATAAAGTACGTGCAAATAGTTAATTTTACCAGTCAACGTTTTTAATATAAGAATTTTAGTACTGACTGGTCTTAAGTGCATCTTGATTAACAAACTAAAGGCTGGAAAACATAAGATTATATTGTGAATTCACTGTCGTGATAATACGGGCACAGGATTTATTCATTGTACGGGAGTCATCTTTTTAAAACGCAAAAAAAGGAACATAAAGACCATTATTTCTCTCAAGACTCTTAGGATTGATCTCAATCCGTCCTACACTACAAACAATTTTTTTAAAGACACTTACAAACGCACGCTTGGTATGCTACTAACCTGCCTGCTTAGACCTGCTGGGCTTCGGTTTGTCGTGCACGAGCTCTGAAGCCGGGACATCAGGCAGGTTGTCTGTCGGAACGCTGATACCCAACATTTCTTTGTCCAGATCCTCCTGCAAAGTACAAATTTGCATAATTAATAACCACGTCTACAAGAGGTATCGTATAACCTTCTATTGTAGCAGTAACTGCAGTTCGTTGATCTATTGACTAGTTAATGGATCATAAGGTCACAGGTTCCGTTTTCGATTCTCAACGTCGAAGCCGTTAGTCCTGCGCCTGATCTATCTCCGGTCGTGTCGGATTGGCGTCCCATCGGATCATGAGAGTTAGGAAACAGAGAGCGCACTTGTGTTTGCGCACACACTTGTACACTGTAATATCTCCTGTGCAGTCTTCGATAATATTGGCGGCCGTGTCCGAAAGTCTGGAGGACATTAGGTGTACCTGTTCCAACTCTTCGATTACGGGAAAGGCGACGTTATTGCTGATCGCGTCCGTAATCACGCGAAATCTCGCGTGATATGTCGTGCTGTTCCGCTATGTCGTTCACCTTATCCAGGTTTGAAACCCCTAATAGCCTAGGTTTCCGAGTTACGAGGTGCCTTGGCAGAGAATTCCATGCCTTTATGGTTCGGCAGAGGTATGAGGGCCCAAACTTGTTGGTACGCACTCTAGTCGACTCCACCGTGTAAGGATGGCATCTGAGCCCAGCACGCGTTGTTCTGGATAGGAAAGGGGAGGGCGGGATAAGGTGGAATAACTCTTCAGAGCACTCCCCGTGGTATATTCTGTAGAAACAAGCCAAAGAGGCAATATCTCTACGGAGTTGCAGAGGTTCCAGTGAACTCGTGACCTCTGGACCTCCGATGATACGGACAGCCCGCCGCTGTAACCTGTCAAGAGCATCTAGCAAGTACTGCGCGGAGCCATCCCAAAGATGAGAACAGTACTCCACGCAAGGGCAAACTCTCTGGGGCTATTACACCACTGTCAGAGCCTGCAGTAGCAGTAAGCTACATCCCCTTCTTAAAATCAGCTTAAGGTTCGACAGGATTTTAAGATCTACGTGGCTGCTGCACCTCTATCAGAGCCTGGAGTGACAGTGAGCTAGCAGCTAGCTACTTCTCTACTAAAATCAGAGTAGGGTTGTCTAACTCTAGGCATAGATAGGTAGGACCTTCAGGCTCTGCGGGGCTGGTGCACCACTAACGGAGCCTGAAGTGGCAGTAGGCTACCAGCTAGCTACTTCTCCGACTAAAATTAGAGTAGGGTTACCTAACTCTAGGCATAGGTAGGACTTTCAGGCTCTCTGGGGCTGTTGCACCACTGTCAGAGCCTGGGGTGGCAGTAAGCCACTTGCCCTTCTGAAACTAGTGTAGGCTTAGGTACGATTTTCAGGTTCTAGATGACTCTAGAGAGTACTACTTCTCCTACTAAACTCAACAGGACTGTACTACTCAAAGCTACCTACTTCTACGTCTCTTATACTACAAGTCTGCAAGCATACCTGTTCCAACTCTTCGAGTTCCTTCTCGAGCTCGTCCTCGTCGATATCGTTGGGGAAGGCGACATTGTTGCTGATCGCGTCCGTGATCTCGCGCGATATGTCATGCTGTTCTGCTATGTCGTCCATTATGTCGTGCACCTTGTCCACGTCACTAGAAAGAGAAGATTAAAGACATAGTTTAAATATTGCTTTCTTTCAGACGGTTTCTACACTTGAATTATACGAACATATAGAATAGTATGTCCATATAGAATATATGAGTTTTAGTTATTTTTATGGTGACTGCCTCGATGGCGCAACGATAGTGAATTCGAATCACGGTCCGACTCACAAAATGTTGTTGGCTTTTTCTGCTCAATAGTAGCTTTGAGTCAGGAAGTTGGTGGCGTTGCACACCCCCGTGCCTCGGAAAACACGTAAAGACGTTTGCCCTTGATCTCTCTTCGTTCGTGTCGGAGCTGATCATAAGAGTGAGGAAATATAGAGTACATTTGTGTTTCTGCACACACATGTGGTCTATAATATCTGGCCAGATTCAGTTCAGAATGTCCACCGTGACCAAAATTCAGTTTTGAGGACTTTTTGTTCTACTATGCATGAGTCGTCGTCGCATCGTTGCCATAATCCCAGGATAATAGCAAATCCTGTATCATTTCAATTATTTATAGATAAAGGACATCTGCATCAGATTCTATCTAAGACCGCTTTTCATAATCATAAGACCTATAACTGGATCATTGGGAAATCCCAGTTTTATTATTGTAAACTCAAACGCTGGTTGGCTGATCTTAAGAGTCGATTTATACACCAGCAAACACAAGGAAATGTACGTTTACAACAGCCAATCAGGGCGCATAATGGAACATTATATATTAATCAAATCAATCAAAAACTTATTTTCCCAATAACCCTAATGTTAGCTCATATGATAACAAAAATCTCTCTTAGTTACCAGAAATACGGTCTTCTTCTTAGATACGGTCGTCTTCGATCTTCTGCCGTACACGAAGTCTCTGGTTTAATTTCCGAAACGGGTATTGTAATTTTCTGTCAAAGAGATAGTCCGTAGCACAGAGGCTAAAACTATGCCTGGAGGAAAAAGAGAGTAAAGATACTAACATATCCTTATGAGCAAGTTTCATCGCGTTGGCCGCTTCGCGCATAGTGTTGAGTACTTGAGCGTTAGTGTTGGCTCCCTCCAGCGCCTCCCGCTGCGCCTCGATCTGCGTGAGCGTGCCGTCGATCTGCGTCAGCTGCTTCTCGTAACGCTTCTTGCGTTTTAGGGCGGCGATCGCGGCTGAATCAAGAAAACACAATTAGTCTTTGTTGTTATAATTCATACCTCATTCTTGGAGTTGGCAACAGGTCAGGATCTATATGTAGACTGGCAAAGACTGACCAGTTTAGTATCTTTTTCACCTCTGTCTGCTGGCCGATTTTAAATTAATATTATAAATCCGAATGATTTCTTATGATACGATTTATCGATGATATGTTTGTTTCCGCTTTCACGTCAGAAAAAAGTGCTATTACTAACCTAACCTCAAATTATGCAAGTGAAGCCGCGGTCGAAATCTAGTATGTTTAATAAAGTGTATATTCTCAAATATACAATGAACGAATGCAAATATAAAAAATAATGGCGAATAATCTAAATTCCGATGTTTTGCTAAAATTTTCAATAATAACTAACTGTCCCGACAGACGTTATCTTGTGACAAAAAATTTCATTAAAATCGGTCCAGACGTTTAGGAGTTTAATTACAAACACACGCACAGAAGATTTATATATGTAAAGATTATGATCGAATTTCCACCACTAGACGAACACTAATATAAATCCACATCAATAACTAGAACTTTCGTAAGTGTTCTTGTTTAAACATACCTATAGATATTTTAACGGAGTTTACTTAAATTGTCTACAATCTTAATATTTTCAGTATTTAATATTATTGTCTGCTTTAAGACAGTCAAACGTCGCAATTAGTTTTAAAACAATTTAAATAATATCGTCGAAAGGATAGGCAGTGGTGTACGACAACCATATTTCGCTAAGCATGATTGTAAGTCCCACTTACATACATAGAGAGCGAGCCTAACAGAAACAGAAAATACCAAAATACTATAATACTCGATCCAAGAACCGAACATGAAACCTCATGCACAGGATTTTCTCATTTTGATTCAGATTTTAATGTATAAATTTATAATTCTTTTACCATCTACCTACTCTAATAACTTTTGTGGGAATTGCTTGACATAAAAATCCAATATAGTGTTTGTGGAGGAACAGGGTGTGAAGTCCCTCCAACACTAAGGGAGGATCCTCTGACCAGGCTGGTTGATCGTGCCTGGCGAGCCGCGGCCCGACGGTTGATGTCGGGAGCTTGTATATATACTCAGTCGCTGTGTAAACTTCACTTGTGCGATGCAGAATAGTATGACGTCATGTGAAGTGCGATTGTATCGCCATCTGTTAAAGGTAGGCTGAAATTCTTCGTCTGTGCGGAGTCGCCACATGTTATTATTGGATTTTTAAAGCGCGATTCCATTAGGCAACTCTTGCATGCAAGTATGACGTCACATTTGCGTATAAGTTGCTTGCATTGGAAACATGTTTTCGAGAGTGTGCAAATTGCATGCACTTTTACTTGCATACAAGTGGAGATGTTCAACAATTGAGTAGGCCATAATGGGTGGAAGGCGTGCTCCTCAATAAAAATTATTATTTTCTCGTGCCTCGTGCCGGCCATAATGTCTGTTGGGTGGGCACCCAACAGACATTATGTTTCGATAATTTGTACAGCGATAGATATCATACGCACCTACACGTCACTCGTTCGAAATTCGAAACGTGCAACTAACGTTTGCGCTTTGCGCGTTCAATTTGCAGGTCACTTGAATAAAAATATGTACAAGTTCAAACTACCCCATAGAAGTTGTAACTTGTATGCAGGTTTGTACAAGTTGTATACAATTTGCAACTTGCATGCAAGTAACTTGCCTAATGGAATCGCGCCTTTATGTCAAGAAATTCCCTCGTGCTCGACTCGGGAATCGAACTTAAGACCTCATTTACAGACGATTCTTATGTAGATACATCTTAATACCTTTTTTTATCAGTTTAATCGTATTTCTGTATACATTGTAATAATTGTATTTCATTAGTAAATGGGGCTTTTTCATGTGCTTACGTCATTATTATGAATGAATCATAGACAATGATGAATGAACAAAATCTATTACGAGATTGTGTCTTAGATCAATGAGTATACATAAATATTGTCAATGCGGCATACCGGCAGCCAAACACAAAAGGTTTTTAATTATATCTCGCATTCCAAGACTTGACAGGTTATCAGTGAAGAAATACATCCAAGGAAAGAAAATATAAAGAAATAAAAATTACGGTCAAGTGTAAGTCACGCAAACCGAGGTCGTAATTTTTTAAGGACTCTTTTCGCACTAAGAATTCTTGTATCGCGGGTAACTTTACAAACATTCAAACAACTGAAACAAAGAACACCCAAACTCAGAACAATCTTTTGTAGGTCACACAAATGTTTTCCCGTTTGAGCATCAAACCCACAACACTTGGTGCAGTGGCAGGGATTGATTAATTGTTCAGATATTTATGTAGCTGACTGTGTGCTATTTATCCATTGTTCAGCTACATACATTACATAGCTGACTGTCAAACTTAATCAAAATATGTATTTACTAGCTGTGCCCGCGGTTTCACCCGCTATTATGATTACTGCGCTGCTCCCGTGGGTCGTAGCGTGATAATATATAGCCTATAACCTTTCTCGATAAATAAGCTATCCAACACTAAAATAATTTTTTAGAGATTAGTGCGTTCAACCAAACAAACGACAAACTCCTCAGGTTTATATTAGTATTTAGTTAGTGTATTATTTGCAAGCTACAGATATTTAATATAACCACAGCTTTCTGTTACATACTGTATAAACAATATCAGCCTTGAAATCTTGTAACGAAGAGTAAAACAATATCAATGCATGCAGAAATATCAATCTTATAGTCATTTGTAGCATTGATTTACAATTATATCATCAATACACAATAAACTGCCTTAGTAAGGCAGCATGCAGAATGCGACTGCTGTACATGAGGGCTTAGGTTTGACGCCCGGGCAAGGTGTTAAAATATTATTCAAAGAAGAATACAATTTTTTTGCTTCTTCCATCTTTTCTGGCTAAGCTCTAACTGCCTTCTTTCGGGTCCTTATTTAACTAAGGGCCGGTTTTTCAATCGTCAGATAACTTTTAACTGAAGAATAAATATGGCGGTATGACATATTTTCTATACAAAAACTGTCAAAACATCAACCATATTCCCCAGATAAAAGTTATCTGACAATTGAAAAATCAACCCTAAGTCTTTAAGATAATTTAACGAATTATGTTATAACTCACTTTTATTATAACATTAATAATTGCCACATTTTTAGACCCCATGCTGCTAATAACAAATTCCAACAGGAAAATAGAATACAACTTTAAGAATCACATTTGCACACTAGCATTTCTCATGGCTATGAAGTACTATTAAGTAATCTATAGCCATGAAACCAATAAGGTAGAAGAGTAAAGTAATATTTTTCCTTAATATAAAATTAGGTTCCATTTAAATAATGGCTACACTCATCTATAAAATAACAAGATACTAATTGTGTGCAGTGATTCACAATCCTAACTAATATTATAAATGCAAATGTGAGTTTGTTTGTTTGTTATGCTTTGACACCTTAACTACTCAACTGATTATTATACAATTACTGTGGTGGTAAATGTGGTGCTACTGTACTGCCATGGTGCTGGTTTTAATTTTCAGGCCCAAAACCAATCTAAAAATTCAGTCAAACAAAAAGATTTGAAAATTTGATTGATAGATTGATTAGATGATAGATTATCAACACCAATATATAACAAATAATGATACCATGTAAATACTTGAAAATGAGATGAAGCAATAAAACAGATCAAAATAAACAACCTATTTTCAGCAAAATATGTTAAACTCTATCTATTCCTGTTGTGTACCTATCGACTGCTGAAATGCCAGACATAACGGTGGACAAGTAGTCAACCACCATCACTGATATAGGTAATCTCTGTCATCAATAGGTTAACCAATGCATGGCTGCCAGCATACAAACATTATTCATTTATCATTATGTCTTAAATGGTTTAGCGCAGACAGGTTAAGTGGATAATTAACTTATAATTACTGATAACATTGCAACATACAGCAAGACTTGGGCCATAGTAACCTGAATATAACCTAGCAAAAGAGATATCTGTGTACAGGAATACAACATGTCTAAATATTATTAAAGCATAAATCATAAGGTATAAAGCGAAAGTGAGGACCTTCTAGATGCTTTCATGCAGTCATCACTTTCATTATGATGAATAGGACAAAACCTTTATTGTTTATAAAACAGCATAAGTATGTAAGAAATTGTAGGTGGGATGTGCCAACGGGATCGTTAATAAACGATTTAAAAAACAAGGTCACATATGCATGTCAACAAAGAACTACCTAGATCTTTGTATAAAAGGAAAATAATAATCTTGCATTATATCATTGTACACTCACCGCGCTTGTTCTTGGTGCCATGTTTTCTAGCTGTCTGTACTTCTACATCAATCTTCTTCTCTAGAAACTCCTGTTTTTTGAGCAATAGTTCTTCAGTTTCACGTAATTTTTGGATCGCTTCGTGCGTGGAAGGCCCCTTTTCTTCCTTCTTCCCGCCGAATAATTTCCCGAGAAAACTCATGTTTACAGTTCAATAATCCTAATAAATGCTAAATAAACACCGCGAAGAAAGAATTATTCACTAATTACGCAGAAAAAGCTTAAATTTGTGTTTCAATTCAGTTCTTTTACGGGAGTATGCGTCACCTATGTGACAATCAAAACATAGAATTTAGCAGTGCAAATAAGTTGAGTAAATATAGCAATCCACTTGTATTTCATAACTAGACAGAATTAACACAAAGTTTAGTAGTTGTATCAGAAGTAACATAATAATAATATTTTATAGATAATCAACAATATTTTCAAAAATTATTAATAATTCAATTTAAATAAACTGGAGAGTACAGGAATAATGAAGTTTCCAAACGCACCATGACTCAAGCTGTTTTCTGTCAAAACATAAACGCGCCAGATAAAATAGGTTCGTTCAAAGTGCTGCAATAACTACATAACTTTGTAGCTTTCTTATTTTGCAAATTTATACAACGTTCAGAACTATCAATTAATATTAATGTTAATAATAACTTAAAATTATTTTATTAAAATAATTATGGTCTTTTGATATGTAATTCAGTAATATCTTTAACATTTTAAGTAAATATGTAGTAGTGATTTCTAATAGTGGCTTATTGAAGAGTATTGGCTACGTATACGTAATTCAGAACGATCGTAAACATTTCATTTGTTTTGACTTCACTATTCAGTCAAAAGTTGACATCATTCGGCAAATCTGCCTCATGTGAAAATATTTCAAATTTTCTTTTGAAATAACTTATCTCGTTAAAATCTCTGAGTTAAAAGTTTATTAAATCATCAAAAATGGTTCGTGTGATAACTCAAGAGACTTACGACGAAGTCGTAAAGGAGAATATGGACGAATTTGATATGAGCCCAGACGAAGCTATAAAAGAGGCTGTTGCCCAATTTGAAGCACAGGTATAATCAAATAAACAGTTTTTATAATAAGTCAATTTATCTAGCGACGCTTAAACATTAAAAGCACATTGCAAATACGTTTAATACATAGTATAGATAACAAAAAAATATATTTAAATTACCGATGTTTTTGTTAGATCTTATGTCATTAGCTGATCAAATCCAGTTAGTCATGATTATAATGGTATCTAAGTGCGCAGTATATTATGTAGGAAGTACTTTATAGCTGCCTCTATATAGTAGTATCTATTGCAAACATTTATTTATTTATTTTTATTTTATTTATTTATAAAACAATATAAGCTTACAGTCTAGACCAAGGCACTTATATGTTAGGTGAACACAATTAAAAAACATAGAATAATGTACACACAAATGAAATACATAAAAAAGAAACATTACAAAAATTATTACAAAAACAGAAGATACTTAGAATTAAACAGGTAACATTATATTAAATTATTTAAATACATTATTGCACTTACTCTTACATTACCCGGTTGAGTGAAATAAATATCCACGTCCGGGAACCTTTCCAAAAAGTTATTTAACATATTAATTGCACAAGCCGTAGGACAATTCTTGGCGCGTGCTGTTCGCCATGAAGTAGGATAGGCTAAAAGTCTGTGTTGCCTACGGCCGCAACCGCGCAAATAGTTATCCGGCACATAGAAATACATGATAATCAAGTCAAACTAAACTTTGAATATTGAGTTAAGTTGTTGAAATAATGAGTGTTAATCATGTTAACTTTAAAAATGTATTGAAATTATAATACTAATAGTTTAAATTTTGGTTTTGCTTCGTTTACAACTAATTATAAGTTGCTTACAGCTTCTAAGCAAATAGTATAGACAGCCTCGAACTTGTTTCCTAGAGAATGTACAAAATTTAATTTGTATAATATTAGACAAAACTTTTTACTGTATATTTCTTCCTTATTTCTTAATTGCTATTATGTTTTTATTTAAGCTGTCCCAATGTGAACTTAACAAAAAAAAATACTACCTATGTTAATTTGTTAAATACAGCTAAATCAAATATGATGCATTTAGGTATAATACAAATGGTACTAGATAAATCATATATTAATCAAATAAAATGACTATGTTATAAAAATAGACATGTAATTATAACAGTAATTATATTTTAATCACCAACCTTGATATTTTATAATAAAATTTCAAAGAACTTATACTCAAAAATAATGAGTCAATGTTGGGACAATATTACCTTATATGTAATTTTTGAAGTGAAATTAAATTAAATAATATTTATTCATCCAAATATGGGTATACAAACTTTTTAAAGTTGTTGATCATTTCGGCCATATTCAACATTTATGCTGCGAAAAAAATATTGGTTAAATGACATTAATGTTAAATTTATTATAATTTGATAGTCACATAGTATTTTAATTTGCATAATCATTATATATTTGCATGCATTAATTAATGTCATAGGTTTTTATCAGATAAGAATTATTTTATACTTTAAAATTATAGTATAAGTTTTCAAAAAAGATGTATACAAGTATATGCTTGTATACATAAAAGTGCATTGTAAATAGCTTATAAGTAATTATGTCATATTTTTTATTATGTACTACCTGTAATTTTTTAAAGGGAAATAAATTTTTTATTATTATTATTATTATATATGCATTTGGCATAGGTTTGTGCTCTAAAGGTTTGAAACATTTTCATATTGTATTAATCTTCATAAATAATAATATATATAATATAAATAAAAATAATCTTTATATTTTCAGGGAGTGGACTTATCAAACATAATAAAAGACCTTGCACTTGGTTCTGGAGACAACCACCTGGTATCAGAGACTGTGTCAAAACTTAAAGAGCTATGCGCTTATGATAAACATGATTTGAATGCTGTTGTTAAAGAATTGGATGTTTTAAAGGTGAGATGGTTGCTTTGGCCATCCCTATGGACTCGTTAGATATAGGAGTGTCCTACACTGATTTTAAGGATACAAATAGGAATAAAAAGGTTTATACTGTTGCTAAAGGGGTGTTTAATAAACTAAAAGTAAAAGTGTTACTGGACCCGTTTTTCCTGATGTGGGGACAAATTGAACTGCTTAGTCTCAGCTATTGCCCAGATGAAAAAATACTAAAAAATAAATATATTCAGCTTATAGCTATATTACCAATTTAAGTCTGTAATATAGCTGTAATCTCTTCAAAAACGTAGCATACACCACCTTTCTTTAAAATAATGGTACATCCCCGGGTAATAATAATTTATAGCTATTGAAATGTATGTATGTAAAGTTAAGATTTAAAACGGTAAAACCAAATAATATATATAATATAATGTGGCAGTCGATTACAATAACCACACCACCACCGAGGCCGATGAATAAGTAATTAATAAGTCAAGAACTGCATAAAAGATATACTTATACATTTGAAGTGTGTAATTCCATACAAATAGCTATTAATAATTAATAAACAGTATACTCATTACATAATAAATCAACAGTATCTAATTGTCTTTTACTATTTAATTTTCAGAGTGAATGCAACAAAGACATAGCTCGCCGAGTGATGGCTGGCAAAGATGGTGCATACAAGATACTTGTAGACCTGATGTTCACAAAACAGCTGTTGCAGCAGCTGAGTGACCGAGATGTGAAGTTGATGACAAATGTATTAGATACACTGACAGCTTTGATGGAGATGCAGCCAGATTTGTTGGATGCTAGGGGTGTGGATTTGATTAAGACGTAAGTGAAGAGTAGTTCTGAAGCACTTACAGCTTAGTGAGGCCATTATACTGTTATTATATACCGGGTGTGGCTCGTAACAGGAGCAATAAATTAAAATAATGATTCCTTAGGGTATCCACAGTTACCTTTAAGTGATCATAATTTTTCAAAGAGTTTAACATCGAAGAAATAGTAATTTAGTGTTACAACCCAAAATCAATGGTTTTACCATCGCAATCTGTCCGTCCGTCCCTCGTCGGTCGTTAGATGTCTTGGTACCGGGCGTTTCATAACAGTAGGTAATGTTTCTAATTGAGAACTTAACAAAACTCCACAAACCATACTTAGGCGTTCGAACTTTTTAATAATTTTACATTGATTGATTCTAAATTATAAAACCTTTAACTATTGACAATGCGAGTTGACAAATCATCAATACCCAATATTAAAATGGGACGTATTAATTACGACGCTCGTGAATTGTGCGATATGATTCTATTGTATGGAGAAGCCAGAGGAAATGCGAGCAGAGCTTTAAGTTTATACCGCGATCGGTATCCTAACCGGAGGCATCCCGCGAACGGCTGAGTTATTGTCAACGCCGTACAACGCATGCGGGACAACCAGCCCGTGGCCGGCGAGATGTAGCCTGCACACGGTCCAGGTGCTGCATCCAATGTACGTCTGACACTAGAGCGGCGAATCCTGCAGCATTTTCGAGATCGTCCGACAACCAGTACCCGAAAAGCAAGTCTTGTACTTACATACATACATAGATTCACGCCTGTTTCCCAGAGGGGTAGGCAGAGACTGCGGATTTCCATTTGCTACGATCCTGACACACTTCTCTTCAAAGCAAGTCTTGTGTTTGGGATAAATAATAAAACTATACACAAAGTTTTTAAGCAGAGCAAGAAATACGCGTACAAATTTTTAAAAGTTCAGGCTTTGTTGCCACTAGATTTCCCTGTACGATTGACTTATTGTCAGCGGTTTTATCTCAGTGCCCCGGACAAAATATTACCTTTGTGCGAAATGTCATATGGACGGACGAATCCACATTTACCAACAACGGCTAATGGAATAGTAAAATACGCATTATTGGAGTGGCAACAATCCTCTTGTAATGAGGCAAACAGCTCATCAATACCGCTTCTCTGTAAGTGTGTAGGCAGCCATCCATGGCAACACAGTAATTGGCCCAGTCTTTATCTATGGCACTAGAATAATAAATAATGTACGTTTTTACAAGTAATTAATGACACCATGGATGAATATTTTAACAGTTTGCCAGAAAACATAAGAAACGTCACATGGTTTCAACTTGACGGAGTCCCCGCTAATTCTGTAATAGCAGTACGACACAGGCTGTCAGAAATCTTTGAAGATCGATGGATCGGAAGGTACGGCCCTAAACGTTGGCCCCTGAGGAGTCCCGACTTAACGTGCTTAGATTTTTCCTTTGGGGGCGGTTAAAGATTTTGTTTATTCTGCTGAAGACTGTCGAAATGTTAAAGAACAGAATTTCACAGGCATTCGAAAATATCCGGCAACGTGATCTTGATGCAGTGTATAGAAATACTTTATTACGTTATGAAGCATGCAGATAAGGAAACGGTCAGCATACTGAAAACATTTTAATAAGTTTTATTGATAATGTTTTTTGTATATGTATTTTAATAAAACGCGAGTAATTATCTAAAGGTTTTAATTATTTCATCCTTATCAAGTAGCTAAATATTTAACAGAATCTTTGAAGTGTATCTGTCCTTGATGTGCCTGTTGAGTTCTTTGTAATTGTTCGTAAAATGGCACCGTAGTGTGCCGACTAGACACGATGTTGATTGTTTGTTATACATTGCTGGTGCGATTAACTTTGTTAGAAATTTAATTTAATTAATTGAATCCACATGGACACGATTAATGATAAGTTAAAATACCTATATTTAAATTATTTGCTCCTGTTACAGGGCACAACCTGTATATTATTTAGGTAATGTAATAGCCGCCCCCATAGAACGTAGCCCAATGTTAAAATAATAATATCCTCCAGATCGAATATCGGCCACGGCGTCAAGTACGCAGGAGATACTATAGTGCACAAGTATGTGCGCAAACTCAAGGGCACTCTCTGTTCCCTAACTCTCATGATCCGATGGGAAGGTAATCCGACACGACAGGAGAGAGATCAGGCGCAGGACCAACGGTTTTACGTGCTTTTCGAGGCACGGGGGTGTTTAACACCGCCAACTTCCTAACTCCGGTCTGCTATTGAGATTTCTTAACTGAAAAACCCAATAACTTTTTGTTGGCCCGACCCGGGATTCGAACCCGAGAACTCATGCACAGCAGTCGCATTCACTACCGCTGCGCCACGGAGGCAATTAGTAGCCCAATGTTATATGCCCACCTCAAAGAATAGACCGTCTAGCGTAAAACTTTTATAGATTAGACTGATAGTTCCTAATGAGATACCGCAATGAAACAACAAAAAATTGCATACAATAATGTATATAGTGCGTGCTGCCTCATATTTTTGGAAATGATGTGTCTTTTAAAATGTTAATTATCGTTCATATATCGTAATACTGTAATCGTTACAAAAAGATGGTCGTAATTATCGTGATTCTCTGTTAGATAATTCCCTATAGTTAGTAGACAACTCTGTGAGTTGCACATTAATCTTAACTCCTATTGCGTGGGCTAAATGTGGGTATCTTTTTCTGCCTTTAAAAGATTCATGCCTGCGGTTTTCAAAACTGCTTTCTCGGTGGCATCATGGCAGAAGGCGCTTATGATAACGTGGTGCGTAAGATCCCGAATTCAATTGACGGCTGGGCTAAGCCGGGATTATTTATTACGGAACAAGGGATTCTGGTTTATTTTTTAGAAAATTTCTATTTATAGTCCAGTGCCTGGTGCCTATTACATAAGAGCTAAACAGTGTAGGCTACGTAGGCTTTCGAAGAAATACAACCATTATATCAAGTAATATAATATCACTGATATATTTTCCAGTATCCTAGACAACGTAGAAAACGATGACGTAATCATAGCAACTCTTAGATGGACAACAACTTGCTGTATCAAGCATGAGATGAACAGACAGAAATTGTTCGGACAGAACATTACTGAGAACTTGAAACTACTACTTAATGTGTGTGGCAATCAAAAAGTAAGTGAAAGATATTTTTATATTATTTAATAAAAGTAAAATCCCGTCCTAGTTATAATTATAGCTTAGTGGTTTATGTGGTCGCTTCGCCAAAGACACTAACGACGAGTGTTGAAGGTTCGATCTCCACACGGAACAAAATTAGTTTGATCCAAAAATAGTTAATTACTCTGAGTTTGGGTGATCTCTGTGGTGTTTGAATGTTTGTAAATTAACCCGCAACACAGGAATAACCGGTACCGGTGGTATTTTTGTTGTATCGTTCGAATTACCATGAATCATTATGGCAGATTTTTCTTAAACATTACATACCTACACATATTATCATATGTGTGTTTTAAGAAAATCCGCCGTCGCTACTGTTTTGTCTCCGTTGTCTGTGTGTCGGCTTTATTCCTAAGAAAGAGGCAAAAAAATGTCAAAAAGCAGTTAACCTTTAAAATTTTCTTATTTTTATTCCAGCTCTTAAGCGAAACTCTTCAAGTGATTAGAAAATTAACGTTAGACGATGATGTGCGAGTCGAGTTTGGAAAAGCTCATGAACATGCGAGAGAACTTGGTGCTCAGATGTTAGAGCCATTGGCCAACCTATTAAAAGGTAATGGACCATTTACAATATATTTTTTGCGTTGCTTTTAACAAATTATTTTTATTCGATTATTATTAAAATGTTATTGTCATTCGAATCGTATTCGATACGCGCGCTGATTTGAATGTAATATGGTACGCGAGAGGTAGTAAATAATAATATTTACTAGTACTCGCGTATCATGTACCGTTGTTTATACATTCGAATACAATTGTGTGCAACGCGGTATTTACTAGCTCGCGTACTATGATACATTCGAATCAATCATACTGTTATATTCGAATACAATGAAGGCTATCTCGTTTAGATTTATACCTTACTATCCAGTAACGCTGGATGTGTTACTGGATAGTAAGGTTTAGACGTGAAACTCTATAGTCACTTAAATAGTAAACGCATCGGTAATATTTAAAACCAGTTGCTCCCCAAGTATATTCCACTGAGACGCATATTGGAATGAACAGAATCCTAGGTTGAAATAAAACTATTTTATGCGTTGTTTAATCTTTAAAACACTATTATTACCTACATAATTTTGAACCTTTACACCACTATTGTTCAACACATTTTAAGGGATTAAAATTGTGTAATAATATTATTTAAAATAAACAACTCGATAAGATCCGAATCCGATCCATCCATGACATGGTCTATCTATGCCAAATTTTATTCAAATCCGTTCAACAGTTAACGTGTGACAAACTTTCGAACATCTTTACAAACTATCATATTTATAAGACTAGTACGATTCGTCAATCTTTATAGATTGAGCGCACCCTAGATAATTTAAACTATGAATGATATTACAAGCCTTGTTGTATTTTTTCTTCGGACAAGTTTTTAGCTCTAAAACTACTAGTAGTATAAAAATAGTCATAAAATGGTATTTATATAAGATTTTATTGTGTAAGCCAGCAGTAGCGGGCGCGCCCGCTTTGCCTGAGGTCTCAGGATCGATTCCCGGATAAAGCGAAGTGTTAATAGGTTTTTAAATTAGGGTATTCTAGGAAGCAGCACGGCTTTTAAAATCTTCGGCTCTTCGAGGATGAAATGCTATAAAAGCTATTTTAGCGAAAATTTATTATCGATGTAACCTTATATTCATTTTTTCGTGCTGCGTCGACATGTGCATTTAGAACCGGGACATATGAAAAAAAAAAATTTAAACCCCTCTGAAATTACCGCAGCATAAACACTTTTATTTAGTTGTATATAATACTTCAACTTGACACAAATTATAATAATTATTATAAAACATAAAGAACAAAAAACTATGCTCACCAATTTTAGTTGTTTTATGATAACCCTCAAAACAAAAAAGTAAAGAGGAAAGTAAAACTGAGTTTTTGGCTCCCCTGGAAAATATTATTTTGGCTTATACGACATTTCATCCTCGAAGGGTCGATGTGACCGCAATAAATCTAAAAACGTGAGATTAAAAAGCAAAGCTCACGTAATAAGTTTTAATACACCCTTCGGAGAAACATGCGTGAGACTAAGTATCTTTTTATTCAACAGAGAATACAAAGCCGCCTCTAGTATCAGAACTGATGTTGACTATCGCGACGCTCTTAGTTCGAAACGAGTTGTGCAAGATGGTGGCCGAGAGCGGTGTCGGGGCGATATTCACAGCGCTCGCTGATAACTACGATAATGTGGTTGTCGTACAACAAGCTAATAAGTTGTAAGTATATTTTTATTTTTATTTGAAAAAGACACAACTACCTCGGTAGGAATAATTCCTGTAACGCGGGGCCTTTACAAACATTCAATCTAGCGGTGGGCTAAAATGTAATTTTTAGTTAATTATTCTGTTAAATGCTAATGTTAAATAAAAATTAGCATGTTATTTAAAGTGTTAATTCTTATAACATGTTAAATAGTTAAACGTACGTAATACGTTGATTTAACTGTTAAGTTAAATGAATGTGTTATATACATTTAAACTATTAGTCATGTTAGCATATTAGCTTGTGACTTACATGATGTTAAAATTGTGAATGTTAACATGTTTCTTTTTAGTGATTTTATTGAAGTGCTGATATAAAAACATGCGACATAATTAGTTAGATCTATGAAATTTTCTTCATACTTTTACAGGCTAAGGACTGTCTGAATATTTTAAATATAAGAAATCAAATTAAAATGTTTAACCGTGATGGTATAGTAATGATGGCACTGACGTAAAAAAAATTACGTTATGTTAAAAATAACATTTTGGTGTCAATTATTTTAACATGTTTATTTATTTTTATAACTTTTAACATCCATCTTTAATTCAAACAACGGACACAAAGAACACCCAGACTCGAAACAACTATACTTATGTGTTAAACAAATTTTTGTCCCGTGTAGGGATTGCAGCGATAACCTTTTGTGAGATCGTTGGACTGCCACGCAGAGGTGTTGAGTACGATCCCTAGGCGCGCACCTCTGACTTTTCGAAGTCGTATGCGTAATTAATAGTTAATTATCGCTCGCTTAACGATGAAGTAAAACATCGTGAAGAAACTTGCATGTCTGAGAGTTCTCCATAATGTTCTCGAAGATATGTGAAGCTTGCCAACCCGCACTGGGTCGGCGTGTTGGACTATGGTCTAACCGGTGTCATTAGGATAATTTAATACTAATTGATATTATTATATATTTTATTTATTGAGTTTAAAAAAGACAGCCTCGCTTTAGGAATGATTTTTGTGCCGCGGGGAGCTGCACAAACGTTTAAACAATGGAAACAGAACACCCAGACTCGGAATAAGCATTTGTGGATCAGACAAATGTTTGTCCCGTGTGGCACTCGAACCCACAACACTCATCGTAGTAGCAGTGGCGAAGCGACCACTTAAAACATTACACAATCCGTGCAGTTTTGGATAACTGTTATTGTAGGCAGTAGTGAATAAGACTTGGATTCGAGCCGCAATGGCTTTATTTATTTTTTTGGCAAATGGCTTTATTTATTTATTTATTTAGGACCACCAGCGATTACAACAACAATACAATAAAAATAGTATAATGTGAGGCTTGTGTTAGTTACGTAACCTTTTAAGGCGGCCACAACATGCACAATTAATAGCTTAGCTTAGTAAATATCGAAAAACAGTTTAAAAGAAATATTGCATAACAAATAAAAAAATATTAAAATAAAATCAATATCATATTTAAACAAATAATTCATAATTTAGCATAATATTATTCGTTAAATTAGAATTACGGTGTTAAAATTCAAAATACCATCACATTACATCACAATAGGTACAAAAAAGATTTTAGAAATTTGGAAAAGTGTTAGATATGACGAAAATTACATTAAAATATATAAGTCTTGGGCTCGAGCCGAAGGTCTAGCTTTAAGCTAAATTAAAAATGTCTCTTTAGAAAGCTCAATAACACTTTGTTATAGGGCTTTGCTAGCGACAAAAGTTTAATTTGTAACGCTAGACT
The DNA here is from genome assembly GCA_963675205.1 of Catocala nupta. Lineage (NCBI taxonomy): Eukaryota > Metazoa > Arthropoda > Insecta > Lepidoptera > Erebidae > Catocala > Catocala nupta. The sequence goes on along the minus strand of OY776102.1, from coordinate 20,444,461 downwards.
GCCTAGCTTTACAAATTAGCGGTTGTATGTAAACACCTATGCTTTGTGGCGCAGCAGTACCTATTGATTGATTGTTGTGCACAAGGTCTTCAGAATGCTATTCCAGGTATGGAAACAAAAAGGTACCGAGGTTTCTATCAAGAAATTCTTAAAAGCAGCCATGATTCATTAAAGAAAATAGGTTCAAAATAAACGCTTGTCATCCACTTATATTTTTTATTATTTAGCAGGGTAGTTCCATAGCATGCCAAATTATATAAACATTAAGTATATTATGTAAGAATAAATTCTGGTTTTTACTCATATCGACTATTATTAATTTCCATGACAACTGAGACCTACTGATTTATTTGCTCGACAAGGCACGTAACCTTACAATCATATAAACATACAATAATATAAGCTATACAATTAAAATGCTCGATCAAAACATATCAAAAATTCACAGAAGCACACTACAGCGCGCTAGCCCAGCATACTACTGTCAAAAGTTTATTCTATAATTCTGGACACGCCTCTGCATGTCAGAGAAACTATAAATCTACGAAAACTATTATATTACTTCTACACATTAGTACTAGAATGATTAAAACCCACACATCTTCTCAGCAGACTGATAATGCGACCTCAAAAACAAGCACCTCTGATTATCCAAAAACAGAGATTTCTTCTTCACAATAATCTCATTCTCCAACAAAGACCTCTCATGTATCAATTCCGCTCTCAACTTCTCCGTTTCCAAAGACCTCTTCTGTAACAAACTCATACAGTCGTTCAGATCTCTGACTTCTTCAATCAGAGCAATGAGAGATCCTTCTCTGCAATTCTCCACGTTTGGCCTGCAGTTCTTCGTGTTTAATCGCGTCTGAGCTACTTGTATTCTCTGGGACACCTTCATCATTTCTTCATGTAAAGTCTCCAGAATGTTTTCGGTCTCAACTATCTTTTGTAAAGTCAAACGAAGTTGGTTTTCGAGGTCGATTTTGACCTGTTCGGTTCTAATAATGCGTTCGCTCAATGATTTGTTAACTTTAATGTCTTGAGAGCGTAGATCTCGAGCCGTGTTGATGAGAACTGCGTCAACTTTAGCGCGAAGTGCTTTGGATTTATCGATGGATGTTTTGAAGTCGTTTAAAGCGTTGATCGTGTGTTGTTCCCATGATGGCACGTTGGATTGACCTGGCAAATAAATTGTATTATAGAAATGATTGCCAAATAGATATGATTTAGTACATGCAATCCAGATGATGTGGTTATGGGTGTGTACCAATGTAACATATAATTTTGAAAGTTAGCATTGTTGTGACTTTCGTTTTAGAGATTAAGATAATTAAAGATCAAACTATCTTGTAAATAAAATTGTAAAACTAGTCTTTAAGAAAATCAATATATTGTCATAGGAAAGATGAATATCTGAGTTTATGATTTTAGGATAATATAAACTGAGTGACTGCCTAGTGGCGCATCGGTAGTGAAAACGGTCTGCTGCGCATAAAGTGTGGGGTGAGATTGGGCAAAATGTTATTGGGGTTTTTTGTCACGAAATTATCTATAGCAATACAGAGTCTAAATCTATGCCCGATAGACTGTGACTGTAAAAAAACCGGATGGCATGGGGTGTATCATACTTTTACCTACACTTGATATACGCGAGATATAAGCGTCAGACTATGTATCTGTATAAACTGGGTGTATTTTTTTACAATGTCATATTCCTTTATAATTTCTTGCTATGCTTAAGTAAAATACAAATAAAATATACATTTTAGCCTATTTATCTATTTAATCTAATAGTCATTATGCCATGCCATTAAGCCCACAGAAATAACACACACAATCGCGCCGGCGCGTGTGTGTGTTATTTTCATAATCTTTCATACTAATTCAAACAATACAAAAAACCGCCACCTGTGCCACTCCGTCTCTGCTGTCTGTGGGAAGTGGGCTTTACTCTCCTTCTTTCCAAAAAATGTGCTATCCCTTCATAATAAATAATACACAAATAATAACAATAAAAATAGTAAATAATATACAAATTACCTTCAGAAAGCCTCGTAGCTCCCGAAGAATCCTTCACATTCAAAGACTTAGTCTCCAAATCCACATTATCCGTCTCATACTTAAACGCCAAATACTTATCGCTCCAATCTCTTTCCATCCAATTCTTCGAAGCTACATTCATATCCAACTGATACTCAACTTCCCTCAACAATTCTCTATGCAACTTCTTCACATTTTCAATCAAAGCGAGCTCAGTAAACAGATCTTCTTGAGGCTCATCGTAAATCAAATCCGACTGCATTCTCAATCTTCTCATATCCAAACATTCTTCGGTGATATATTCTGGTATTTTCGAAGTGTCTATAGCATTCTTCAGTTGCTGTCTTTGACTTTCCAGCACATTGATTTCGGCATCCATATCTCTAATAGCTCTTTCCAACTCCGATTTCCAGTAGTTGATATGTCTTGCTCTATGTTTTAACTGATCTGTGCTGTCTCTAAAGTCTTCACATGACGTTTGGTTGACCTTTATTATCCCGTTTTTGGTTATTGCCGTGTTGTCATCAGTGGTTTTTATAATGTCGCCTTTGAGGATTTTTTGGTTGTGTTCGTGCCACACTTTGATGGTGGATAGCGCGTGGTTTTTGTCGCCGAATGATAGGTAGTCACCGTTTTCGGCTGTTGTTCTCAGTCTTGCCGACATTGTTACTTTTCTTTGTTAAAGTTTTGTAGTTTATTAAAATGTTATTTATGAAATTTTTGAGTCTAGCTTTTAATATTGCTTTAGTTAATGATTTCGTTCCAATTTATATAGATTTATAGTTTAAGTATTTCTATTTATTTGTATATCGTTTACCGTAATTATGGAAGTTAACCCGTCGAGCGTCTGATTAAGAAAGTGAAAGTAAGGCCTTGGTGGTTATGTACATTTGGTATTCACACGACACACGAGAGGTTAAAAAGTAATCTCAAACTGGCTGTTATAAGAGTACCTATATAAAATGTGAAAAAAAGAAAGTGGATCCGCTAAAAGCCAAACAGTAGTTTAAGTTCTATGTGTAGTATTTGCACAAACTTTGGAAATTTAGGATAGTTATTTCTTTACCTTAATATTTCTAAAAACACGACACGCAGTTATTTGTAATACATAAATTAATATAATCAGACTTATAGTTTTGTATCGAATTTTACTAAATTCCGGAGTAAGTTAAAACTGTACTTTATTCACAAATTTTACCGCAGTTATTTTATTTATACAATTTTATTACAATTAAATATTTGGATTATTTTTTAACTTCGGTAGCAGAATTATTAAATATACAATATGCTTTCTAACATATTCAGAAATAAAACGCCTTTTTATAATAATTTTGGAACACACGTCTGCTTACGATGACGACTCCCTAACACAATGTTTGTAAATACAAAAGCTTGACTATATTACTGCAGGGGTATCGAGTAAACATTTTTCAGTTGCCATGGCAACAGGGGCTGTCATAGGGACGTACTACATTCCCTAGGGAACCCCTCACTTAAAATGTATAAACTCGTTCATAATACTGTATATCGGATCCACAAATTACGAAGATAATAGTAAAATAATAGGAGCGCCTCGGTAAATCATATCAATTGGTTCCATATATTTGTTTATTTTGATTCTTATCATACTGATTTTGATTGTACGAATGGCGTTGTGGGTTAGGTGATCGCCTCGCTACTTACCATTATGAGTGTTGTGAGAATCGCACGCAAGAACAAAAAATTGTGTGTTTGGTAATCATTGTTTCGAGTCAGGATGTTGTTCGTGTCCATTGTTTGAATGTTTCTAAAGTTGCCCGTGACACAGGAATTAAACACATTGTGGGTGCAGTCTTTTTAAAATAATAAAGACCATCATTGACCATCGCATGGTATACGCGCATTTTTCGGCGAAAGTAGAGACTTTCTTTAATTAAGGTTCGTAGCAGACGAGCCAGTTATCTAAAGCTAGTAATTCTAAAGAGACGAGTCAAACCGCTGCTTATTGTAGGAGCAGTCTTTTCAAAATAATAAAGACTATCATTGTCATGAAATTTCGCCATGGTCCATTGGCATAGTATACGCGTATTTTTCGGGGAAAGTAGAGACTTTCCTGGACTATGGTTGGTAACTGACGGGCCAGTTACCTAAAGCTAATAATTCTAAAGAAACAATAGTTAAACCGCTGCTTATCATAAACTGAATAGATGGCTAACAAACACACGGTCTGCCCGATGATAAGCAGTTACCGATGTGATGGGTCGAGAAAAAGAGGGTAAAAGAAGGAAGGCACTAGGTCCCTTCCTTCTCTTACCCTCATTTTCCGCCGGACCGGTCTCACTCGAAAAACGAAAGATGACTAAATTAATGAACCAAGCATGTTAATACTCATACTTATATTATGTAACACCAACTGTACACATGTTTAGATAAAGAAACATAATATGTTATCTTATCCTTAAAAACTTATCTTAAAAAAAGAGTTAAATGTCGTGTTCTTTTCTAATAAACTGCGATAAAATATGTAGGTATAGTAGATTAGTTTCAATTATAATAGACGTTTGAATATGAAGTTGCCGCTATGTATTTAGAAAAGGGATTAAAAATAATAACCATCAAAAATACTAATTGCACAGCAAAATTTGCTCACTAAAATATATCATAACAAACATCTATACGCCTCCAATCACTGCATTGCGTCTCGGAAGGATTAGGTTATGTTAGGTTCCTTCTTTAACCCACCCAAAAATAGGAAGTTTAATCTCTTTATATATATTTTGGTGTGCAATTAGTATTTTTGGTAAGCATATTTTGCTGTGTAATTAGTATTTTTTATTTTTTTGCTGTGCAATTAAATACTAGCCTTTGGAAAATCGATAACCTTGTACAATATTGATATAATAGATTAAATATTTATCAAAAAAACTATTCCTATTTATTGAATGGCCAATTCAAATTATATATCTATTTTTCTTTTTATCTATAGTTGCTTGTAGTTAGGCCTATGGTTTGAATTAAATTAACAAAAACATCAACCATCATGTAATTATGGCGAACTAAAACCACGAATACTGTCAGGCACTAAGCGATATAATTTTAAACACAAATAGTATAAAAGGTTATCGATATTAATTATTATTGTTAATACATGTTATTAATAGTCTAATCTTGTAATATAAATGAAATTTTATAGTACCTAACCATTGCATTTTGTACAGAAGTTTGTTTGTTAGAATTTAAGTCAGAAACTAACCAAATGTTAATACATAATACAAGTTTTGCTGTGTCACGCACACTCCCCTCTCATATGTCATGCGATATTTATACGCTGCATAAATATACTTCACCATATTCCTTTCGTGATCTATCAACATAAAACTTGTTTTATGCTTCCATATACTAAACCTACACATAAGTGGTCATATAAATTATAAAGTTTATGGCTTGTAATGGAGTTTATGCTTTTGTTTGTATGTGATGAAGGGGTTTTGTTATTCTGTTTTCTGTTTCGAATACGACAAATGGATATACTCCTATAATGTCCTCCGAACCGAATTTCGGTCACGGCGGCCAATCTTAACTGAGACTGACCATGTGCGCAGGAGATATTATAGTGCAAAAGTATGTGCACTCTCTGTTCCCTAACCCTCATGATCCGATGGGACGGATAATCCGACGCGATCGGAGAGAGATCAGGCGCAGGACTAACGGATTTACGTGCTTTCCGAGGTACTGGGGTGTCTAACACCGCCAAATTCCTAACTCCGGGCTCGTATTGAAATTTCTTAACAGAAAAACCCAATATGTTTTTGTTGGCTCAATCCAGGATTCGAAACTGTGACCTCATGCACAGCAGTCGCATTCACTACCGCTGCGCCACGCTATATCCCTAAAGGGAAAGTATATATGCATTTCATGAAAATTTCGAGAGCTAGTTTTATGGTCTACATAATTATAAGGGTAAATGCATTGTCGTTTACCGGGTAGACTCCATGCTGCAACTAAGAATTTTTTTTAAGAAACACTATAACACTTTGCCCGATCTGGGAATCTAAGAGAGGTGCCTCATTAGTGCGTTGCGTTGCGTCGTCGCAACGGATCAACGCATTGTATGCCACATCTGTGCTGCGACGACGCACGACGTCGCAGCGCAAAAGGGCGACGCACGCACTGATTTCAGTCTTCATTCCACAATGGATCGGAACACTGTCCGTCGTCGCGCCGGAGCTCCGACGGCTCAGCGCAGCACCCTGCCCCCGTTCCGTTTCTTGTCCGTCGATCCGTTAAAACATCGCGTGCGACGACGCAACGCATTAATGTGGTATCACCCTAATCCATGCACCGTTGTGCCACCAAGGCAATTATCTAATTAAGTTTTTAAAACTTTGATGGTGAAGCGAGGTATCTTTCGCCCAACCGCTGCCGTCGCGCCGGATGTTTTAATTCCCACACGTGACAATTGTTTGTTTGATCCACAATTTTTTGTACTGCGTCTCCTTTAATATTTTAAATTCTCAGCGATACGATAGTAAATAAAATGAGTTTTCTCTAAGAAAATAAGTATGTTAAGAAATATTTTTCTATTTACAGGATAACAGCCCTGGCCGGCAATGACGACGTGAAAAGAGATCTGGTCAAAGGTGGCATCGTCCCAGTTGTGGTATCCGTCCTGCATAGGCATTCCGTAAGTTAATAATAACTCCAATCTTTTCTTTTGTACATATTAACGCTATAGCAAATATCCAAAATACCCTTATCCTAAAACAGCATCAAAATTGGTTGCAAAATATGGAAGCAATTAATATATAAAATTTTGGTATGAGCGTAATTAGGCGCTTAGGATAGGGTGTATTTTATTTTACTTTATTATGGCATAAATCGTTATTATTGGTATTTACCTCGCACACCTGAACTTAAATAGTGGTGATGTCACATTCCAGTAAAGAAAATAAAAAAACGTCTTTTTTATCATTTTACAATTAACCCCTCCTACCAAATTCTGAAGATCTCAAAATTTAATTTCGCTTAGATTTAAATAAATCCAGCTGAAATATAAAAAATATAAATAGGTATATAATATACTTTATTAACAACAATGTAAATATTATAGTATAGAAGTCATAGAATATTCTTAAAGTAAATGTAATATTTCACAATACCAACAAACATCAAAACAGCTGTATTTACAATTCAAACGAAACAATATCATACAACATATTTCATATTCGCTCGTTAGTAAGGAAACACAAATTTCGAGTTCATAGTCATCGCCTCCATAGCTCAGGGGCAGAGCACTGGTCTTGTAAACCAGGGGTCGAGAGTTCAAATCTCTCTGGGGGCATCAATTTTTGTAATATTATTTTTATATTTTTACAAGCAAATTCTATATAATTTTTTTCATATTTTGTTACATAATCGTAATTTTACATGTATTTTTTTATACATTTCTAGTTAAGTTTTTTCGATGAAAAGTTTATGCAAAATATAAATATAATCTTTAATGATAATAATTTTTTTTCAACATTATTATAAGACGAAAATATTAAAATAAATTTAATCAATATAATTACACAAATCCATACAATAAAAGAAAAAATGATTGTTTGTTACCTTTTCACAATAAAACAACTTAACCGATTTTGATGAAATTTTATATGGAGTTACCGTATGTCCTGCAGAATAACATAGATTACTTTTAATTTATTTAAATAATGTAATCTCTGGAACTACCGGTACTAGACATAAAAACATATATTACATTTTATAGCCGACTGAGTTTTGCCCGCGGCTTTGCTTGATTGAGTAAAAGTACTTGTTTTTAGATGAAAGGTACCCTAATCAACTGATCACTATAAAATTTTACATACACGTTGTTAAGGGTACAGAAAATTATATAGGGTACCTTACATCCAGAAAAAGTATTGTTCCCGAGGGATGGAAATTTATTGATAAAATCTATATAAACGCGAGCGAAGCCGCGGGCAGCATCTAGTATACACATATTTGTGTTGCCTATTTATATGATACAGACGATTATATGATATGACCTACCAGTACCTACATAAAATATTAACATGTAGTGTAATAATAAAATTTAATGTGTGCTGAATAAATAAAAAGTAAAATGAAGTAATATTTTTTGATTGTAGAACAATGCAATCGCCACGGCGTTAACTCTGAAATGCATAGCGGCCTTAGTTCTCCGCGAGCCGGCGCACAGCGAGCAGTTCTTAGACAACGCCGCGCACGAAGCTATCGTCCACTGCATGAAGGTGCATCCAGACAACGCCAGTGTACAGGTACTATATATATTTCATATACATTCTTATAAAAGTGTCAACCAAAAGTCAATAGGTAGAACATCCTAGGGGTTTCTAGAATATTCTGCGATTATACCTAGTAGTTTTGTATTTTAAAAAGACAACTCCCGCACGGGGAATAATTTCTGTGTCACGGGAGACTTTACAAACATTCAAACAACGGACACAAAGAACATCCAGACTCGGAACAACCATTTGTGGATCACACGAATTTTTGTCCCGTTTGGGAATCGAACTCACAACACTCGGCGCAGTGGCAGCGGCGAGGCGACCACTTAAACCAATACGCCATCCGTGCAGACATAAAAGTTTATCATTTTGTTTGTTCTTCTTTTCTGTTATTGATTTTCGTATTTTTTGGTATGTAAATGATTAACCTGTCAAATACCGCTAACGCCGATCGCGTCTACGGACTTGTACACGTCAAACCCCGGTGACCCTATATGGGGTCGAGCACACTCGATAGTGTATTGTTTACGTTTGCATTAGTTTTTTGAGCTACCGTAAACATTTCACGACCAAGTGTGCTCGACGCCATATGGGGTCACCGGGGTTTGACGTGTACAAATCCGAAGTCCGGTTTTGACGCCGATAGGCGTCACGGGGTTTGAGCGGTTAATTCTTATCTCATGATTACTTGTTATCTAAAGGTCGACAAAATACATATGATAATATTAAAACATTTGTAGTCAGCAAAACCAATGCGCCATTCATATAATAATATTCTACCACATACACACACCACCATCTAGCCCAAACTAAGCAGAGCTTGTACTATGGGTACTAGACACTGAATAAACATACATACTTAAATATCCTACCTATACCTACATATTATACATAGAAACACCCAGCCCAAGACAAACTTGGGCAGGAATCGAACCCGCGACCTCAGGCGTGGCAGTCGGTTACACTGACTACGACGCCATCGATACTACAATACCAACATAGATAAAAACAAAATAACTGTTTTCAAATTCCTTGAGCAAATGTAACTATGGCTGAAATTTAACAGACGTTCTTTTTTGAAAACTTACTTAACAAAAATTTTTGTGGTTTTGTAACTTTTCTTCAATAATTATTTAGAAGTCTAGAAGTCATTCCAGATCTGAAAGTACCATTACATTCATACATATATACATAATTATGTATATAATAATATCAGCCCTACATATAATTAGTTCCACTGCTGAGCACGGGCTTTTCTTAGTATGAGAAAGGGCGGGTCCACGCTGGTCCAGTGCAGGTTGGCAGACTTTACATATCTTCGAGAACATTATGGAAATATCTCGGAAATGCATGTTTCCTCACAATGTTTGCCTTGGTCCTTAAAGCAAACGATCATTAACTATTTATACGCACATAATTACGAAAAGTCAAAGGCCCAACGGTTTTCTATTAGGCTATCACTGCGATATAACTATGTTCTTATCGTCCATTAAATAAACATTCCTTATAATAAACTCACTTTCAGAAAAATGGATGCTGGGCGATCCGCAACATGGTAGCCAGATGTCGAGAACAGAACCCCAAATTCCACGAGCTTGGCGTTGAATCTGTACTCAACGCGGCATACGACAAGTTCGGGAAGGACTTCGGCTTTGACATAAAGTCGGCTTTGAGAGATTTGGAGTGCGACGTGAAATTCGACGAGCAGTGGACCGGGAAAGGTGTGCAGATGGAACAGTGATCACGTGATAGGTTTAGATTGTAGAGTATAACGTGTGACTGAAAAGTGTGGTCACGTTTAAGCCCTCTTACGAGACAATGGATAGTACAGCATAATCTCCACTGGTACTTCCCAAAATGATCAAATAATGAAACTGACTTTGAAAAAAGCATTAACTGCATTAAGGCTTATAAAATTTACATGGGATTAAGATCCTGTTAAATTATATTCAAATATATTTTAAACTAGTTTTTGCCTGCGGATTTGCCCACGTAAATTCCAGGGGATCACTTACCGGCATAAAAAGTAGACTGTCCTTCCTTGAAATTTCATCAAAATAGGTTCAGTGGTTTATAATATTAGTATGGATGTATTCAAAATATAATTTTTATTTTGGCAAAAGGTTCAATAACAGGTCTCTTTTTTGGATATTATGTCCAAGTTCCTAATGTGGTCACACTTTTCAGCACCAAGTTTGTAGCGTTTATAAGTATTAATAAAAGTCCATTGCTGCTTTTACTCGCGCCTGTGATGTTAATGGTACTACCGTAGCCATCGTTAGATTTTTACCAAGTTTCAACTTTGAATTTTATACTTCCTAAATTGCTACGCGATTGAGGTAATAAAGCAGTTTAAACCACAATAATATTAACATATTATTTTAATATTTTTAATTGTTGAGTGAATACAAAAATGTTCATAAGAGTTTTAACGTCGAGTCAGTTTCACGTCATGAATATTTTCACACTTTAACATCTGTGCTTAATTGTCTTATAAATGAATAAACATACATTTCTGTCTATTATTTATTGTCTTAAAAATAATCAGCCACTGTGGAAAGTTATTGGCTCAATTTAACAATTATGTTATTTGAGCTAACTGATTATTATTTATAATTTGATACCTTCTAAAACTAAACTTAGATAGGTACATAGTAACAGGATTTCGTTCAGAATGATAAGTTATTTCAATAATATTATTTTAAAATGGCTTCTTTTACCACTTGCTTGAAAATTTATAATTTTACAACTTAAAAAAAATCTTTAAACCTCTCTATTTTTTTTGGTTCCCAAGCTTGTAAATCCAGTTCTGCAGTGACTTTATAATGTTGGCTAAGTCTTTAATTTTATATCAATAACATTATTGAAGCAAGTATTTTTTATATAACGCAGAATATGCTGAACCATAATGACAAGCAAGCTTGTGAGCACGATGGCAACTTCTTTATAATATTTTTATTCCTTAATTATTCTAATAATGTAATAATTTTTTTATATATCAATATATGCAGGATAAGATACTATTGTTTTTTCATTATTGTAGTCAGATAATAACTATACAATAGATGATAGCATCGTCTTAGATGCAAAACACAGCAAACTGATAGCACTAATGGCGTAGTGGTTAAGGTGGTCGCATCGCCACTGCTATTGTGAGTGTTGTGGGTTCGAATCCCACACAAGACAAAACTTTGTGTGATCCACAAATAGTTGTTCCGAGTCTGGGTGAATTTTGTGACCATTGTTTGAATGTTTGTAAGTCCCCGTGACACAGGAATTAGTCCTAGTGCGGAGTACTTTTTTTAAAGGAAAAGTAAAATATTGTTCATCTGATGAAAATAATAATAATATTGATGCCGAGTGATAGCCGGTGAGCGCAGACAATAAACAACGGTTCGACATAAGTGTCATTTGTGTGTTTACAGTGGCAGTAAGTCAGTAAGTCGCCTGTCAAATTCTATACAACTTGTGGCAATTAAAACATTGTATAGTATTTGACAGGCGAAGATACACCCCATCTAGTAGGAAGCTAGTATGTTCCGTGTTCTATGATTCAATATAGCCATATGTGGGTTGTCATACAACATATTTTTCGTCGCAAAAATATATTGATGTCTACATTATTAATAATAAATTATAATAAGACAGGTCACAAAGTACAATAATGAATTTTAAAGATACAACTTCTTAGTGAGAAGAACACTGGCAAGCCATTTAGGATTTTTTTATAATTATTATAATAATTTACTAACCACTACTAAAATTGCTGAAACCAATTTTTTTAACCTAACCTAACGCACAGTTACACACATACAGTTTGGGGACACCTGATATTTCATCCTATCATTATAAATACAATGATATCTGTTACAAAAGTATGCATAACTGTTGAACGGTTTGTGTTCATCTTGGCACATAGAGTGACCATGTCAGGATATGGTCTCTCTATGTGCCAATTATGATCCAGCGTTCCCATAGGATAATAGCTTGACCTTAATTTTACTATAAGGCAAGGTCCCTTCATCCATGTTCGTAACTGAAATCACGTAACCAGTTGCAAGAGAAGATTTTTTTATGTGTATCGATCTAACGGAGCCACTAGAGCTAGACCGAAAAAACTACAGACTACTAAACCGTAATACAACCGCAGGCCCCGCTGGATGGATGAGGCGATTTATTGTAATTTCTGTCATAATAATTGAGGTACATTGGATCTTGTTAATAAATTCGTGAGGTACATTGCACAAACAAAGCATTGCAATTAGTTTTTTCGGTCTAGCTCGAGTGGCCCCGCTAGATCGATACACATGAATTTTTTTCGCTGTTTGGTAACTAGTTGTGAGAGAGGAATTCCAAAAATTCCACTATGAATTTGCAGACTGTAATTAGTATATTTACATATGTATCATGTATAAATTCTTTATAAACTTAGGCCTGGTTCCTATATCAAGAAATGAGTCGTTTTACCAACGGACAATTCATTTTCGATACATATCACATGAAAGGTATATTAAAATTTAACTGTCTGTTGGCAAAAAACTTGTTTATAGGAACCAGGCCTAAAGGTACAATTCTGAGCACATGACTATAAGGTTCGATAGTTGGTGTCCTAAATTGTATATTCAAGTAAGTAACCATTGTATATTTTGTTATACAACGAATACGTAAATATATATACATATACTCAAGTACATACATACAACACAATTCATTAACAAAAGGTGCTTTTAATAAAACGACGCATTATTAAAAAAATATTTATTGCAATAACATTTGGATAACATTATTAAGTAATAATTACTGAAAAATAAAGCCATAATTACCTATATCGACTTTTATTTTAAAACTCACGGAATAATTATTACATGTATTAAAAATGAGACATCAATTAAATTATAATTATGCTTTCAATTAAATTAGAACTACATATGTGTAAAAAATTAAAAAGGCGTATAAACAGGCCATAATTTTACCTTTTAGAACTCTTTTTAGTAAAACAAATAAAATGTTTAAAAAGGACCACAATTACATCATTTCTGGAGTACATTTTGGTGGTTTATAAAATATGTGTTTTTTTTAACCAAGTAATTTTTATATCTGTTGTGTTAACGTTCGTAAGTTCTGGGACAGGAGGATACTTGTATTTAGAATAGGATTTGAAAAACCTTAGGTTTCTATGAATAAAGCTTACAACTTTAAAAAAATATGCTCCTTTGTTGCCTTTCTGGTAACTAAGAAGTTAAAAAATAAAATAATCTGCAAAGAATAAATCCATGTATAAGAATACATGGTCTTATTCTGCGCAGATCATTTTATCCAGCTTATTGAAAATTAACCCAAACAAAAAAATCTTAAGACCATTTTAACATAATTTTTAAATCAGGACTATTGTATATTAGCAATATATATGGTAAATTTAAGAAATTACACGATCTTAATTCATTTTATGACTGATATGATGAAAACATATATTTCCAATTATTGAATTTTCGAAAAATGATTGTTAACTGAATAAAATTACTGTAGCGATTCGACACGGACAAAGAAGTTTCGAAGACAGATAACAGATGGCGCTTTAAACAATAGGCTCGCCATACAATCCTGGATCGCGCAAGTGAACGTTTATACAGATAGCATATAGATAATATACAAGTGCCCGATATTAACAGTTGGGCGGCCCACCAAACACAATCACTTAGCCTGGTCGGAGGATCCTTCCTTTGTGATGGAGGGACATCAGACCACTTTCCTCCACATTACCATTATGTTATCGTACAATGCCTCTACTCTATATAAGTAAATTAATATTATAGTATCCAGCCAGTGCCAGATTAACACTACAAATACATTAAGAGAGATTTCTACAACGCTTAGTCTCGCGGCATCTCCGGTGGTCGCGTTCTGACTGTTGATAGATAGACATAGTCTATTTCAATGATATGATATTTAAAAAAATATACTTGGTTCTTTGGGAGAATTTCGCGGTATGAAAGGCTCTTGGAGAGTTTTCATCTAAAGAATGAGACATCTGGGAAAAAGTCTCATCACTCATCATACAAGTTCAAATATAAGAATTAGAACCTTTTGCTTTTAGTGTGAACAACTGGTAAAAGATTATAAGTAAGTATTTTTCAATTAACCACATATACTCAATTGGCTCCTTCATATTATTAAAATACAACAAAATCACATTACTTAACCTATTTTGTACCATGATCAGTGTGGATTAAATGACAATTCAATACACAACATTTTCAAGAAAACCATTAACAATTTAAAAAGTGAATGTTATTTTAAAGAATACCTTGCAACATTTTTCTTTATAACATTTATAAGTAAACTATAGCTAGAAACTATTATTGAACGGACGTTAAATAACCTACATAACTTTATGTGCAATTCTATCTTTACTCATATTCATCTGACAAAGAAAACCACTTGTATAAGCATAGCATCAGAATACAATTTCAGATTCTGACTATTAATAAATATCAGCATAATTTGCTGAGTTCCATTAACCCTGTTATGTCAAAAAGCAAAAGGGTGCTCTGCGCGCCAAGTTACAATTACATAATTTAATAACTACATAATCTTTGTGATCTTATGCTAATACGGATAAAATAAATAGCAACATAAATTGGGATAAGTTGAGCTACATGATTAACAGCCCAAATAAGATCAACAATACTTTTATATAGGATTTATAAGCGTTTAAAAGTCTGTCATGTAGTCGAGACTGTGGCGTGCAGGACACATTTTGCTTTGTCATTATAAAACGCATCAAAGTTTTTTGTGGGTTATAACTTATAAGTAACATTGTTGACAATATTCCACATTATTTAACCTCCGTTCAAGATTATCACAGAGAATTAATCTCAGTTAACTTTTACTTCCTAACTTAGAACAACTTAATTAGACCCCATGTCGACAATAGTCTTTTTGAAGTCGTATATTCGGTGGAAAATGTGTTCTCGCCTTATCTAACACTACCAAGGAATTATATTAGATAGAATGTAAACGATATGTCGGCAGCTGTTTAGATCCTACGTAATAATAATGTCCTCCAGACGGAATTGAGGTCACGGCGGCTAATCTTAGATTGGCCATCTGCGCAGGAGATATTATAGTGCACAACTTATATTATCGAAGGCAAGCTAAGTAAAAGAGGGCGAGCGCATTGTTACACAACCGCCGAACCTCTAAACCAACATGCATAGACTCACGCATATATCCCAAAAGGGATAGGCAGAGGAGTATAACACCCAGATTTCGCCAACTATAATGTAGGTCCCATCTCTACGAGTCTATTGCCTTACGCACAGTGCCTATCTCCATACTGCCACTGAGAATTACTCAACAATAAAACATAATAACACTGCCCGACTCGGGAATCAAACCCGATACCTCACATGCACAGCTGTCGAATTCACTACCTCTTCGCTACTAAGGCAGTAGGCCGGGCCGAGTCCTATAAAATAAGTGTTTACCTCTTTTAAAATGAGTGAACTTATTATAATAGAAGGCAACCCTATTCTTGTCCAATATACGATGGGTTTTATAAATTGCAATATTAATAAGGTCTTATGGTGCTGATAGACTTGCAATCACTTGTAACAGAATATCGAGCATTCACGTTTTTAAAAAAAGTCCTTTTCTTTTTCTTGTTTAAAAAGATAACTCCCGCATTAGGAATAACTGCTGTGTCGCGGGAACTTTACAAGCATTCAAACATCGGACACTAAGAACATCTAGACTCAGGACAACCATTTGTAGATCAAAAAATATTTGTCCCATGTGGGTATCGAACCCACAACACTGGGCGCAGTGGCAGTGACCACATAAACCACATCACCATCCGAATAAAACAAAACGAAAAAAAACAAAAAAATTGTGTCGAAAACAATTGTCGAACTGAAAAACGAACAGAGCCAAACATCGCTACGTATATTTTCACGATCTTTCTAGCGAACGATGCCATTTCGAAGCAAATTTAAGGTGTATCCACACATATCAGGGCTGTGCCCGGGACGTTACAGGGCCGCGGCCATGCTAGTACACTGAAGGTCCGTCGCCGTGCCGGCCCGGGCACGGACGTATGTGAACGAGTTCATATAAAATGTGCACACCGATATTTTTTTGAGCCTGTGACGGGGCACGATCCGTCCACGTCCCGGACACGAACCTGATATGTGTGGATAGACCTTTACTGTCCTTTCGCTAGAATGCTCCTGTATATTTTTCTGTAATGTAATATTCGTTAGAATGCTCATTTCAAAGTGAATACTCAAATCTATCAACACCTTTAACACCACAGTAATAAAATCAAACATATGGAATACCACTATCAGGAAGCCATTTTGTAAGCGTGTGCGTTCTCAATGAATTTCGTGTACTTCCATTTTCTATAGTCCATGATCTTCGTACCGTTCATAATGGTGTGGACCATTATTTTGTCGTTGTATTGCAGATTTGTTAACAGCTGGAACAAAGAAATATATTTATTAAGACTTGCTAACTAGTATGATTAGCTGTGTTCATTCTGATATTAATAATTTTTTTTTTTTTTTTTTTTTTTTTTTATTATCAGAAAAATACCTTAAGACTAATTACATTTGAAACTCGCCAAACATATTGTTTAACGGCGAGATACGCTCTTATCATTAGTACTAATCTACATTACAAAGGGTAGTAATTCTCGTTACCGTTGGAAATTTGGTATAAGGATTTTTTTTTTACGGTTAGGTTTAGGTTTAGGTTTTACCCGCGTAATTCCCGTTCCCGTGAGAATATCGGGATAAAAAGTAGCCTGTGTGAATCCAAGTCTCCAGCTATCTACATACCAAGTTTCATCGCAATCGGTCCAGTAGTATTTGTACTGTTTTTAGTATTGATTAAAAATAATGTGGAATATGATTAAGGAAATTGACAATTTTCAAAACCAATCGTCTAAAAAATGTTCGCAGTCTTTTCGCTTCAGAATCCTACTAATCTTTATATATAATAAATCTGTTTGCTATGTTTATGTCCGCAAAACTGAAAAAGAATTCGATAAATTCATTTTTTACACTGCATTGCATTTTTGTATATATTTTATTCTAAAGTTTTCACTGGAATGAGAAATAAAAATTATCAGACTAAACCACAGCGAAGCGTGACCGGGATGAACTTGTTATAATAAATGTGTGAAAATGGTTAGGATTCGGTTTTTGAATCACGTGTCACCAAATAACGGATTTTAATAAAACTTAGCACAAGGACATACCGTATCCTGGATATAAAGGCTACGTTTTAATCTAGTATGCGTATCAGTCAGACTTAGGCGGGTGAAGCCTCTGACAAAAACTAGTGTTTAATAAATCTCACCTTTGGCGTCAACAAGAAGTACTGCGCGTTATCACACTCGGTGGTCACTTTAACGAGCAACTCGAACATTTTGCGTTCGTTCGTTGAGTCCATGCCTTGGTTGATCTCGTCTACGCATCTGTAAATAAAATATGCATATAAATATCGACCATGACATTTTATAATTTTGCTGAAACACAGGCTTCTCAGTAGCTTATCTAGGAGAACAGTACGCAACCACGCAACTACGAGTATAACCTAAATCCTTAGTTCCCAAAGTGGTCCAGGTGGACCCCAGGGATCCACGGGAGAGTCGACGGGGTCTACGTTGGTGTGAGAAAAAAATGGGGTTCACAATTCGTAAGCGGTTGTCCATGAAAATTTATTTGCTTTCGATAGTGAAGAACTAAAATGTAGGCTTGAGTTAACCTATCAATAATATTTGAGGAATACGCTAAAAATCCAGACACGAGAATTTCTGCCAAAAAAAGAAAAAGTTCAGCCCGCAGAGATTTGATCAAATTTTTTTTTTTACTTTTTGGTCCGAATATACCGATTATACTTGATGGATTAAACTTCTTGCTGAAGGGGGTCCACCGGAACCAGCTAAATTTTGAAAGTGGTCTATAAGAAAAAAGTCTATGAACCTCTGACCTAAATGAATACCTGTAGCACAAAATAGCCTAAATCTATGTTAACCTACAGCCTCATTTCTGTAATAAATAAATTAGTATAAATTATAATTATATTAGCATAACGTTCTTGATAGCTGTGGTGGTGAAAGCTGTGTATGAGTTTCGCCGCCCAACGTCATACCAAAATGTATGTTGAGTAACAGGTGAGCTACTTCGAGCGGGGTTGGCAGGCATAGTGTGGCTAGTTGCCGATACGCTTGATTTCTAGGATATATCGTGGTAACTGAGTATGATCATTGGAGTGATTTTAGTCAGTAAAAATCATACTTTCCAATTTATACTGAAGATTACGACAATATCAGCCCAGTATATAAACGGTGCTACTGCTGGGCTCGGGCTTGGGCCTATTCTCGGTGTGCGAAGTCATAATCAACCACGTTGGTTCAGTGCAAGGTGGCAGACTTCACATATGTTCGAGAAAATATAGAGAACTCTCAGACATGCAGGTTTCTTTACGATGTTTGCCTTCACCGATAATTAACTAATTATTACGCCCATAATTTCAAAACGTCAGAGGTGTGTGCCTTGGGTTCAAACCCGAGACCTCTGAGTGGCAGTAGTCACCACATATTGCGGTGAGACTTTGGTGTGTTTTTTCCTTAGCGTATGTTGTGGTTCGCACTGAGGATGACCGTTTGGGTGGTTTTGGCGAATATATATCTCACAAACATATCACTGTTAAAAACATATGTTTAAGTATTGTATAGTTGACCTGAAGGGCACAGTGGTGAGTCTCTGCAGTGCCATGAGGTACAGCGCGGTGGACAGCGCGCGCTCGCCGCCCGACTGCACGTGGCGGGTGAGCTGCTGCAACTCTTCGGCAGCGCGGAACCGCACTAGGATCGAGATGCCGTACTTGTCGAAGTCCTCCTGTAATACAAAAGTTCAGATACATTTTAATACCAGATAACTGATGCTGTGCTCATCCACTGCGTCATCATTCCAGGTAGGTCTCGGGTTCTTGAGTTATTCTTTCAAGAAATACTACGGCAGCGTGAAGTCTGAATCAGTGCCCGGTAAACGACAATAGGCTCGCGCGCAGTGTGTGTGTGTGTGTGTGTGTGTGTGTGTGTGTGTGTGTGTGTGTGTGTGTGCGCGCGCGTGCGCGCGCGCGCGCGCGCGCCATGCTAGAAAAAACTTATCTTCGATTTTGTCATGAACTTTCTACGTGAAGTGTGAGAGGTCTTAAATTAATGTCTTAAAATTAAGAAATCTCAATAGCAACCCAGAGTGGCGGTGTAAGACACCCCCGTGCCTCGGAAAGCACGTAAAGCCGTTGGTCCTGCATCTGATCTCTCTCCGGTCGCGTCGGATTGCTGTCCCATCGGATTATGAGACGTATATGTGCGTGTGCCTACGCACCACTAATTGCGTAGACCAATAAACGTCAGTGCGCTACTAGCGAACAGTCGTTTCACTTGTCTGTTCCCGTATATATTATTGGCGACGAGGAGGTACCTACGTAAATAAAAAGTAAAAATGTCCGGCTCAGTTTTTGCCATTTTATCGGTGTTTGATCACACCTTACAGTCTTGGGAGACCTACAAATGCCGGGATAAACAGTGGTTCGTGGCAAACGACATCACCGAGACAAGCGATCCCACGGGAACAAAGCGACGAGTTGTCTTGCTGAGCGCACTCGCGGATGGCACACACAAGTTGGCGGCGGATCTCACGTTGCCAAAGCAGCTGCAGGACGTCCCATACGATAATATACTGGAGCTATTGGACGATCATTTTACTCCAAAGCGGTGTGGGTTCGGCGAACGTTTTTATGCGGCTACGCAACAAGATGGGGAGTCGTATGCACAATGGGCCGTGAGGTTGCGCGGTCTGACGGCTCACTGCGGTTTCTCGAATGTGGAAGAAGCTCTTCGGAACAAATTTGTCCTGGCGATGTGTGCGGGACCCGACGACAGAGAGAAGCTATTCGCAAAAGATCTCTCGGGTCTGACTTTAGCTAAGGCGATGGAGTTTGCGGAGAACGCGCGGAATGCTCGGTCAGCAGCGGGCACCGGTGTGCAAGCCCCGGCGCACGACCAGCTGTTCAAGATTACGCGGGCGACGGTGTCGGAACGCCACCGGATCGAGAAGCTGCGCCTAGTTCGGGAGTAAAAGTGCAGTGTCAAGTGTGCGGCTACCATAATCACGAGTCGTCCCAGTGTAGGTAGGTTCTTGCAAAGTCGAAATGTAGGAAGTGTCATGCCACTGGGCATCTGCGTAGGATGTGCAAAAAAATAAATTATGTGGAATCGAGAGCGGTGGATAAAAAAGATGACGACGGTGAGTGTTTTAATATTCGGTCAGTACAAGGGGAACCAATGACAGAAACGGTATCGGTCTCGGGGATCGAATTGAAATTTGAGATAGATAGTGGTTCGGCCGTTACAGCTATTTCTAAGAAAACATATAAAAAATATTTTAAGAAACGTTTGTTTTCATATACGGGTGATAACATAGTATGTTTAGGCATAGCGTGGTTGGAAGTAAGTTACGCGGGCGCATCACATTTACGTTATGTTTATGTTGTGCGAGACGGCGGTCCGCCGATTCTCGGTCGCGATTTTATTTCAAAATTCCGGTAAGAATTGTTGCCGATACAATATTGTGAGCAATTAGATGAAAATAATTTGTTCGATACGTTGAAAACCCTTATCCTTCGGTCTTTTCGGACAAATTAGGAACAAAAGTTACAATTAAAGGCAGATGCGAAATCAGTTTTAGTTAGGGCCCGATCGATAGCTTTCGCGTTAAAAAGTAACGTAGATAAAGAGATAGATCGGTTAGTAGGAGTTTTGAAACTGGTTAATCCCGCGCAATATGCGGCACCGATCGTGCCGGTGTTGAATGTGGTTAATCGTAAACAGTGTTCACAAAATAAGACGGGGGGGGGCATAATACTCAAGTGTTTGCCACCGGGGACATAATTTACTATAAAAAATATACTGTTAATGATAAATACATGTGGCGCAAAGGGATAGTGATTAAAAAAATTGGCAACATATTATATTTAATTAGAGACTTAAACTAAGAATAAGACAATGCAACGAAGAAGTTACTTTTAACAACGAGAGATGGCGCTTCACTAAATTCTACGCTACTGCATATAGATTATACTTGTGTCTACCACGCGCTAGCGAAGTTTATAGAATAGAATAGAATTTATTTGCTAGAAACATCGTACAAAGGTGTTACATATATTTTAGATCGACATGTTTCGCCGGCACAGCGGCATGCAAATCTTATTATTTTAATCATTATTACATTACATTAATAACAAATCTAATGAAATTAAACAGTCACAAGAAAACTATATATATATATTAGTAAACGACTAAGAAAACACATAATTGACAACATCAATTGATAATTCTTACTTATGCTTATACTTCAGGGCAAAGTCGAGACTAAAATATTTGCACGGATACTTTACAAATTACTCATTAATAGAATAAAAACTTTCCTGCAACAACCATTTTCTTAATTCAATACAGAATTTTCTAAAAGGCAGTTGAGTAATTATCTTTGGCAAGGCATTGTATATCAAAGGAGCCATATAGACGCAGCTGTGCCGAAAAGTTCTAACTTAGGAGCAGGTATATCAAATTCTAAATGGGTGACTTTTCTCTTATTCGTGTTATTTTTTGCTTCGAATAAAGTACGATAGCATCTTAAAAATTTAGCCACCTCATAGATATATATGCAGGGTACAGTTAAGAGGTTTTGTGATTTAAAAATAGGTCTACATGAGTCAGACCACTCCAAATTATAAATCGTACGAATGCATTTTTTTTGAGCAATGAAAATTTTGTCTATCTCGGATGAATTGCCCCAAACAACTATACCATAACGAATTACCGAGCAGATGTAAGCGTGATACACCATTCAGTTCAAGTTTGCCTAGATGTAACATCTTTAATTTTCCTTAAAGCAAACACAAATTGGTTGATCTTCTTACAAATATTATCGATATGATTGCTCCAAGTGAAATGAGCGTCAAGTGTTACACCCAAAAATTTCGCACTAGATACTTGATCAATATTTATATCATTATATCCAATATTAAGATATACAGGTTGACTTTTCCATGTTTTAAAATGTAATAATTTTGTTTTCGTGATATTTAATTTAAGTCTATTGATATCTAGCCATTTGATTATATCTGTGAGGGCTTGATTTACTTCATTTTCATAGTTTTCTAGCTCTTTACATTTTATAATAATTGTAGTGTCATCAGCAAATAGAATACATTGATGATTAACAGATTGCGGTAAGTCGTTGATATAAAGAAGGAACAGTAATGGCCCTAAAATACTACCTTGCGGTTCTCCACAGTTGTTAATTCTCGGTTCAGAGTCAAAATGTTCTGAACTATTTGTTAATTCGTTATATTTTAATATTCTTGTTATCTGACTTCTGTTGTGCAGATATTAGTGTAACCACTCTTTAGCTGGACCTCTAATACCGTATCTTTCAAACTTTTTTATAAGTCTCACGTGTTCTACTAGTTCGAATGCCTTACTCAGGTCTAGAAAAAGTGCACAGGAAGGAATTTTTTGGTTAATATTGTCCATGACCGCCTTTACTAATGTATAAATTGCTAGTGTAGTTGATTTATTTTGCCTGAAGCCATATTGCTGACTGACAAAAATATTGTTTTTATCTAGAAATTTAAGCAGCCGTCTGTACATAACCTTCTCAAATATTTTTGAAATAATGGGCGTGATTGTTATGGGTCTATAGTTATCAACATCTGATTTTGACCCCTTTTTATAAATAGGTTTTATCAAAGAATATTTCAACCTATGAGGGAAACACCCCTGTTCCAATGATAGATTTATGATATATGCTAAAGGTACTGCAATATACGCTGATATACGTTTAAGTAGATCAGTATTGATATTATCATAACCAGCTGATTTTGAATTTTTTAGCGACATGATGGTATGATAGATTTCTGTCTAATCAGTTGGTTCTATAAATATACTCTTATCGTACGCTTCTATATTATGGATGTCAATATTGTTATTAATACATGTCGGAAAATAAATATTATTAGGAATGTCAATATAATGATTATTAAATTTATTTGCTATGTCAAGTCCAGCGGTTAGTGTAATATTATTGTCTATGATTTTATTGATAAATTCCCTACCTGGTTCACTACCTAGATTACGTCTTACGATATCCCACGTGGCCTTAACCTTATTTTTCGAGGAGTCTATATACTTTTGGTTACACAAGGCCTGTAATTTATTCATACATTTTCTCAACAATTTAGAATACATTTTATATTTGTCCTTATTTTTGTTATTTTTGTTTAGGTAATATTTATGCCGTAGTGTTCTTTTAGTTTTACAGCTATTTTTTATTCCGTTATGTATCAGTTCTATTTTTCTTATTAATTCTAATTCTTGGAAAACATAAACTATATAGTAATATCAAAATCTCGTGAAATTTGTCAAAAGCTTCATTGGTATCATTCGAATCATAGATTTCATTAAAACTTAAACATTTTACGTATTTTACATACTTATTAACGTTATCCTTGTTTAAATCATTAATCACCATAAACTGGTGCGTTATTTTATTTTTAATTTGGTGTTCAAAAGTAACAATTTGAGCTATATTATGATCAGACAGATGACAGTCATATGTTTCCCCGGATGCATTGGCAACATTCCCGATAATGTTGTCAATGCATTTGTCAAGTCTTGTTGGCGTACGTATATAATACTGCATTCCATTATTAACAATCAACTCTTTAAAGGTTGTACTATTTTTCTTGGTTGCTAATAAATCGATATTAAAGTCCTCACAAATTAGGATGTTACGTTTTTTGTACTTACACAAGTTACTGATATCAATCATCGGATCACAGTCCGTCAGTCACAATTCCAGGTACGAAGTTTGAACTTCTGACCGATTATTTAGTTGCAAAACATGATACAAAAAATGAAGAAGAATAAGTGGTCCTAGGATTGCTTTCAATTTTTACATACAGTGTATATATAAAACCCTGTCCGATCGATTAAGGGATTCCTCCCTTGATAAACGTGCCAAGAAAATAAAAATTTCGCATAGATTGGCAACGCTCCACTAAAAGTCAGCTTTTTTGATGTGTTTATTTTTCTATTAAAAACCGTCGGCTTCTTGTCAAAGGTCATGTTCGGCGCGTTTTCAAAAGCGCAGACACCGCCAAAGCTTCCGGCTTATGCACAGACGCACCGCGCGAGGGATGTGACTATCGATCAAATAAAAATATCGATGAATATTTTTCTAAAGATGAAAGTTTCTTTATTTGTAAAATACAATAAACGCTCTTGTGTACAAAACTCATCTTTATGTAATTATGCGTTTTCTTACAGATTTAAAATTAAATAAAAAGAATATACACATAGTCTCACGTTTGTATCGCGAAAGGATAGGCATAGGCGTATTATTAGACCCACGTTTTACCAGCTATGTTTGAACCCCGATAATAGGCATAGGTATTTTTACCTACGCCTAGGTATTTATACCTTTTTTATGCCTAAATTGAAAGGTTTGATTTTGGGTTATCATAACAGTGTTCTTTCTTCATAGGATATCGATATCGTATTTGGTATAATAAAATAAAAGTTCCGGTTTGCATGCATATATGTTATATATTATATCACTGACTAACCGAATTAATCGAAAATATCGATTAAAATTGAAATCCTTGTTTACATCCCTAGCAATTATTATTGTTTCTTATATACGTGCAAACAATTTCGTACTCGGTCTTGCACTAAAACTACTTTCGTTCGGACTGCCGCCATTGAGTATTTTCTCTGTTAGATAATATGACGTATTCAAACACTGAATACTTTAACATGTTGGTGTGTTTAGGTAGGAGTGAGTGTAATTATGCAGCTGCGCGTAGGGAGTACGAGAACTGTCCTCTAGACCTCAAGGTCTAGCAGTCCCGTCGGAACGCGCTTTTCAGCGGCTTCACAACGGCGAGTTACTATTGAACTTCCATAGCTCTATGTGGTGCCAGCATGATGGCGCACCGCCTCATTTCTGACGTACAATGCGTGATTATTTAAATCCCAGTTATAGCGTTTGGCGGCTTTGTTCAAAGGATTCAGCGTGATGCGCCGCGGCGGCGGTGAACCTTTATGACCTTTAGTGATACCTAGATATTTTGATTTATAAATTGTCGGTGTTGCCATGGACATTTATTTAAAATAATATCTTAATAGATATTAAGATATTATTTTAAATAAATTAAATTTACCGGGTCAATTTTCTTGATTATTTTTTATACAAGGATGACACCTACGTACTCATAATAAGCTACTGTATAACACCTTTAACGATCGGACAGGGTTTATTATACACACAGTATATATAAAAACTGTTTGAGGACCGTCTCTAAAATATTGGAACTTATTTAAAATTCCTGAATATTTCCCATTTTTAAAGTATGTGGATGGGAAGGCCCTGGAAGGAGAGGCCCTTAAAATAAAAACTAATTCAAACCTCTCCTCTCTTCTCTTAAAATCAATTAATTTAACAATATAAACTCACATCACTGCCGCCCTTCTCTAGTTTAATTTCTCCAGCGCAGCCCAACTTCGAAAACATATCACCAAAACTTCTATCGATGTCACGTAACAACGTTTCTAGAGGCGGCAGCCATTTTGACCTGTTGAAGACAAACTAGGATTAAAACAATAAGCAACACTAAATATATTCAATAATTTTGTTATGTCATAAATGACAAGTCTGCCCACCCGCACTGGGCCAGTGTGGTAGACTATGGCCTAACCTATCTCACACAGAAGAAACTCGTACCCTACTGGGTACGAGTTTTTTGGTATATAATTAAATGACAACTCTAGCATTGGGAATAAATTCTGTGCCAAGGGAGATTTTACAAACATTCAAACGACGTACATATGAAACGAAATTCGAAACAACCATTTGTGGTTGACACGAATTTTGTCCCGTGTGGGTATCGAATCCACAACACTACAGTGGCAATAACGAGGTAACCCCTTTAACCACTACTTACTCCAAAATAAATCTGAATAATGTCAATGTCTAATGGTTAATGAGTTTACTAAAGCAAAGTTTTCTCACATCATCTAAACATGATCTCAAACAATATCTTATACAATGTATCTATTATCACTATAATAGGTATGAATTTCTTGAAACAAAAACACGTAGTTATGATAAACGAGATGGGTGTAAAAACCCAGGATTCAACCTCTTCGTCTTCATATGACTTTCATTTTCTTGTCACCTTTTTCTTATGTGCCGCTGCTGGTCAAAAGCCTTTCCCTTGGACTTCCAAATCACTCTGTTGGTGTACCGTGTATATCCCCTGACCTTGAGCTTGTGACCCTATGTCTCGGGGGTCTTTTGACCCACAGGGCCCATATTCAAACTCGACCGAAGGATGACTCCAAGGTGTCTGCACACCAAGTTACAAGTCAATCGGTCCAGTGGTTCCGGAGCTGTGCCTGGCACTATCAAACTGTCACTAACAGACAGATACACAGAGCCACATAGTGTTTTCATTAACCTCTTCGAAGAAGACTCAGAGGTTAATAACCATGTGTTTTTCTATCAACACTTTTTTAGTAATACCACGGGCGCCGTCTGGATGTATGTCCTATAGACGTTAAGATGCTCGACTACCATTAAGGGCGATAATGCTTATAGATCCATAGTTGGTGAAATGGAACTACAATAAACCTCTGCCTACCCACTCAGGGATGTATATACATATATGCATGATATTATATATGAATTAACACTATGGCGCAGCGGGAGTAAAAACGACTGCTGTGCAACCCGGGTCGAGCCAAGAAAAAGTTACCAAGTTTTTAAGTCTGGAAATTAAAGTAGCAGCCGGCATTAGGAAAATTGTGGTGTTAAAAACTTTCGTGCATCGCAAAGCACGTTTCGCCGTTGGTCCTGCGCCTGATCTCTCTCCGGTCGTGTCGGAGTACCGTCCCATCGGATCATGAGAGTTACGGAACAGAGAGTGCACTTGTGTTTGCACACACACTTGTGCACTATATTATCTCCTACTTAGATAGCCAGTGGCCAGAATGACCACCATGACCTGTCTAAAGGACATTATTTTATCGTAGTAAAAAAGTAACATACTTGATAGTTTCCATCTTCTTCTCAAGTATTCTATTACTGTCGCTCGAACTGTCTACCTCGGACTTCAACTTGGCGATAGTTCTTTGTCGTTCCTCGTATTCTTTAATAATCTGAAATGTAACAAATATTTGCGGTCGTATTTCAAGTTTGTTTTATAGAGTTTGTAAACGTCTTCTGTCATTACTTGCTTTCCACTTTTATTAACCTCTAAATCTTCTTCGGAGAGATTAATGAAAACAATATGTGGGTCTGTGTGTCTGTCTTTTGGTGACAGGCATAGCTCCGGAACCACTGGACCGATTGACTTGTAACTTAGTGTACAGACACCTTGGGGTCATCCCTCGGTCGAGTTTGTTTATATTTAGTATTTCACAAAAAATATATTAGATAATACATTAATTATTTAAATTAAAGACGGTTTTTTCGGTAATGTGACGTCGAGTCGTCAAGTGACATAACACGTTTTTAACGAGAAAAACTGGGTGTAAAGCCCAGGATTCAACCTCTTCGTCTTCATATGACCGTTTTTTGCCTTCAGTTTTTTGTAATGTCCCACTGCTGGGCAAAAGCCTCTCCCTTGGACTTACAAATCACTCTGTTGGTGGATATCCCCTGACCTTATGACCTTGTGACCGCTATATCTCGGGGGTCTTTTGACCCACAGGGCCCATATTCAAACTCGACCGAGGGATGAACCTAAGGTGTCTGTATACCAAGTTACAAGCCAATCGGTTTAGTGGTTCCGGAGCTACGCCTGTCACTAACACACAGACCCACATGTTTTCATTAACCCCGTCGAAGAAGACTCATTAGGTTAACAAGTAAGCAAACTGTCCTATACGCTGCTTAGGGCAGTTTCACTAGAATCGCTCCCGAGAAAATTAGCACGTAGCTCGTTCCAAAGACTGCTCGTTCGTGAAACTAATTATCATTGATAAGGTACCATGGTGGACGGAGCTATATACAAACTAGCAAGTCGCACCGCACGGGTTATACAAAACCTTAACAAATTATACACCTAAACTTTCCTCATAAATCACTCTGTCTATTAGTAAAAACCGCATGAAAATCCGTCTAGTAGTTTTTGAGTTTAACGCGAACAGAAAGACGCGGTGGGGGATTTTGTTTTATAATATGTAGTGATTCCCGAGATCTACTTCCGATCTGCTAACAGGATCACCCAGCCTGATCGGAGAACCCTTCCTTCGGTTAGAGGCATCACGTTTCTCCACATAAATTTTGCTAATAAATAGAAGGTCATGATTACCTGGTCATCACCCTGTTCCATACAATCCATTCTTGTCTGCAGCTCATAGCAATGTTCCTGGAGACTCGTTATATCAGACGGTAACGTCTCAAATTCCTCTTTATAAGGGAAGTCGGGGTCTTGAGGTAGTTTGTTGTTGGACTTTCGCTTAGCTTCTAGAAGCTTTTCTTTGGCGTTTGTTTTCGCTCGAGTTAGTAAGTTTTCTATGTTTTCGAGAGTCGCCTGAAATTAAAGAAATAATATATATATATAACTTATACAGTCTCACGAATTTATCCCCGAAGGGGTAGGCAGCGGTGTATTACAGTCACATTTCGATCTTAAGTGACATGTAATAAAAGGCGATCTTATTGCAGTTTCTAAACTTCGTGTTATTACTAAGAATTGTTTGACAGAAAAATTCGACAACATTTTGTTCGATTTGGGAATTGAAACCGGAGACCTCATGCACAGCTGTCGATGTTACGCCATTGAGGCGCAGCGCGCCTTTTTGAATATCCTTTTTTTCTTTAATGACCTTTGCAACACCTACAGCCTTTTGATTTGAATTTATTGTCAGATTCGTGGTCAAGTTATTTTAAGCCTAATCCGTAAGACAACTAGGATGAACACATGTCATAAACTTATGGGCATACATGAAAGCATTACAGTCGTGATTGGCAAGTATCATAGGGGTTCATGACAGCCAGGATTGGCGAGTGCCATGTGCGTTCTTGACAACTTGTATCGGCGAGTGCTTTGCCTTCACGACTGACAGGATAAGCAGCATTCTGTGTATAATAGAAACTATGAAAACTACATAAAGTAAAGCCACCTCATACAGTTAGCGGAGGCGGAGAGGTACCGGTGGCGTTATTTGTTATATTGTTCGAATAAGTATAAAACATTAAACACACGATCGGAAGCGATCGTGAGTGTACCCTCCAATTACCTATCCGCTTCCGCTGTCTATGTGAGGGCTTTATTTAGAGACTGAATACAATTTCTACTAATAAGTATTGCCGGACAATTAAATCTAATAACACTTCACTCGATTAACAGTTTATCTTACTCTTTTTTTTAACCTTTTGACCGCCACAGTCATGTATACACGACAAAGCAAAATGTGTCCAGCACGCCACGGTCACGACTACATGACAAATTAAAGGATGAAATCGTAGCTTGGCGCCGAGAGCACGCTTTTACTTTTTTGACGTGGCGGTCAAAGGGTTAAGATTACAGCCACTCATAGAATAGGGTATTATATTCTATATGAGAAATCTAAAAATATATTAATGAGATAGCTTAGACAAAAAGCAGTCGGGAAACGTTAGATTTAGTTCATAAAATAAAAATAAATTTTAAAATTAAATTCAAAGTTTTCGCCATGTTATTACGTCATAAGGCTGTGTAAACTAAGAAGTGTCAACTGTCAACAGTGCTGATCAGCGTACCTTTAATCTCTATAGGCTTTTTATTATTTTTATGTCTGCATTCAGGAACAGCACATCGACGATAAGTAGAATAATAAGTAATTTTAAAATATAAACAATGTTATGTAAAATATAAATGTGTTACATATGTTAATAACATATAAAATATCACTGCATTTGTTTACACAGCCAACTGACGTCATGACCACAGAGCAATAAAGCGTCCTCTGCGTCCAGCGTTTTCGTCAATTACGCGCGAAATTTGGAAATGCAAAATTATCAAAACAATTATTTGTAGATCACACAATTTTTGGTCCCGTGTGGGACAAAACCCTATAATAACGTCATTTAGTCACTTAAATATTGTTCTCAAATATATTTACCTGCACATTTCTCAATTCATTCTTCAGTTCCCTTAACTCTGTTTCTTGGTCTACTATTGCGTTTCTGCTTATATCCAGTTTTAGCTGTAAAAAACATACCTATATATTGTAAGCAATCAACAATACAACAATTTTTAAATAATATATAATATAAATATATATGTGATAGAATATTATTATTATTTATTATTAATTTATAATCATAAAATATATTGTCAAATGATAAAATTAATTTATACAAAGCAGCGATAGCCCAATGTAGACATACGATCGAGAGAATATCGTAAGATGAGGATAAATATGGCGCTTTTAATTCTCATTTTAATGTAAACGGCATTTTAGCAAAATGATACCATTTGTTTAAATAATTATATATTATATCTATTTTAGACATTTTATTATTTTTAATTATTATTAAAATCATTATTTTAAAAATATCGTACGGCCACATTGCAAGTAAATCTTGTTTTAATGAAAAATTTTCTGTATCTATGATCCATAATAAAAATAATTGAAATTGGAAGGTATTCGAATCCACGACCTGTCATATATTCGACGCCTTAATTTCTGAATTTACCGCCACTTCGAGCAATTGTATCTAACCTCCCGTCGGGGGCGATGCGCAGGGCCCGCCGACTCTTGTAACGTAACAACGAACTCTGTGGTAGGTTTACTTGTTAGGACCCGGGTCTTTCAACTTTCCTCGAGTAAGTCTGACATAACTTCTCCGCGAAAATGCAAATATTTTTTTACGTGGAATTCCTATGTAGAATATTAAGTTATATCTAACCTTAAGAACATCCCCGTTGAATATCTCAGTATGAAGAGTACCAACGATCCCTTTCAACTGTGTGTGCAAGTTACACTGTTTAAGGACACACTCCTTCTGTTTCCTTCTGGCTCTTTCTCTCTCTTGTTCTATGTCGAACGTCGGCTCTGTTTCTATATCTTCGACTTTCTTCGTCTGGATACGAATTTGTGCTGATATTGTTCGCACCTGGATTAAAATAAAGGTACTTTATACGAGATACGTAATGATTTAAGTACTCGTCTTGCCGCTACCATTGTATGTTTGCCAAATAGAGATTATATATATTTTTTGCCTTTATTATAAATAAATATTAATACGTGAAGCAAAAACTTTGTACACTTTTTTACGAAAATTGCGCGGACGGAGGAGTATGAAATTTGGCACAGTTAAAGTTTATATGGAGAAGAAGGGGCGAATCCTAATATTTATATAAAATATGTATTAGAAATACATTAAATAAAAAAACACTACACGCACACAACCGTGCATTTGACACACGCAGTCGAATCGCGTTCGTAGTATATCGGCATTGTTCGGTTGACGTACTATTCTTCGTAACTATGGTTACATAAATCAATATATAATGACATATATCAGCAATATATTACAGGCAACCTTTGGGCGGATTGGAATTATATATACTATTTATATTTATAATATATTTACGTAATTATACGAAAAAAGAAAACAAAGTAGCAAGTTTAGGAATATCGTCAATTAAAGAGTTAAGTCAATAATAATTTGTATAGATCGAAATCTAAATGAAATGTGAATATAAGGTTCTAGACAATAAAACCTTAATAATGACGAACTTAAAATTTAAATCAATTATGGTAGGATTTCGACCACTAGGCGACCGCTAGTAAACATAATAAGGGCAAAATAATATAAAATACCTATATAACTATATGTGTATATTATATGGTAAAAGTAAACTAGATATATCGTTATATCACTTTATCGGGTTTATACATAATACAGTGTGTATAATAAACCCTGTCCGATCCTTAAAGGTGTTATACAATAGCTTATTATGAGTACGTAAGTGACATCCTTTAATAAAATCGATCAAAAAATTACCCCAGTCAATTTAATTTATTTAATATAAGTAATATGAAAGAAAGAAAAGAAAGAAAAATTTTTTTATTTGAATCTCTATACATACCTACATAATTTAAAAGAAAAACAATAATAAATACAATTTAACAGAAGGCGGTACATGGAATGGAGATCAAATTAGGCACTGCGTCAGCTATTGTTGCAGTATAGACTACAGCGCTGGTATTCTCGCAGGCCTACTAAATAATAATTTATTTATAATAAATTATTATTTAGTAGGCCTGCAACCAATACATAATAAAACAAACATACAAAAAATATAATAAAAATAATAAATATAACCTTATAACAATATATTTATATTATTTATTTATTTAGGGATAACAAACAGCAGCGTATTAAACATTACTATGATAGTACTTAATAACTAAATGTACAAAATACGCCACCCACGGCATTATCCACAGATTACCATTGAGAAATGTTGTCTACTAATAAAGACAGCTTACATAGATAATACACTAATACCGGGTTAACAGCTTAGACATTATATTCATATATGTAATATATATATATATATATATATATATAAACGTAAATAGTCTGTAATAATTAGCGTAATAATATTTTGTTATTTTGTTACCCATGGCAACACCGACAACTTATTAATCATAATACCTAGGTATCACTTAAGTTCATAAAGGTTCACCGTCTTAGACAATGCCGCCAAAAGTATACCACGCTCCGCGTCCTTGTCAAGTTTAGTGGAGTGTTGCTAGACTGAGCGAAATTTCAATAATTTAAGGGTAAAAATGCTGATCAATACTGTACTTAAAATATTATGAAGACGTTTTACGATGATATAGTTTATTTTTTGTTATTTTTCTTAGCATGTTTGTTAAGTGAGAAACAAGCCCTTAATGGATCGGACAGGGTTTATTATATACACTGTAGATGATGATTCTCTGATCTACTATTTTATACTAAAAATAACATTATTAATACAAGAAAATTACTTTATGCAGTGACTGCACTCCACTGACTTAGTAGTTTAATTAGTCACCAATTATATGTAATCCATAAATTGAGGTCGAGTCTAGATGTCTTTGTGTCCGTTGTTTGTAAAGACCCCCGCGATACCATATTATTCCTAGAGCGGCAGACTTTTTAGAAGAAAATAATTTATTCTACAGTATTCTTTAAGATAAGTCCCGCTTTTTCAATAATTCCGATGTATAAGAGTACCAGGCTTACCTTCTCAACTCCTTCGCTGATGGCCTTCCTCCTCGTATTGAACTCGCTAAGATTGCTCTCCAAGGTAGACAACTTGCTATCTATCTCTACTATTTTGTTCCTTTGTGATTGAGCTTTTCTCTCCAAATTAGATAGACTGTAACAAAATAGCACATTTTTTTACCTGGATCTAACGATCATTTGCTTTCATAATATATTAGTACTATAACATTAAAATACATATATAATATCAGCCCTGTAATAAACTGTCCCACTGGTGGACAAGGGCCTCTTCTCAATGTAAGAAGGGTTAGGCCATAGTGCACCACGCTGGCTCAGTGCGGATTGCATACATCACATATCTTTGAGAACATTATAGAGACTTTTCGATTTTGCAGTTTTATTTTTGTCTTTAGTTTATATTTTCTTGTAAATAATTTGTGTATATATTATGTTAATTATGTCATTGTTTAATAGTTTAAAAGAGAATAAATAAATTTTGAAAAAAAAATATATAGAGAACTTACAAAAGCAGGTTTTCTCACAATATTTGTCGTCACTCTATGTAACTATGTTACTTGGTGATAATAAAGCTTTCTAATGATGAAATAATTTTTTAAATCATTTGATTACTTTTAGAGTACACATTACAAACAAACAAACAAAAATATCAATAAAATATAATAATGATAATAAAATAGTAATAATAATATATAATCAAATATAGATAAATAAAATGACTTACTCTGTATTAAACTTAGTGATTTGCTCTTCATCTACAGTATTGGCCAACAATCTTGGTTGTCGAATCTCGATGATGGATATTAACTTTTCACCGCTGTATGCTGACACGCGCACTACGTATCTGTGGTTCTCTGAAATAAAAATAATTACAATTATATATATTTGCTACGTGTTTCTTTAAGATAATAAGGTCTTCCTGACTATATTTACGTCACAGCAGATCTTAACGAAGTCTGGCCATAGTCGCAGGAGATACAGTACACAAGAGTGCACGTAAACACAATTGCGATTTATATCCCCTTACTGACATTGTCCGATGGGATGGATAGCCGACACGACTGGAGAAAGATCAAAGTCAAAACTCATTTATTCATTTAGATCACAATGTATATGTCGGCCTCGATGGCGTAGTGGTTAGTGTCACCGACTGCTACGCCTGAGGTCGCGGGTTCGATTCCCGCACAAGTCAAACATTTGTGTGCATGAACATGGATGTTTGTCTTGGTCTGGGTGTTTCTATGTATAATATGTATGTATTTACAAAAAAAAAATGTATATATGTATGTTTATCCATTGTCTAGTACCCAAAGTACAAGCTCTGCTTAGTTTGGGCTAGTTGGTGTTGTGTGTATGTGGTAGAATATAGAATATACTTGCCAACACCACTCTGTAGAGGATGTCTGACCGAAGAAGAATCTGCTGTCCAGGCCTGGAATGCGTGGGAGTAACAGAACAACATAAGGAAATCCTCAACAACCCGAAGTCACTCCGCGAATCCTGCGAAGATCCCAGGAAACTTCTGTGCTTCTGGGCGGAGTTGGGCTGGCTATCTCCATAACCGGCCGACTCTCACGCATAATGGACCCACTTGGAGTTCAAATGCGGAAAAGGGAGTCCAAATTACATTTATAAATTGCATTACATTACATTATGTATATGTACGACACGCCGACTTATTAGCCCCGGACTTTTTTAGACATTCGCGATTGGTACACATGCTTGATATAATATTAAATCTGTTTTATCGTTTTTGTATATAGAAAATTATTTATTTATTTATTTATGGAGGTCCAACAGCTTATCCTAGTTTGACAAAATATTTGCATAAGTATTCGACAGCCAATTACAGGTCCTCACGTTTAACATATCATTAAAAATTACACATAGTTTCCAAAGAATAGCAATTACACGTATACATATATAATTACACACAACCAAAGTACAACACAGCTCAGCTAGCAATATATCAGTTTAAACAAAGAACTGTTCACTCATTCGTCGTCTCGCCACTGGAATACTAGTGCAGAATAAATCCAAATTCAGATCTTTAGCAGTGGAGTTGAAGCTATTGCTCGCTCGATTAAGGAAAGAGTTTTGCCGATAGTTAGAAGAAGATCTAGGTACATGCAAGGGTTTTGCAGATCTTAATAACTTGGGTGGCGCATGGAGGTTGAGTTTATTTAATAAGTCTGGACAATTTATGTTGTTTGACGCAATTTTAAGTATATAACAGACGTCGGCAATATTTCTTCTATCAGAAAGGGTCAGCAGGTGAAACTTCTTACAAATGTTCAGATATTGACTTGTTTTAAATGGAATTTGTAGACGATAACACATGTATTTAATAAATTTTATTTGAATTCTCTCAATTCTCATAACGTACGTATCGTAACGCGGATTCCATATCTGTGATGCGTATTCCAATATGCTTCTGACGAAAGCGCAATAGAGAACTTTCCAGGTTTTAGCATTCTTAAAATAAACAGATGATCGCATAATAAAACCCAGAGCCCTATAAGCTTTTGTTACCATGCCATCAATGTGCTTATCATAGAGCAATTTTGAATCATGAATAACACCCAGGTCACGAACAGATTCATTTCTAGGGATATGATGTCCTTTTATTATGTATTGAAACGCTAAGTTATCTTTCTTTCGACTGTACGTTACAACGGAGCATTTAGCGGGGTTAAGGTCGAGTTTATTAACGTGACAGTAATGATCAAGGCGCGTGAGGTCCGATTGCAGTAACTGTGCGTCGGATTGTGAAGTTATTGCTGCACAGATTTTCATGTCATCCGCGAAACACAACAGTTTAGAGCTATGAAAACAGGTTTCAATGTCGTTTACAAATATGTTGAATAGCAAAGGTGCAATTAAAGATCCCTGAGGAATACCACTGGGAATGGGGACCCAACTAGAGATATAATTATTTATAACTACGGCCTGAGTTCTGTTGTTAATGTATGATGAAAACCACCTTAGCAAAACACCTCTTATCCCTATGCACTGAAGTTTCTTAAACAGGATATTATGATTAATCCGATCGAATGCTTTGCTATAATCGGTATATACTACATCCACTTGTTTACCAGCATCCATATTTACCGTTAAATAATCGTTAAATAGAATTAGATTTGAGACCGTCGAACGACCTCTGAGAAAGCCATGTTGCGTTTGGCTGAAGCAGTTTTTAATTGCAGAATACACCTGATTATAAACAATTCTCTCAAATACCTTTGAAATAACACATAGTTTAGGGATCGGTCTATAATTCGTGACTTCAGTTCTAGGTCCTTTTTTATGGACTGGAGTGATATATGCCGACTTCCATATGTGAGGGTAAGTGAACATCACAAGAGACTTCTTAAATAGGAGAGATATAGGGATGGCGATAGACTTAGCGCATCCTATAAGTAGACGGGGATGTATTTTATCAGGTCCGGCAGACTTATATGAATCCAGCTTCGATAAAAGCTTAGTGACCTCTGCAATATCTATTTCCACACTCGAAATATCGGATGTGCCGGGTGTCACGGTGTCAAAAGTGCTTAAAGTATCTGTGGCTGTATCAGGTGTCACAAACGTGGAAAGAAAGTAGGAGGAGAACGCGTTGCATATATCATTTCCATTAGATACTACAGTATTTTGATATTTTAAAATGCAGGGTATTTTATTATCCTTGTTACGTGATTTTATAAATGACCAAAGTTGTTTAGGGTTTTTTTCGATAGATTCCTCTGTGGCCATTATAAAAGAATCAAAACAATGTTTCTCTAAAATTTTAACCCTATCTCTAAGAAGTTTAAAAGTCTCCCAGTCAGATCTGTTTTTATAAATTTTAAACTTAGATAAATATTTATACTTTTCCTTAATTAATTTTTTTAAAGAAGGTGTATACCACTTTGGATATTTCTCGTTGTGAACAACCTTAGACGGTACATATTTTTTAATTAGGGTATTAATACTACGGTAAAAGTATTCGATAGCTTCCTCCATAGATCTGGTTGAGAAATCTCTATTCCAATCCGTTGCTGCAATCGAGTAGTTAATGGAGTCAAAATCACCTTTATCATAAAAATATTTAGTATGTGCTAACGGCTTCAAACCCGGTATATTAAAAGTGGTGGCACTAATTGCAAGCGCTCTGTGATGTGGATCGATTGGTACTAGTGGAGCGTCGCATTGGGATACTAAATTATTTACATTAGACAACACCAAATCGAGAATCTTACAATATTTATTTTGTATATTATTGTATTGCAATAAATTATGAGTTTGAAGTTCATCAATAAATAATTGCTCGTCCTGACTACATATATTTGACGCAGATAAGGAACCATCACTACCAGGTATCCATAATATATTACTCATGTTAAAGTCTCCTAATATTATGTATTTATCAGACGGGTTGCATAGAAAGGCATCGCTAACTTTTAATAAAAAGTTATTTAGTTGCTGTGAGAAAGTATTACCAAGATTTTGTTTGCACAAGTAAATAACGCATAGGTGTAATTTTAAACTTGGTGTTTTTAATGTCACCCACAAATCCTCTGCCGATGAGTGCAATTGAGGCTGTGGTAGAACGGAAATATCGTTGCGCACTGCTATGAGGACACCTCCACCTAAAGTCTGACCTGTGGTATTATAATCCCTATCCCGCCGCCAAACCGAGTATCGGCTGTCAAAAAGCTCATTGTTAGATATGCTCTCCACGAGCCATGTCTCCGTTAGAACGACAACATCATAGGAAGTGAGAGATAGATTACGGAAGAATTCAAAAGTTTTAGAACGTAACCCTCTGACGTTTTGATAGTAGATGTACAGTTTTGAGCTCTTATCCATTAATTAATCGTTAACATAAAATTAAAATAATTTGCAAAGTATGGAAGAGTGCTATACAATTATAAATAACAGTATTCAAATTCAATACAAAACAAAACTCATTGATCATTACATCTGTAAATGCGTGTGAGCAAAAATAATTATAAAACAAGTGGTTAAAGGATGCGTAAGCGAGCGAGCAACAGACCTTCATAAACGCGAGTAGGAGCGACAAAAATATATTTAAACATAATGCGTAGCTAAAGCAATCACAGCGGTGGTGACATGATCGAGTCCGAGCGTAAGCAGTAATCATAAACATTTTGTATACTAACAGCAACTCTGCTAATAGACAGGTGGACAATAAAATATTAATTAGATATGCGACTGTATGAGTGAGAACAACATTTAAGTTAAAAATTATTATGCGGCATGAAAATATAAATAATTTGGACTCACGGTAACAGCTTATACAATTCTGTTTAAATCGCCTTCTCTGCTAATAACTATAGTACGCGACTCAACGTTCTTGCGTATATGTATTTTTCCGTATTTTACCCAAACAAATTTGTACATCTTCTCCTTAGCTATAGCTTTTGTCATATTAAGGAGCTTTTTCAATTGCGCATTCAGATGGTCGTTGACATAAATTCGTTGTCCAGATTGAATCCCAGGTCACTTGTTGAAAGACTTTTAGTAGCTCGCGCCGCAGCAATAAACTCTTCTTTAACGTATCTATTGATAAAACTAACAATTATATGTTTTTCCTTTGCATTGTATGTCGGTACTCTTGAGATGTAATTTATTTGTAATTTAGGCACTGTGTACTGTACTGCAATTCCAATGGAGTCTACGACTTTGAAGAGGTTCTTGTCTTTTTTCTCAGGTATTCCTCTAATCTCCACATTGTTAAGCCTGGATTTCTGATCGTAGTTACAGAGTTCCTTCTTGATATTAGCAACATCAGTCTGCAAGGAAATTACTGATTCTTTCGTCTTCTCGAGTTCTACGATTCTGTTTTCCAACAAATCCATTCTCGCGTTGTAGTCATCCAATTTAGCACTCATAAAATCACAAGAATTCTTTACCTCCAGGATTTCACTTCGCAAACTTTTCATCTCGCTTATAAGAGTGGGCAGGCCCGTTAGTTGTTGCTTCATACCTCGTATTTCATTCATAATTACTTCAAGTGACAATGGGTCTACTTGACCCGACGGCGAGGGCAACGGTGACGATCCGCGGCATGAAGAACATTTCCATGCTGCCCTGCGCTCAGTACCCAACTTTCTCCAACCCACTTCAGTTATATTGGCACATGAGAAGTCCAGTTGTTTTCTACAGGAACTACATTGCACGCCATCATTGAAATGGTTACCACATGCACTACATTTTATCATGACCAATGAGTGATATCTTGTGCACAGTAATAAATGCACACCGCTTAGCGCGACGATCAAGTTAGGCGAGTCACCGAAGAAAACGTCGTAAGCGCCGTGCAGATAGCGAGACTTACGCGTTTGATGCTGATAG
The DNA here is from genome assembly GCA_963675205.1 of Catocala nupta. Classification (NCBI taxonomy): domain Eukaryota; kingdom Metazoa; phylum Arthropoda; class Insecta; order Lepidoptera; family Erebidae; genus Catocala; species Catocala nupta. The sequence continues at coordinate 20,404,443 of OY776102.1, read as the reverse complement.
AATATAAACACAGTTTATGTCGGTAATTCAAAGTTATAAAACTCACTTGTTTGATGATTTTGGTCACAATATAGGTTTTATAAGTAATTAAGACGTCGTTTATGTTTTAAAGTATGTTCTAATATTAACACTTTTGATCTAAACGCACTAAAGTTCATATAAATCACTATCGACCTGGTAGTTAAAAATTTTTTACGGAGTAGTTTAACTAAGATGCAATCGTGTCGGGTAGTTAAGCACATATGAAAGGGTAGTTAAGCATTATGTGGAGAGTATATGAGAGCAACCGGCTAGTTTGCCGTTGCACTGCCAATCCGTAGGTCTAAAATTCAATTGCAAGGCATCGCCAATGTTTCGAAAGAAAAGGCATTTTTAAATTAAAATTGCATTAATATAATTTTTTGTGGATTTCAGTTTTAGTCTATTTATAACAATACAATACAGCAAGAAATCGGCGATCAGATATAATATTATTATCCGAGATCTGTGACTTCTACAAAATATGTAATACAAAATGGGAAATAGTATTGAATTATAAAAAAAAAAAAATTGACACAAAAGAGAATACATTCACTGTAGGCACATGGTTATTAAATACTAACTAAACAATATGTATTTCACTAAAAGGTACTGAGACTGTTTACCAAACTAGGCAACAGCCTGTATTTTGGCTGACAGTGTTCAGTCGTGGTAATTGACACTAGAGTTTATATTTAGATTAAGACGTGAATGTTGCTGTACAGCGAATTACATTTGTTAAAAGTAAGTAAATCTACATTTTCAAACAATTTTTTTAGTAGACGTCCATTGGGTTTATATTGCGAGCGAGTGTGGTGTGTGAGTGTGGGTGTGTTGTGTGGATGTGTAGTGTGAGTTAATGTGGCAGTATATGTGATAGGTGTATGTTGTGCGTGCGTGCGAATGATTGCGGGCGTTAAGTGTGATTGTGTATACTATAAAGCAGTGGATTTAGATGGCACTGGACAAAAAAGAGTGTAATCTACAAATGGTTGTACCGAGTCTGGATGTTCTTTGTATCCGTTCTATGAATGTTTTAAAGTATCCCGCGACACGGGAATTATTCCTAACGCGGGTGTAGTCATTCATACAAAAACATATTTACATACCGGTATAGAAGTAAGTGATGTTAGTCGGCACTTTCCCATAATTGTTGTAAGTATGGTCGTTCCCGATGGGGATCTTGTGTATGTTATAATTCTTGCAAAGGTAACGGATGATCGCATCTGGCGCCGATATCGTGTCCACTAGGTATGTGTAGAATCCTAGATAGCTGGAATAGATAGCATATTTTGGGTATGATTAGTTATAATGAGTGAGAAGGGAACTGGCAATTGCCTCACATACAAGGTGATTTTGAAATTGTGTATTTCCTTTTAACCACGCATTCTACTGGTGGTATAGAATAAGCCTGACTATATTCTTTTCTATTAGAATTATTTTTTTTAGAAAAATTAATGTATAATTTTTTTCGTGAAATTGTATCAGATAGTCATATGTTAACTACCCGAGGCAATTTTAAATTTTTACTAATTTAAAATTGCCTCGGGTGGTTAACATATGACTATCTGAAACTAACACTATCATTACAAGGAACCTTAATGCGATAGTGTGTATCGCATTAAGGTTCCTTGTAATGATAGTGTTGTGTATGTGAAATAAATAAATAAATATTATTTAATATATTGGCAATATCCCGACTGCATACAAGACGTAATGGTTTAAGTGGTAAGGTCGCCATTGCAAATGCGTCGAGTGGATTCGATCCCTAGAAAAATTTGTATGATGAAATAGTTGCTCCGAGTTTGGGTATTTTTTGTGTCCGTTGTTTGAAAATAAAGTCTTTGCGACACAGAAAATATTTGTAGTGCGGGAGTTGTAAAAAAATATATATTAACTAGCTGTCCCCCTGCTTTACATTATGATTAACACTCTGCTTCTGTGACTTGTAGCGTGATTTTATAAGGCCTATAACGTTCCTCAAAAATTGCGTTTACGTGCAACAATGGGATTCGAACCCATGACCTCTCAATCGCCTTATCCATTTTAATAATAACTTGTATGCCGTACCTATATTTCTGTATGTTTCTCGGCGGTAACTCCACGGGTCCTCCTTGACTGCACAGCGCGTTGACTCTCTTCAAGCCGAGCTCCTGTCTCACTTTGTGGAGGAACAGGTTCATATCCTGACTCGATTCGAAGGTAAAAGCCACCAGATCTCTTGCAGAAACCGTCGATTCTAAGTACCGAGCGAATTTCGGATCCGTGAATTTTATCTGTGTGTAGAAAATTGATTTAATATAGCATCTCATTGTTAAATAGATAATACTTCTGTATGTGAGTATGTACTGAAATTCTCCTAAGCGATTGAGCAAAGAATATTGGTCACGGTCCATACATCTTCTGACCTGATAATAAAATATCGCATACATATGTAACTTATGGCTTAATCGATTCCTCTACTTACAACCAACTTAAACCAACCAACATAAAATTGAAATATATTTTTTGAAGGCGGAGAAACAGTACTGTTGGATTTATTATTTCTTGTTTTCGATTTTTGGACTTTAAGATTTGACATGTGTTAGTTTATACTAACATATGTGCTAGGTGCAGCTAGGAACATAAAATGTAATTAAAATAGCAAAAATGAGAGTAATATAAGTATAATTTAATTTCTTTGTGTACCTAGACAACTACAATGCAAAATATAAACACTCATGTGAAAACTATTTCACCACATAATACGTTTATATTATGAACGACATATTGTTAATTTATTACTTTACAGGAGTCCATGACGCAGTGGCGACCGCACAGACTAATCTATCGATGAGGCTTATACATCGCCACTATTTAGTTCACAGGTGGGGACAGATTAGAAAAAGTTACGCTCCTCCCCCATACCTCGGAGGGCATGTAAAGGCGTCGGGCTTGGTTTTCATAAACATCTATGGGGAGTCAGTATCCTCAGATATTCTGACATCTGGTTGAACTTTAGAATATTGTCATTCCATCAGATGACAGTGGCACGGTGGAAAAACTGTAATGCCGATCCCAATACACTTGGGACTAATGAAGGCCAAGATGATGTGTGCATTACGATTGCTCCGCCAAGTTATCCAAACAGAAAAAAAATTACGCCAATTTTTTTTTCGGTTTTTGTCAAAATCGAAGGATGCAAATAAAAAAGTCGGATTGCGCGGTCATGCAGATCTCAGCAACTACTTGGGTTAGAGATCTAATTCTTTTTGTCAATTGTAGACTGAATTTGTCAAAAATTGACGAAGTAAGAATAAGCTTTAGATCAATATTTTACGAATTATTCATCTTGGAAGTTATGGTTATCGTACACTAGTTGTTTCTTTATTGTTGATTATTTCTTTAAATTTTAAAACTTCATACAGAAAAACTGTTGCAAGAACAAAAGTCTTAATTTGTAAAAACTAACGAAAGCAATAAATACTACCAAAGTTTAGTTAAACAGACGAAATCAGTACAAAACAAAAAGTACGTGGCCGCGCGGTCTAAACGTTACTTTGTAGGTTTATATCTCGTTATCAATTACTGCTAGGATTTCGGTGTGAACATCTATTTATTTGACATATTAACCTCATTAGAATGACATATCCTTTTACCATCAGAACAGTTTTCAATTCTTTCATCAATTCAAATTCTTTAAAAACCTCTACATTTTTATAAAATTTATATGTATGTAATTACTTACGAAAATCAACCAATCAAATAATACAAATAATAATTATAGTTACATCTCTATAAAACATAATTATGTGAGACAATGGATGCAAAATAAAATTACCCTTTTTTAACATTTACTTGTTAACGTAGTAAAATATCCCGGCTTTTCTTGAAAACTGCCACTTGTAGTAAGCTATTGTTCCAAGGATTACAGGAATATATTCAATAGCACCTAACGATTTATAAACGGCGGTAGCCTAATGGATGAGGCTTTTGCTCTTTGGACTTGCGATCGAGAGGTCGCGGGTTCCGCCTACATTCAACAGATGGCGCTATTTCAATCGCGCTTAACATGACGTCATACAATCTTGAATCGCACAAGTAACTACACAGCAACTAAGTATATTTGCAAGCTCCCGACATCAACCGTTGGGCCGCGGCCCTCCAGGTCCTTGATCCTCCCTTTGTGTTGGAGGTACATCACACCACGTTTCTCCACAAACTTTTTGTTGGCCCGGCCCTGGATTCGAACCCGAGACCTCATGCACAGCAGTCGCATTCACTACATATAGATAGATAGATTTTTATGATTATAGTACTCACTTCCAACATCATAGGTTCGTGAACATCATGGTGGAACAAGTGCATGTTCTCTCGAAGCCACAGCACCGCTTTGTAACAGTCTTCACTGTACGAGCGAAGAGTCTCCAGACGTTTTATGTTCACGTCTTCTAGGTTACGTATCCTGGGAACGAAAGGACCGTTTATTTATATATGACTAGTTTTGGACGCAGTTTTGCTCGCTCGGGAATAGCACTTTTCCTAAAGGAAAGGTACCCTTTTTGTACTATGTATGTCCTTTCTGTACCCCTAAATAGTATCCAAATTTCAAGATGTTCGGTCGAGTAGTTAAGGCGTGAAGCGTAGCAAACAAAAAATAAACTCACATTCGCATTTATAATATTAATTAGGATCATAGGCTCATTAGATGTTATAAATTAGAATGATATTATTCATTTTCCTTTATTTTAAATGAGATTCACTAACAACCTGTTCCTTTGTCGCGGGGGACTATACAAACATTGAAACAACGGACATAAAGAACATCCGAGTCAGCTATTTGCGGATAACATCATTATTGTCCCGTGTGGGGATCGAACCCACAACACACACGGAGAAAGTTATATATATGTTACTGATTTCTTAAACAGTTGGACCGATACTGATGAAATTTTTTGTGTTTGACTAAGCTCCTGAGTGGTTTAGATTCACAATTGGACCCGGTAGGTGTCACTGTGATCTAGTTCTAAGTTTAGATAAGACAATATTTGTCAAGTCCGCTATTTGTAAATAAAATACTTACCTATTCTGACACAATCTCATCTGTGGTGTGATATTATTGTCCAAGTCGTATAGCGACTCCAATTTCTGCTTCTTTAAGTTCTCTATGGCAGCGTTTGTTTTGACTATGGGCTTGTGTAGTTCCGCTAAGGCCATCTTTACTTTTGTTTCTATAAATAATACATTATTGGAGTTTAAATAAAAATAATAGATATGTATATACAAGATGATGATTAGAGAGATGCGGCATGACAGTGGATATAATGACAAGAATAGAAAAGGGTATGTTAAGCTGGTTTGGGCATGTAGAAAGAATGGACGAGAAAAGACTGACTAAGACTAATTATAAGGCTAGTGTGAATGGAACAGTCGCAATAGGAAGACCTAGGCGAACGTTTCTTGTTCGGTTCAGAGATGTTCTGGACAAAGGCCAGGTTAAGCGCACCTTAAACCGGCGAGCGTGTATGTAGAACGTTATGAAAATTATAATTTGTTATAATTTTATAACATGTTATAATTTTACACAAAGATAAACATATACAGGGCCAGAAGTCGACGTCAAGCCAGAAATGGGTGATAGACAAAGTCATAGTAGTTATCAGAAAAATATAAAAAAAATCTATCTCATGTATTTTCAAAATAAGAGAAATATAAAAAAAAACAAGGAAATCAACACCCTGTGATGGTCTTTTAACTCTCGTTACTACAAATCTGCATTTATTTTAAATTTTATTTTTATTTTTGTTATCCTTGATGATGCTTCCATACATTGATGCCTAAAAATAAAAGCCAACTGCTCCAGCTTAGAAAAAAAGCCACGTATTGCCCAACTAAGTATTCAAAATTAATACTTCGCCCAATTTAAACTGGCTGTACTGAAAAAAACGTACTACGCTAGTTTGGCAAGTAGCTTTAAAAGTTGGCACGTTTCATAAGGATTCCAAAATGGTATGACACTTGCTTGACAATTTGCTTTTTAGACTATAATATTTTTTGTAAAGAAACCTGGTATTCAATATTGTTTTTTATCGTAAATAAAAATCATTCTAGTGTACCCAAGGTTTTCTTCAAGATTTCAGTTTGGGTGAGACGGAGAGAGTCATTTTACGCAGTGTGAGAGAGATGGATAGTATCTTTACTAATGTGTTAGAATGAATGACTTAAAGAGACGAGATATTCATTTCCGAAATGTGAGCAAAACAGGTAGTGACGCCACTTTTACTAACGCGTGAGATAGATGGATACGCAATTTGACTAGTGCGAGCGAGACAATAGCTGCTATTGTCCATCTTCATTGACGCACACAATACAGGTCAGTCATCAGCCAGTACGTTACGCTCCTTCGTTTACTGCGCATATTTCCGTACTCATTGATTTCGTACACACTTTTGCTTTGTTTATTGGAGTTGATTGCTTGTGATTTGGATTTGGACTGTTTAGTTTTGACGATTTTGGCTTTCCCCTGGACTATTGTTGATCGTGTGTGTGATCTCAATGAGGAATATCCAGGCAGATGGATAGGGCGGTCTGGTACTATCTCGTGACCAGCCCGTTCACCTGGTTTAAATCCACTGGATTTTTTTTACTGGGGCGCGGTGGAAGAAAATCTTTACTCTAAGCCAATCGAAAACGAAACTGAACTACGACAAAGAATAACAGAAGCAGTTGAATTTGTAAATGACGGAAGGTTTGCCCGTCTGATAACGCGATCTTTTTTAAGAAGATGGCGATCTTTTTCAAGAAGATGTCAAGCTTGTGTTGCGGCTGAAGGAAGGCAGTTTGAACATTTGTTGTAGTAAATGTAATAAATTTTAGAATCAAACAAAATGTTTCATTTAAAACGTCTCTAGAAAAACAAACCTTAACTTAGCAAAAAACTAATAAGTCATTGAGTTTTTTCAGGTAAACCAAGGGACGTAGGACCCTTAGACTACCTGGAAATACAGTTTCTGTCTTGCTTACACTTTTCCATCTCACTCTAACTAGAATCTTAAAGTAACGGTCTTGAGCAAAGCTATGAGTCAATTTAATCTACTTAATAAAATTAAATTGAAACCTAGAGTTCTTTACAAAAAAAAATTGTCTTAGTCTTAATGGCCAATTGTCTAGCAAGTGTCATACCATTTTGGAATCCTTATAAAATGCGCCAACTTTTAAAGCTACTTGCCAAACTAGCGTAGTACATTTTTTTTCAGTACAGCCAGTTTAATTTGCGCAAAGTATTAATTTTGAATACTTAGTTGGGCAATACGTGACATTTTCTACCAAGCTCTCTATCTATCAAGCTCTTTTTTCACATAACCCAATACCTAACTGTTTTCGAACTTCCACGATTTGTATACATTTATTTAATATTAGACAATGGGTCTAACCTCGTTGGTAGAAAAACTGAATATCACTTTGACCCACCCGAGAATCGAAACTGAGACTTTATGCAAAACATTCAACGCCCAAATTAGGTAACTTTGTTTCTTACTATGGTACACCGGATTTAAAGCCAAAAGTATCGTCACTGCTTACACAAGTAAAAAGGAAAATTTTAAAAATTACCATCTCCAACTTTCTCCACCAATCTGCTCTTATCCAATGTCAATTTCTCCAGCTTAGCTTTAGCCTCCTGCAATTCTCTTTCTCTGTTCCTGTATCTCTCCATCTTCTCTTGGTAAGAGCTCTCTATGTCGTTCAGTTTGAACTCCTGCTCGCGAACTGTGTTAATCATCGCTTTAGCCTGGTCTTTTAGTGCATATATCTTTTTGTTCTGAAAATACAAAGATATATTATAAAGAAGTCTGTCTTAAGGTGCTGATAGACTTGAGCATTCACCTGTAACAGAACAGGGAGTCTTCGCCGTTTTTAAATTGTCGAACTGTACAACAAACAGAGCCAAAAATCACTACGGACATTTTTACGATCATTCTAGCGAACGCTCTAGTCAATGCTCGTCAAAAAATGTCAGACTTGACAGTCGCGGAACAGTAACAGAATGGCTCGGCTCGTCAAATGAATGGAAGCAAATTTACTGTCCTAACAGAATACTCGCTAGAACGCTCGCTAGAATGCTCGCTAAAACGCTCCTGTTTATTATTCTGTAATGTAACATTCGCCAGAATGCTCATTGCAAGTGAATTAAGTGCTCAAGTCTATCATCACCTTTACGGAGCTTAGGCTGTAATATTGGAGTGTGGTTCTACTATTAAAGATTTGCCACCAAAACCAACGAATACGGCACGGCGCTATTCTTATTCAAAGCTAGGATTCCGTTCAAAACTGTTGAATTGTCCACCACCGAAATGTCGCCAAATTATTTCCCATTCGATTTATCAACGTCACCATTATCTCAGCCGAAAGACGTCCACTTCTGGACATAGGCTTGCCGCTTGGTTTTCCACACAGACCGGTCTTTGGTCACCTGCATCCAACGGCTTCCCGCGTTCCTTACTCTAATTGCCTGACCAATCATGAAGGTAGTCCGAATAACGGAGTAATGTTACTTTAACAGTAACAAGTAAAGTTGTCAAGGGAATAGAAAAGGACCCTTCATCTAGAAAAAGTACTGTGCCCGATCGAGTCAAGTCACGCGCAAAAGCTAGTTACTTATATACTGTAAAGCAATCAACTTTGCTAAAATAACGTAGGATCTTGTATTGTAAGTTAGTATACACTACTTACCATTGCCAATTTCTGCTGTTCAACCTGTCTGATCTCCGTTTTAGCTCTTTCAATTACTCTCTCCAACGGTTCCAATTTGCTCTTATGTGTGTTAACAATTTTCACAGCCTCTTTCCTATCATGTACGTACTCTTGTGACTTCTCTCTCAACTCTTGGTATTCGAGCCATAGCTTTTTGTTTTCACATACTTCAATATTCTTTTCTATTTTTCTTCTTTCTTTCATGGCGTCTATGACCACTTTTAACCTGAAAATAATTAAAGTAGTTAGTTTCTTTTTTCAATTAACTTAAACTTAAGCGCGACCGCAGCGATAGCCTAGACCGTTGGACAGCAACGCAGACGTTTCGAGTTCGATCTCAAGCCGCGCATCTTTTACTTTTCGAAGTTATGTGCTTATTAAAAAGTTAATTATGGCTTCCTTTAACGGTGAAGAAAAACATCGTGAGGAAAGTTGCATGTCTGGGAGTTCTACATGATGTTCTCGAAGATATATAAAGTCTACCAACCCGCACTAGTCCAGCATGCTAGACTATGGCCTAACCCTTCTCATGCTGAGAACAGCGCCGTGCCCAGCAGTGGGACAGCATAATACAGGTCTGATATTATTATACACAGCGCCTGCCCCAGCCCTTCCAATCAGGGTAGAGCGAGATTTTTTTCCGGTGCCCATTGGTCGTCGCTTTCGTTTCACCTAAATTCTACTTCGGTTTTATGTTAAATCTTATCTAATATTATAAATGCGAATGTGAGTTTGTTTGTTACACTTTCACGCTTTAACTACTCGACCGATAATGAAATCTGGCATACACGTTGTCAGGGGAACAAAAATGGACATAGGGTACTTTTTATCCAGAAGAAAGAAATGTTACTAATCTAAAGTAATCTACATGTACGGTAGCGATGCCGCGAGAAAATCTGGTAAATAAAATAAACAAAAATTTTAATTTCACGCTTCTTGCCATCTGGTGCTTACAGTGAACGCTCCTTTCGCTGTATGCCTGTGCCGGCATTGCTAATACATACAGTACGCTATATTCATCTACTAAATAGCACAAGTAAGAAAATTTACTACACAAATGTGAAGTATGTGAGCTCACCTCTCATTAAGTCTCTGTTGCTCCTCAATCATCTGAGATTTGTTTTGTACCTTCGTCGAGTTCCCCCTTTGTTGTGACCGGCACTCTATTAGCTCATCTAACTGGGTGACGCTTTCCTGGCCTCCGACAGCAGACAGTGTACTCCGGAGAAGCTGTTGAGGGTCCATCTTGGAGAAGTCCTGGACACGATCTTGTGGCAGAAGTTGGCAGAGGTTATCCACCTGGGGATATATAACAAATTACGTTGCTTAATTTATGATTATTGATTGGACAGTAACGATAGCCTTGTGGAAATCCATTGGACTGACATGCGAGAGCCGTGAATGCCGTGAGTTATATGCGACGCAACTAGGAGAATATAGTAAGGCATTCTGTATGGCTGAGTGCTCTTCATACTGAGACTGCATTTTAGACTATAGCTTAATTAATGGACTGAGTGCTTCTGCTACTTGTTATTAAGACTGCGCCGAGCGTAAGATGCGGTTGGACTGAATGACAGAGCTCGATATTAATTTGATTTGCTTTTTTGATAAATATGTATCTTTATTGTCAACTTGAACTTAAATATTTGGAACGGACAAATTGTAATATAACTATTTATGTTTCGTTTAAGCTGTAAAATAGGATAGATTCCTACTGTTATAATCTAAAAATCACGTAACACGAGCTTACGTTAAACACATTAATTGTTATGCTAAATGTATATTTTATATTTGTATTAAACAAAAAGTGTTGATTTCATCAACTTAACTATGACCGCCTCTTTTGGCATATTTTGCTCGGCGCAGTCTTAACAGCGGGCATGCTTTCTTGTAAGTACCTACACAGAGCGCGAATTTAATCTTGATTTGTTATATTTATGTAAATGACGTCCTCATTCGTAATTTCTGTTTTCGACAGGTGTAAATGGTTATAATAGTTATGTGATGACGCAGCAGTAACACATGAATGGTAGCCATTGTCGAATATGGTATAAAAGGCATCTTCAACACAGATGACTTTTACCAATAGTTGCAGTTTAGGAAAGCAGTTGATCCTATTACTGAACCGAAGATCTATTAGCCAATATGATCACAATCTAAGATCAAGAGATACACAAAACAGTAATAAATTTAAAATTTAAAAAACCCCCGACACATTATTCATTTGATACCCATATCGAAAAATTTTAATTTGTGAAAATACGTAATTTTGTGGCGGCGGCCATTTTGGATTTGAAATTTATCATAGTGTATAGTATTCTACTAGTCAAGCCCTTTCATTTGATACCCATATTGAGGGAGTTGTGAAAAAATATGTAATCCGCCATTTTGTGGCGGCGGCCATCTTGGAACGATTTTTATCAAACGTAGCTAAGAACACTCCCGACTAATTCACCTTTCAAACAAAAAAAGCAAAATTAAAATCGGTTCATCCGTTCGGGAGCTACGATGCCACAGACAGACACACACACACACACATACACACACACACACACAGACACGTCAAACTTATAACACCCCGTCGTTTTTGCGTCGGGCGTTAAAAACAATTTTACCTGAATATTCATTGATGCTATGAGTTCTTGGACCTGTTTCTCTCGAACAGTCTTATGATCAATAGACCATGTAGACACATCTGAGAGATTGAAATTTCTTGTGATAATGACATTCCTCCGGCCAGGCTTTTGGTATAGTTCAATTTCTATTGTCGACTGCTCACAACCACTTCGCACATAGTCAGATATCTGGAAGTACACAGTAAAAACATTTTACATACATTTTTTAGTCACTGTATTCTTCATGTCAATCTTTTGGTAACGGCACAAATGTGTCAGTGTGCTCAGGTAAGTATCATCAGGAATAAGAGTACTTTAATTGTAAATATTAGCATGCAGATTTCTCTGCATTATATTGTTTTGCCCAGAAAATTCTGATAAGCAAATGATTTTCTTAACAATGTGTGAACTTCTCAGACACATGAAATAAATTATGATCTACACTTATATTTTAAAAAGAAAACAATTATATTAAAAAATCTAAAAACTACTAAGGAAATTGTTAGCAATAAAGACTATTGATTTTGACTTTGAATAAACAATACCTAAATGCAGAGTAATAAATTTTACGTTGCTAGCAATGTGAGATTATTTAAAGACACATTCTTTTAATCTAAAGAAACAAATGTATCAGCTTACTAAGCTACTAGTGTGATTATCAATATACATATTTATTTTTACTATTTAACCAAGTAACTAATATTGGAGTGTAATAATAATATTCTCAATCCTTCATCTACCTCATACTTCATATGATCTCTGCTCTCACTACTAAAACATATAACTACCAAAACAATAATATACATGCAACTTATAATACTCACTTTCTTAGCTCTTCCAATGACATTAGTCTTGCCACATAGCCCCAATATGATGGCACACACAAATGTTGACTTCCCAGTGCCATTAGGACCAATGATCAGATTCAGTGATGGACCAGGAAATAGCTCAACCCTTTTATAAGTTCTGCAATAAAAATTGAAAAGTTTATTTGTTATTTGTTATTATTAAGCTTTGTCTGTGATGTGTATACTGACAATAGGTTTCAATGACATCTGGTGATTTAAGGCAGAGGTTCCTACACTTTTAAGATAACGGAACCCTCACCAAATATCTTTTATTTTATGGAACCCCATATCAAACGATTACAAGTCAAAGATACTGTAATTTAAATACGAACAAAAACTTAACTTCGCTTCACATATTTTGTACTATTTCAAAATAATATTTGGTATTATTTAACTGCCAAAAATAAATGATTTCGTGAAACCCTGGTGACTTTCCAAAGGAACCCCTAGGTTCCGCGAAACCCACTTTAGGAATCGTTGATTTAAGGCTTGGATGATTTGGGTGAGTATAGTCGTTTTCTGGCCAGTCCATTTTCAATAAGTGCCAAATAACTTCAGTCATCTCTATCTTGTATGGGATAAAGTTATCACTTTCTATCATAAATGAATTCTGTGATTGAACCAAATAAGATGGATTAGTTTATTTAAGCTTAATTTGTAGAATAATCTATTGGGCAACATTGTCAGAACTGACTAAGGTATATAAAGGAATGACACTAAGTTTTGTGGCTTCAATCCTCACGCAGGACAAAACTGTGTGTGTCAGACTCAGAACAACTATTTGAGGAAAATAGTTGTTCTGAGTCTGGGCATTGTTGTTTCTGTTGTTTTAATGTTTCACACAACCAAACATTTTTGAATAAAATTATTTAAGTGCAGTGTTTGTCAGAATTTTGTAAGAGAGTAGAGCTACCCATAACAGCTAGTACATCAACATATTCACATCTCATCACTAGAGCAGTAGTAATGGCTAGTCATAGATAACAATGGTTAATAAAATTATATAACTAGCTGTTTCCTGCAGTTTTAGCTACATTTATGATAAATTCTTTACTGTTTGTAGCATAATATTATGTAGTTTATAGCCTTCCTCAAAAACTGGGCTATCAAAAGCAAAAACTATTTTATCATCTGACCATTAATTTCAGACATTAGTGCATCCAAACGAATTTCAAACAATCACATTAAATTTATTAAACTTAAGTAATATTATAAATATAAATGTGAGTTTGTTTGATATAATTTCATGTCCTAACTGCTAGACCAATTATCATGAAATTGCAGATTACGGGTACCTACAGAATAGGACATAGGGTACCTTTCATCTAGACTAAAATTCTGTTCTTGAGGGATAGTTCATTGACAAGTTCTAGATTAATGTAAGCAATAGGCAAAACCTAGTCAATATATAATCAGAACAGTGTTGTTCATAACAAATGTTAGGATGCAAGACCCACAGGAGAATTATAATATATTTCACCATCAATATGTAGGCATAGCGGCAACCCATCAAAAGTAACAGGTTATAACCTGTTACTTCACGTTAGATCCTGGCTGGCTCGCTCGCGAAAATGTAGGTTAGGTTAGTAACAATACTTTTAGATGAAAGGTATCCTATGTCCTTTTCTGTTGTCTAGATAATGTCTAAGTGAAATTTCATGATGGATGGTCAATTTAGTAGCTGAGTTGGCGTGAAAGTGTAACAAATAAACAAAAAAACTCACATTTACATTTATAATATTAGTTAGGATATCATGTATGACATAAAATAAAATATCTAATAGCCAATAAAATATTCCAATTATGAATTTTTACGTTTAGTGTTACTGATCATAGCACATTACAGTCTTAGATAAAGACAAAGTGATGTTATGTGTTGTATCAGATAATTCACAAGAAATATATGAACCTGGCATGATGTTTTATAGAATAAATATATAGTACTAAGATATAATATAACAATAATACATGTACATGTATATTATAATGAGAAAAGATTTTTAATTATGTAATAGAGAAATTCAAAAACTGCTCAACTGATTTGAAAATTGACCAGCTGAATTATCATTGAGTAACATAGGCTATATAACATTACGCTACGAGCCACAGAATTGGGGCAGTAATCATAAACGTGGGTGAAACCGACAGCTAGTACTATATAACTGTATTATCATGTCAACAAATACTTGATAGCGCAGCTTGATAAAGACATGTCGGCCTTGAATACCACTACATAAATGACTCATTATTGACAGACACGACTGTAATAATGATTTATTCAGGTGAATGCCTGTTACACTACTACCTATTTAGTAAGTACAAAAATGTAATGAAGTTTATACAAATATTCAAAAAAATACATCTAACAAATAGACTACGCTGTAGACGCAAAAGTACATTAATAACAACATGTGAGGAGCGTTTCTTATTTTATATGCAATACATATAAAATAAGAAACGTATTTTATAAGTATTGCATGAAAACATATTAGTAAAAATTCCAGCGCGCCGATTCTTGACAAACTTACACGAAGTTCTCAAGGGCAATCCTGTAGATACAGCCGGCTTTGATACCTTCGTTGTTAACCACTTTAGACATTATTAATTAATCGGTTTGAACATTATTTTGGTCAATATTAACACAAATTGATGTAACTTTATCCGCTAACTTAATTCGAATCTAATCTCTTTCATTGTTTTCAAATGCCGTGAGTGGTGTAGTGACAAACTAAATTAATTAATATTGTTTGATGTAGTGATGTGCATGATTGTGAACTACTAATGGAGTGGCTACTATTGGCTTTGGCTGTTGTAGGTTAGTTTAACCTAAAGTAAAATAATAACTTTCGTCAATAAAATTTCCGGATAGATAATTATGTTTCATAGCTACGCTAGCATTAAATATGTATTGAAAATATAACAATTCAACTAAGATTTTTAACAGTGAAATCTTTTTTTTAGGTTTGGAATGCATTGGCGCATTCCTCTCCACGGGGTCAGAATATAGAATATACACTCACCGGGGGATAACGATAAGGACATCCTGGTAATACCAACTAAACCTACCAACGTGTTCCTCAACAATAACCAGACTTTAATTTAAATTTAAATAATACATTAATTTATATCTGTGTGTATATAGCGCTATTGCCTCGTTGGTGACTTTACCAGTAATTAAGTTTATTTTTTTAAATTATATAATAATAATAATCTTTATTGATCCAAAAAGTTACAGATACACATTATACACAGATACATTTTATATGTATATACATACAAAATGTATGTAACTCCTTTAGCATATGCTAAAGAAGTTACAACAAAAGGATTAGGTAACATAACAATTTTGAAGATCCATTATAGCTGAAATCTGTAAACAATTATCTTGAAACCCTGTCTCTTAAACTAGGATAGGACCTGTATTATAAGAGACAGTGTTCGGCTGTTATTTATTACTTGAAATAGTTTTGTAAAACTTACAGGCTGTGTCTAGTGTAATTATATCAATTAACTACAGGTATGCGTAAATGTAACTTAGGTTAAACCGTGTGCGTGTGTGTGTGTGTGTATCTGTGTGTGTGTGTGTGTGTGTGTGTGTGTGTGTGTGTGTGAGTGTGAAGGGGAAGGGTGAAAGTATATGTAAGGGTATATAGTTGTGCGAATGTGTCGATATTGTTAAATATATGTTATATATGTTAAAATAGATTCAGTTTTCAAATAATCTTGTTGAAGAAGCCATTCTGTGACTTTATATTTCAATTTATTTTTATTTAAGCCAACTATATTTAGTTCCTTGTGCATCATTTTGTATATATATGCACTTAGTACATAATACTGGTGTTTTGCGAACGTGGTTTTATGACGTATACTCCGCGGCAAATTAATGCGTTTATGAGAATCAGGGACTAAGCTACTATGTTTTTTTAGGATACATTGGAGGACATATAGTTGACGTACAGTTAAGATCTTACAATCCGAGTATAGTAGAGTAGTAGGGTAACGAAAGGATTTTCGTGTCATGACTTTCAATATAGCCCTCTGAGCCCTTTCCACTCTTAAGAAGTTAGTTTTTGTGGCGCCCCCCCATACTGGGATGCAATACCCGATCACAGATTGGCATAGTGCATGAAAAACCATTTTTAGGGTATCTGGGTTGGCAGTGTCACGTAAGGACTTAAATATATGGATCAGTCTCATAGTTCTGTTCGAAAGGGCATCGAGTTGCTTATCCCATCTTAAACCTGCGTCGATGTGTACGCCCAAATATTTAACATCTTCGGTTCTGGCAAGTTTAGGACAATTACATTGGGCAGATAGTTGTAAGCAAGTGTGAGCTATTATGGAGAAGAAATGGTCTGGTGACGTGTTTTTGTGGATTGCAAAAGCAATATAACACGTTTTCTTTACATTTAAGGTAAGGAGGTTGGAGTTAAGCCACTGTGTAATTTTGATTAATGCATGTTCAACGTTAATTTTGATGCTGTTCCAAGATTGTCCGCTAACCACAATTGCAGTATCATCAGCATAAGCAAAGATTTTGGCATTTGGGAGAGTCATATTGCAGAGGTCGTTTACATATATTTGGAATAAAATCGGGCCCAATATGCTCCCCTGAGGGACTGAAGATATTGATTCCTCATCGCTAAGTTATTCATCAATTTTAACGCATTGGCTACGGTTTTTAAGATAACTATTAAAAATTTCAAGAGCACTCGAGCCTCGCACGCCAACACCCTCTAACTTAGAGATGAGTTTGGGAACAGATACTGTGTCAAACGCCTTAGAAAGGTCTAAAAAGATACCAAGGCATTTGGTTTTACTGTCCAGATTCTTAGCAATTAACTGTGTTAAATTTAGTACTGCATCTTCAGCCGATATTCCTGTGCGAAAACCATATTGATTATTAGATATAGTGCTATGTCTATCCAAAAAGTTTTTCAGGTAGTTGCTAAGAATCCTTTCCAATATCTTGGATAATGCAGTTAAAACCGAAATAGATCTATAATTTTTGACACAATTTCTGTCCCCTCCCTTATAAATGGGGTGAATGATTGCTCTTTTTAGAGCATTCGGAAATATACCTTTAGCTAAGCAGTTGTTTATGATATGGGTTAGTGCAGATATCAATCTATTGCGGCACTGTTTAAGCAAAATAGGCGATATTCCATCCCACCCTATAGCACAGTTATTGCGTAGCTGGAGGATAAGGGACTCCACTTCAGTTTCATCCACCTTCAGCAGCGCGAGCGAGTTGCAAGGAGAAAAATGGTGCCTGGTACTAGAATTTGATAAAGACTGAGATGTGGTAGAGGTAATATTGATCTGAGACAAGATGTTGGATGCTAAATTTTTACCTACATTACTGAAATAATTGCATACTGCATTTATGGAGGATATAGGGCTCTCACTTAATTTTAATAGGTCGATAGGGCTGGATTTAGTCTTTTGTGTATTGGTTATGTTCTTTATAGTCTTCCAAAGGGCCTTTGGGTTATTCTTTGCTTTCTCAAGCTCATTTTTCTCATAAGCAATTTTTAGTTTTCGCAGCAAAGAGTTACAAAAATTACGATACCGCTTATAAGTAATTTGAAGAATTAAATTCTCAGGTAATTTTCTCGAACGTATGTGTAGTTTGTCCCGGTTTTTAATGCACTTTAAAAGACCGGGGGTAATCCAGGGCTTAATTATTCTATGTTTCCTCGGAATCGTGCCTCGTATGGTATGTTTAATTATAACGGTAGTTATAATGGTTATAAAGGTCTTCATCTGCTCATTTGGATCGTAGATGTTATGATTATATATATGATTGAAAAGTCTGTATCGTCCAATTCCAGTTTTATGGCATCATAATTTATACGATTTGTATAGTGCGGTATTTTATTATTCAAAACTAAAAGTAACGGTTTGTGGTCTGTTATGTGTGAGTCCAGTACAAGTGTAATTGGAGTTGTTTTAGTTTTAATGAATATGTGGTCCAAGCAGTTGTCTAGTCTTGTGGGAAATAGGTGAGTAGGTAAAAGCCCATGGGACAGGTTAAAAGACAAATAATCGACACTGCGATCGGATCTAGCGTCCTGTTTTATATCAATATTTATGTCGCCGATTAAAACTACATTCTGCCAACCGGATTATAATTTTTAAATTCTATCTACGTTAAGCAAGCCATTGCTTTCACTACATAATAAGGTGAACAATTAAATCAACTGCCAATATTACTATAATTACTATCGCATAGCTACATTAAAGGTGTAAAAACTAAACAAACAAATTACAAGGTACGTAATTGTACCAAACGGCCAGTTGAATTAAATGTGTCCAAAACAAAATTTTCGCTTTTCACCATTTCAGCCGAAAAAGGTCCACTGTTGGATATAGGCCACCTTCAAGGTTTTCCACATAGGCTCATCTTGGGCCGCCCTTATCCAACCGCCTCCTGCGATAGTTCCATCGTCGGCCCTATGGATTAGTACTATTAATGTATTATAAAATTATTATATAGAACTTATATTCTTGCTGGTTTCGTACTTTGACGCAGCACATGTGAAAGGTAGGTGTGTAGGTACCTTTAATTTTGACTTAATAATACTTGCTTTAAATTAAAACTGATTTTTTAAAATTATATTGAAAAGAGAACTCAGCTGCAGCTATAAAGATAACAGTAGAATAATCAGACACTTCAAACTTATGAGACATAAATACTGTTACTGTTACAACTTTATGCATACGTGTTATATGTTGGTTACTAAACAAAACAGAGGCATTTTATTATATCGATTTATAACTGAAATAGCGATCAATGATACATTTAAGTATTAACTTACTGTTTTATAAATTACATACTTATTTGAATTTTTAGTCGATTAGTAAATACCACGTGTTGCAATGAAAAAAATTACAACGATTGCAATATAAATTTAAGCTGGCAGGCCAGTAAATCTAATTAACGAATCGTAGCGTTGTCGAGCTAAACAAACCGATTCCGACCGATGTGCTTGTCTGTCGTTTGTATGATTACGCGTCTTGTACATTTTCTATCGGATGTTTGTGTATGAAAACAAGTGCAAATTTATGTTTTCTTGAATGAATGTGCGCTCAGGCCGCCTAGTTATTTAAAGTAAATGAAAACAATATGTATTTTTGGTGAATTTATGTGATGAATCGACGTTTTCCCTCCGTGTCTAATTTACGAAGAGGGCATTCATGTTTATAAATATTGATTTGTTACATATCGTGTTTTCTAACGTTTCTATTGTGCCTTGAAACGTAAAGTGAAATGTAGATAATATAAATAAAGTTTGTCAAAAAACCGTAATTATTGAAAATGCAACAGTTACCTCTCGTATACATGGACGCGATCGATGGTGAATTGTCGAGTGTAATTTGATTGTGTTTTTTTGTGTTTTGTGTGTGTTTTTATGACAATGGAGGGGACTACAGAGAAGGATTGTTCTCCGTTATGGAATCTGTATCAGCAGATCGTGTCGGATATGAAGGTAGGTCATGTTTGGCGTGCTTTTCTTTGTGGTAAAGACACGCTATGTCGTGATAACTTGGACCGGTCTTATGTCCCACATTTACTGGGAAATCGTCCCGGTAAACTGCTGGCGTTGAACGTACGATATTTGCCGCTCCGATAGTTAACTGATTAGTTTTTCTGAGCGATATTATGATAAAAATCTAGGTGCGCTTTGTTTTAAGTAGGTAGATCTAAAAATAAGTATTCACTACGATAAAGTATATTGTGTCGCTGACGATATAAATGTAATTTATTTAGCTACTATTCATTTTGTTTATATGATAGTGAATATTTAATGACCAGATTCAATAACAAAAATAATAAATGAATAAATTTTCTTAATTAAATTTTATACATAAAACACAGAAACACATGTTATCAAATTTATGAAATCCTTAAAAGTCATCTATACTGTATAAGTTAATAAATAGCATACATTAATGCAGAGAACATATGATATTGACCAAATTAATAAAGACAACAACAGTCAGTTCAAGATGCTCTGTACATTTGATACTTCTTTAATGTAAGATCTTAATTGAATTAGCGAGGAATATAATATTTTTGTATATGGGTTACCTTGCCCAGTACTATAAAATTAAAAAGTATAACAAGTAAAGAACACATCACACTAAACTCCTGGTACTCAAATGGTTAAAGTAACATAATTATAAGAAAAGTAATATCCTAATTAGCAGATCATATGTGGCAAGCAAGGTAAGCCTTCCATTATCAGTCATTCCTGCCAGATTCAAGGCAATCTTCTGCCTTGCTTTTGTCTGTGACTCAAAGTGCAAAGCTTATGTTTTAAAATTGTGGGTCTGTTTTTAAGAGATGGCAATAAGTTCATCATAATTTAAATTATATAATATGTTTTTATGTACAATAGAACTGGTTCTATATATAAGGTTAATTTAAATATACATTTAACTCATAAGAAATACACAAAGTGTGACATTATTTTATTATTCAGTATTTCTCCTATGTAAGGAAGCTATGTAAGGTATTTTTCATCGGTATGTCTGCCTATGTATTTGCATTATAGGTAATAACTAAATATGGCATTAAAATATAATTGCACTACAAATCGACATGCTAAGTGATCATAAAATCTACATGATGCCATCTGTTGACTCAAATCAGTGGTTCTCAATTGATTCTTTGTGAATAGACCATTTTAATAATTGGTCAAATTCTCGTGTTCCGAGCCACGAGTGGCGTAAATATTAAATTTTGTTTTTGAATTTCGGCGTTTATAATGTTAGTGTAATTGCTTTTAATTGTTATTATCTTATTCAATTGCCGTGCCTTACCATGCGTAACCTTTAAAGCAAAATCGTGTACCCCTGAAGGCGTACACATACAATACCATACAATTAATTGAGAAATACTTGAAATCTTGCTGCATTTAGCATAACACTTAGGTCTTATCAATAGGTTAAGGAAAATATTTGTATAATTCCAACTAAGAATAAAATAAACTTATATTTTTAGTAGTAATAATACTCGCTAGGTTATTATTTCTACAAAAGTAGGTTTATTTGAGAATATATTTTTCTAGTGATATTTAGGTCTCTATAGAAAATGAGTATTGTAGTCTAAAGGGCACATTTCTAGACTACGTTCTGCTATTGTCTGTTTCATTACGGAAAATCGATAACATTCTTTCTGATACTACCTACTAAGGTGGCAAGAATACGGTCTGTGTGATCGCAAACGGACACTACATCGACGTTTACAACCACGAGTGTTTCCACGTTGCCAACTCTTCAAACTAAGTTTGTGTTAGCCCCATTGGCGTATATAGGATTATTTTCTAGGAAGGGCCTTGCTTCTAAACATCGATGGATTACGCACAATACTAATATTTTGTCTTGAAACTTAATATCCTGGGATGGGCACTGGACAATACTGGGATGGGTACGGCCTGGCTCCTCCCTGTTATACGCTTCTGGTTGCTTCTCTGCGGAGTGCACAGCCATTTTAACTCATCAATTAGCAAGCAACCACATACAACGAGTGACGCTTTGGGTCTGGGCTTCGCGGCCCGAGCAATTTTCGGGCTCTGTAAATATCTTGGCCAACCAAGACCTAAAAGGAGTCTGGAAGTTTTATTTACACATGTAAAGGTTATCTCGCTGACAACACAGCTCCTTCTACCTACTTGAAACCTAGCTCCTTCTTATGGAGCCTGGAAGCCAAACTTATTGGAGGAACACAATAGATGGTTGTCTGATTGCGATGTGCTATAAATTGTACTTCCATTTGAGCGACATCAGCTTAACGTAAGGATATCGCCGTACCTTATGTGCATTAGAATTCTTATGTTATCATATTACTTAGCACACATTTTGTCCCACGTAATAGTAATCGAGTCTTGTCTTCTAAAGGATATATTATCCGACTATGTGCTGTTACAGTAAATAAACAATTTATTTGCAATATGTTCTTATCAGAAGCTC
Source organism: Catocala nupta (assembly GCA_963675205.1). Taxonomy (NCBI): domain Eukaryota; kingdom Metazoa; phylum Arthropoda; class Insecta; order Lepidoptera; family Erebidae; genus Catocala; species Catocala nupta. Next base: position 20,382,254 of record OY776102.1, on the reverse strand, counting down.
CTTCTTTTTTGGCAATGGCACAACAGGCGCATAGCGTATGCGCCATCGGGCTTTGTTTCAATATTCGGTAATCTCTACTTTATTTGCTCTTTTATTTTTAGGAGCTTAAACGATGTTTTATACTATTTTATGTAAGTATATAGTAATACGTGAAGCAAAAACTTTGTATCCCTTTTTACAAACATTGCGTGGACGGAGGAGTATGTAATTTGGCACAGTTAAAGTTTATATGGAGAAAGAGTGGCTAATCCTAATATTTTTATAAAATATGCATTAGAAATACATAACATTCATGAAAAATCACTACACACAAGCATGCATTTGACACACGCAGTCGAATCGCGTTCGTAGTATTTCGGTATTGTTCGTCTGACGTCGTACAATTCTTCGTAATTATGGTTACATATAGCTTATTTATATTTAATAAAGAAAAAGGAAAACAAAGTAGCATGCTTAAAATATCGTCAATGAAAGTGTATAGTTAAGTAAATAATAATTTGATTGAAAAATATAGGTAAATTAACCTGTAGGTATAGCCTTGGCGAAATCTAAACGAAATGTGATTATAAGGGTAAAGTAATAAACAATGAAACTTTAATAACGATCATACTTAAAATTTATATTAGTTATGGTCGAATTTTGACAACTAGGCGACCGCTAGTATAAGTAAATGACTTTAATCTCGAGTGAATGTCTTGCTACCGTAATAACGTATGAGCCGTGTCGTACGCATGATTGACACCTAGCATATAAACACAAAAATCTTAAGCTTTTAACTTCACGCTTACGCAGCTAAGCCAACAAGGACAATCATCAGATATTTTAGACTGAACCGGTAATAATCAATATCATCTTGTATTACCATATCTAGTTAATATTCATTACAAAACAAATAAAGTTGTTTGAATGCATCGCTGTCAGTGTCAACTATAATCATTGCTGGTGTCATGTCTAAATATACTATTGATCTAACAGTATCGTATTGCAGAGGAATGGGCAATTAACTCCTGACTGCTAAGTGATGTATGCTATGAATTAAATAGGGATTAAACATGTATTGTATATCAGACTGGCGTCTTATCATATTATAATGTCTTAATACAACTACCGCACTAGGAATCATTTCTGTGTACTGGATCGGACTGTAGACTTTACAAACATACAAACAAAAATGGACAAAACATACCCAGATTCCGAATAACTATCAGGCCGAAAGCTTAACGGGAGATATTCTCTTGTACAAGTGTGTGCGCAAGCTTCTCTATTCCCTAATTCTCATAGACTGATGGCAACAGCAGTTTCGACACGATGGAAGATTAATCAGTCTCTCTTATCTTATATAATATAAAATATTTGTTTGAATTAATTTTGCCACATTATAACCTAACTTTGTGAGAGACTGGTACTGGTAGAAACCCTTTTTAATACGTGCTTCTCGGGACACGGAATTGTGCTGAATCGCCAACTTCTTAACTTCAGGCTGCTATTGAGAAGGCAGGCAAACCTAATAACTTTTTGTTGGCTAAACCCGGGACTACAATCCGAGACCTTATGCACTCATACACGCGTTGTTTAACGAAGGAGAAAAGGATTTATGTTAGGATGATAGAAAAGGAATGCGTGACATAGGACGTTTGGAACTTGCTTACCGCTGCGTTCCCTTTAAAGGAAACATACCAGTGTGGCACATATCCCTTAATAGATCAAGTAAAGTGAATTCTGTGCATGAATCCCAGAGTTCGATTCCCGGCCAACAAAATTATGGGAATTTTCTGACAAGAAATTCTCAGAAGGCAGCAGCGGGATCTGTGCTCTGTCCGTAAACGGCAATAGGCCCGTTCCTTATTAATTGGAACCTAAACTCTAAGCTGGCGAAATATAGCTGTAAGATACCACTGCCCACCCTTTGAGGATATAGACGTAGACTATGTATGTATAAAGTTTCAAAGACCAGATAGCACTGGATAGTAAGTTGATATTGGAGATCCCGTGAGAACGAACCGAGGAGCCACAATAATGTTCCTTTAATGTATTGATCGTGATAGTTCAGTACTTCGACGCGCCATTACGTTTTACTATATTCAATCGAAATTATTTTGGTATAGGACCAAAATAATTTCGATTGAATATAGTAAAGCTTCCAAATCGAATTACGAACTAACTTTATGACTATTTATCTCGGAGGGTAGGCAGGGATTCTTGATTATATCGGCAGCTATATCTTCAAAGTGAGGGTACCTAAGCGGAGGTAATATTATATCCACATTTCATCGACTATGGTTTTAGATACCGCGTAGTAGTGAGGGTATAGCCGTCTGCTACGCACAGTTCCAGACTCTGAGCTGCTAACCGTCATCTGTTTATGGAAATCATAGCAACGCAGCCCGAGCCAAGAATCAAACCCGAGAGCAACCAAAGGCAGTCAGACTTTATACTACTAAAGTGGCAAACAAGCATACTGCCTACTTGATTGTAAAGGGTCACCGTAGCCTATGGACGCCTGCAATACCAGAGACATCACTTGCGCGTTGCCGACCTTGTAAAAACCTTATAGCGCCCTTTTTGAAGAATCCCATACTGTAGTCTTGTGGGAAAACTTCGGCAGAGTTCATTTTCAGGACCTCAGCGTCCGCGGGACGCTCAGGTTGTAGACTTACTTATTTCGCTGGCTCAGCGACCCTTAATATCGAAGGCCAAGACTCACTTTGGCACATTCATCTCTTTTAAGTCTTTAGGTATTTCGTATTTCAGACAGACTTAGATTATAATTTTTTGCGGACTTCGCAATATGTGTCCAAGGAGGCAAGTGGAATGACAGTCGCGAGATGACCATTTAAACCACTGCGCCATAAGTGTAATCTGCGTAGGTTTACGCATGGTCTATTTATACTATACGGTACTTAACACATACCTGGCACACTACTTATTCACTACAAAATTTGCGGTCTGCATATTAATTCCTATTATTGCTAAACATATGATTTAAGTATTCTAGACGTGCATTGTGCCTGTTTGTAGCTATACGATAAGGTGCGCAGTAACCTTTAGGAGGCAAGGACATACCTACACACACTCACCTTTGTATATCTATTATTACCCCAAAGGGGTAGGTCGTATATGTGCCGGTCACAGCAGACGTTGTAAACTATTCGAGAATTGTAGTCATTTAATAACATTCAAATATTATTTAATGATAACAAATAATTCGTAATAAATAATCGATATGCGAATGCAGTATTGCTAATTTTTTAATGATTCAAATGCTTTTAGTTAATGGTTTTTAAACTAATTATATTTTACTGCACAGTTTCATACTAGGGCCAGCTCAAAATAAATTAAATGGGTCAGCCATTACAAATATCATTATTTGGAAAGCAATGCCAAATATTAAGTTAACGTGTATAATATATATTGTATGTTTATCCATTGTCTAGTACCCATAGTACAAGCTCTGCTTAGTTTGGGCTAGATGGTGTTGTGTATATGTGATACAATATTATATTATTATTCTATAATATGGCTGTTATTATTAGCCAGTATATTGCAGTCACATGCTGCAGTAAAATAATGCTCGATTCTAAACAACCCTATATGTCCAGGCCGGTATAATGTAATTTCTAACTTAGTCATTTTGCCTCCATCCAAAAATCGATCCGAATACCTCACAAGGAATAGCCATGCGCTCACTTTTAACCGACTGTGCTTTCGACGCAGTATACCTACCCTTGAAAGCACAAAAACCTTGAAAGCACAAAACCACAGATAAAGGCTAGTGAATATGCAGCAGCTATGATGAAGTCAGACACTTATATTTAGTCATTAGTAATAATAAAATTATATCATCCATACAAGGCTGTCGAAAGGTCAAGTTAAAATACCTTTTAAATGTATTCTGTTTTTTTGCGAACATAAATATTGTGAAACAATATTGATTTTACTTGCTTATTAATAATGGATGAGGTAATACGATAGAGAAGCAAAGTCATCGACTAAATTAGTGACGTGCAAACGTGGTTGTTTTCGATACGTAGCCACAAAGTGTTGGAATAATCTGTCGCCACCACTGAGAAATTGCAAAACAGTTTATATCTTCAAAAGAAAACTTAAAGCAGAGATTCTAGTTAAACAGAAACTGTTTACTATGTCTTTATAGCTTTTATTTATTTGTTTTCTTTTTTTTATTTATGTGTCAGAAACATTTTGTTATGATCTGCGCATGCTTCCTCGTTTTGAATTAACATATCTCTCAAAATGTTAAATAAATGTAACGATTTTTATTTGTATCAGCTATATCGCCGTTAGTTGCACCCTCTGTCAATAAATAGGTATTATCGGAAAACCAGCGTCGTTACACCTTTGAGGTGTTACGACTAATGCTGAGATAATACCTTTTTAACGACACCCTTAATAATAAGTGCAAAATACACTCTGTAACTCGAGGGAAAACTGAACACAATATATATACTCTTAATACAGGTGAACAAATAGAACCCATGAACGAACACAGCACTTACAAATATTTAGGTTTTCATCAATCCAAGCAAATTCAGCAAAAACAAACAAAATTAGAGCTAACTAAACAATTCAAAGTAAGACTAAACCAAATTTTAAGAACCCAGTTAAATTCTCGCAATATCATAAAGGCAATAAATACCTATGCAATACCTGTTCTTATCTATTCCTTTGGGATTATAAATTGGTCTCAAAGTGATCTAATTAAATTACAGCGCATAATCAACACACACATGACAGCCAACAGAAAACATCATCCCAGATCATGCATACAGCGTCTCACACTGCCACGCCAAATTGGAGGCAGAGGCCTCATCGACATACAAAACTTACACAATAACTTAATAGATAAATTACGCAAATACTTCTATTCCAAAGCTGAACAATCTCACCTTCACAAATACTTAACGAATGCAGATAAAAAACTAACCCCCCTTAACCTATTGAATAGAAATGTACAGCCAAAATTATTGAGCAAAGAGCAGAAAATAGTTTTGTGGTCCCAAAAGTCTCTGCACGGGAGACATCTCGCTGATCTCGGCCAAGAACACGTCGACAAAGAAGCGTCGAACAAATGGCTACGGCGCGGAGAGCTCTTTCCGGAGACAGAGGCTTTTGTGATCGCTATTCAGGATCAAGTAATAGACACCCGAAATTACCAGAAACACATAACCCGTATACCTAACCTTCCCACTGACTTATGTAGACGTTGCCATAGTAGTTCTGAAACTATTCAACACATAACTGGTTCATGTAAATCCATAGTACAAACTGATTATAAACATAGACACGATCAAGTTGCAGCAATAATCCATCAGAACCTAGCTCACAAATATTCCTTTATTGGAAAAAAAACTGCCTATTACAAATATAAGCCCAGTACTGTTTTAGAGAATAATTCCTTTAAAATGTACTGGGATAGGACTATTATTACTGACAAAACTATACACTACAATAGACCAGATATAACTATACTGGACAAAACAAAAAAATCTGTTTTCATAATAGACATCGCAGTATGTAACACACATAATCTCCTCACTACGCACGCGGAAAAAATGTCGAAGTATGTTGATTTAGCTACCGAAATAAAAAGGCAATGGCAGGTAGACACTGTTAAAATCATCCCTATTGTCATATCTACAACCGGAGTAGTCCCTAAGACACTTCTACATAGCCTGAGCATACTTGACATGCCAAAATCTACAATCACAGTCATACAAAAAGCCGTTCTTCTTAACACATGTCGCCTCACACGTAAATTTCTTGCATCATCTACTTCTTAACTTTCCCCCTCTGGCACACTTGGCTAAGGCCCGTGTGTCAGGTTTTTACCCCTTTGAAATAAAAGGGAGATTAAATATAAATTAAAAAAAAAAAAAAATAATAATAATAATAATAATAAGCCCCCTATAATCCAACCATACGTCCGAGTCGAACATCTGACTCACGTGGGGGGCGGACACGCGATACATTATAATAACTGGCGCGGCTAACATGGCTCAGGGAACCCATGATTATGGAGATGATTCTAAGGAGTAAACGTTTAGGACCGCTTCCCGGGGGCGATCGCCGGGGCACACCTGGAGCTGACGCTGGGTGTCACAGCATAGGAACCGTCAGCGGAGAGGAGTTGAATAGGCGGACTCCCTCCGGGTCACCCGAAAATACTACAGCCAACCAAACTGATGACAGACAGACTGACAATGACAGCATTAGTATAAATCCTTTATCACCCCTCTCAATAGCAGAACCTTATAGCCCTTCTACAGTTTCATATATCCCAACACCGGTGTCCTCCGTAGATGAAAACTCACACGGTACACCTACTCCAACTTTAGATGTTACGCAGGAGGTCAATACCTTTTTACCTGCGTCCACTAAGGCTGGAAAAGCTAGAGTACGCATGAAATGGCCACAAGATGTTAATATTTTCATCATGCGTACTTTTTATTTAATTACCAAACTAGAATCCGATATGACTTGCTATAGGAAAACTCTGCATCAATTGTTCGTAAAGAAATATCCCGAAATCCAAGTGACAGAACAGAGAATTTCAGACCAGAGACGCATGATAGTTAGAAACAAATATCTCTCAGAAGAAGTATTGAATCAGATTAAACAGGAAGTGGAACAACATTTGTCAAATACGCATCAACAAAATAATAATCAATTATTAGAATCACCTACTCAAATAGACATTATGAGTGATTTTCCATCAAACACCATCGCGCAAACTTACTTAGAACCGATTTCTCAATTACATTCAGTACAATCATTATTTCACTTAGATCATACACCTACTACTCATACTACTCATACACAAACAACTTTAACTTACGATTTACTACTAGAATCAGAATTAGAAATCTTAGAACAGAACCCATTAGACGATTCAATAGTAATAAAATTGAAGGACCAATTAGAATCTAAACTACTAGAATACGGTGGGATGGATCCCATCATGAGGCCTAAACTACCAAAATTAGCTTACAGCAAACGACTAACTAACTTACTCGCAATATTTAACAATAGCATACTGGACCGATTTTTGACAGAAAATATACTACTAACTGATATTCACACGCTGATATATTGCACCGCAAGTGTAATAACAGAAGAATTAGGCTACAAAATATATGCTGAACCCAATCGCGCAACACAAAAAGAATATTCCGAACCCCCGTGGCAAATTCGCCTACAGAAAGACATTTCTAGGTTGAGGTCAGATATAGGTAGACTTACACAATACATTAGAGGTAACAGATCAAGAAGAATAGAGGCCTCGGTAGAAAAGATATTTAAAAATTGCAAAGTACACACAAGACATGAAAATAATAATAAAACACCAGAAGAATACCTTGACACACTTAAACAAAAGTTATCGCTTAAAGCTCATAGATTAACCAGATATAAGAAAACACTTCAAAGAAAACAACAAAATAAACTGTTCGCCACTAGCGAAAAGGTTTTTTACAGACAATTGAAAAATAACATACTTGATAATAGTAATAATAATAATATGGCAACAATAATAACTAAAGAACAAGTAGAAGAATTTTGGTCAGATATATGGGAAAAAGAAAGTCTTCATAATGAAAAAGCAGCCTGGATTGAAGAAGAAAGAATGAGGTGGACAGAAATAGATGAAATGGGATTTAGTGGAATAGAGGAAGCTGATATTAAAACCGTTACCACTAGACTTCATAACTGGAAATCACCGGGTATTGATAAATTACATAACTTTTGGTTTAAACATTTACATATACTACACAAATCAATAGCAAACTGTTTCACTGATATTATACTGAAAAAGCAACCCATACCGTCATTTTTAGCAAAAGGAATAACATACATGATTCCTAAGAGCAAAAATACAAGTGATCCATCACAGTATCGACCAATAACATGCCTTCCGACAATCTATAAAATTTTAACAGCTACAATTGCTAACAGAATTAACGCACATATTGAAGCTAACAGTATAATATCGGAGGAACAGAAAGGATGCAGACGGAACCACATGGGATGTAAAGAGCAACTAGTAATAGATACTACCATACACACACACGCAAACGCAAATAAAAGGAACTTGCATTGCACTTACATTGATTACCGTAAGGCATTCGACAGTATTCCACACAGTTGGTTACTTAAAATCTTAAACATTTATAAAATCAACCCATTTTTAGTACATTTTTTAAAAGATATTATGTCATTCTGGAAAACAAATATACACCTACGCAACACACATACTTCTATTATAACAAGAGAAATTCAGATTCGAAAAGGTATCTATCAAGGTGACTCGCTTAGCCCACTTTGGTTTTGTCTTGCTCTCAACCCATTGTCTGCCATGATAAATAAAAATAACGTAGGATACCGACTAAAGCATAACACTTCTGTAACGTCCATAGCGCATTTGATATATATGGATGATATTAAACTCTACAGTAGCACAGCAAAAAACATGAAGAAACTTATTGATACTACAGCTCTATTTAGTAAAGATATTAATATGCAATTTGGACTCGATAAATGTAAGATTTTAAATATAAAGAAAGGGAAAATAATGACAGGCGATTATACAATAGAAGAAGGACAAACTATAACAGCTATGGATCCAGATGACTTATATAAATACCTTGGCTATTATCAATCAAAACAGTTAGATCACACGGCCTTAAAAAAGACACTCACTGAAGAATACAAAAATAGATTAGTTAAAATCTGTAAATCGCAGCTCTCAGGCAAAAGACTCATTAAAGCAGTTAATACCTATGCAATCCCTATACTAACATTCTCATTTGGAATAATTAAATGGACTAAGACAGATTTAAAGAGCCTTGAAATAAAAACCCGCACAACACTTACAAGAAATAATTATTTGCACCCAAAATCAGCAATAGAACGAATGTCTCTCAGTCGCATAAAAGGTGGTAGAGGCCTAATTGATATATCTTGGCTGTGGGAAAAGCAAATAATTAATCTCAGGTCATTCTTCTTTAATAAAGCAAACACAAGTGAGTTACATAGAGCAATTATTAGCAATGATTTTAGATTTACCCCTCTTAACTTAGCAGAAAGACCTAACAACTTACAGATAACAAACCAACCGACAGATCCCGAAAAAGATAGGATAGAAAAATGGAAAGCCAAGGTACTGCATGGTCGTCACCCTCACGATTTACAACAATCGCATGTAGACTCACAAGGCTCAAACAGATGGCTCACGAGCGGATATCTATTCCCGGAAACCGAGGGGTTTATCATAGCAATTCAGGACCAAGTAATTAATACTAGAAATTACAGAAAGCACATTATTAAAGATTTAACAGATGATAGATGTCGGAAATGCCACAGGCAGCCTGAGACTATACAACACATTACAGGAGCATGCACAACACTCACGCAAACTGATTATACACATCGCCACAACCAAATAGTAAATATTATCCATCAAAAATTAGCCATTAAATATAAACTTATACAAGATACACATACACCCTACTATAAATATAACCCGAATACCGTATTAGAGAACAACAGTCACAAAATATACTACGACCGTGCCATACTAACCGACAAGACTATACATTTTAATAGACCAGATATCACAATACACAATAAATCACAAAACACAGCATACATAATTGACATAGCAGTACCGAATACCCATAACCTTTTAAAAACTATTACGGAAAAAATTAACAAATACACAGAACTGAAAGAAGAAATAACAAGAATTTGGAAAGTCAACAAAGTTTACATTGTGCCGATTGTAATATCCACCACCGGGGTAATCCCAAAATATTTACACCATACTCTTAAATTGCTCGACCTAACACCAAATACCTATATTAACATTCAAAAAGCAGCTATATTAAACACATGTAGAATAGTACGAAAATTTATGCAGAGTGATGAGACCGAACCGCGACACACAGAAGATAACGCTCTTATTATATCTTAGATGACGGCTACTTGGTGTTAACCCGTAACCGTCATTAAAACACCGGCTTACAGCCGAGTATTAAAACAATCCCCAAATAATAATAATAATTTATTTGCCATAATTTTACAATCCAGGTGAACATATATCTAGGTATAATAATCATAACATCAAGAGTGTTGAACTCTGGTACCCAAGGTAAGAGTTAACTTGTGTTATGGGTACCAGTGCTCTCGCATAGAAATTGATAAAAGAGAAGTACAATAACTTACGGATTGTTACAAGTTTTAGTTCAGTGAGTTAGTTATAAAATTAAAAATTTAAAATGATTTGCTAGTCTATATTTATTCAGTAAGTGTGTGTTGGTATGTGTGGTGTGTGTTAGTAGGTATTGTGTGTGTGTAGTGAGAGTGTGTGTGGTGTGTGTGTGTATGTGTGTATCTGTGTGTATGTGCCAGTACGTGAGTATGTGTATACGTCAATTGATTTGAATTTCAAAAATTGTGTGAATGTTTGTTTTAAAGGAATGTGAGTTTAAGTAGATTCTCTGTTTCAACGTAGGACTTAGTCATGAGCCATTTTTTTAATATTCTCCTACATTGGAATTTAGAGAGAGGATAGATATTGCAGGCCTTGTTTATAACATTGTACAGATGACATCCAAGAACCTTATGATGCCGTGCTGCCAAAGTTGTTCTAAACTTCGGGGTTGGGCAAATATGATATGCACGACGCTTTTTAGCATTATTCGAATTATACACTAGAGAGGCATGTTTTTTACAAATGGTGTCGAACACAAAAAGCTGTCTCACAGTAAGAACCTGACAGTCATAATAAAGTTGGATAGTTGGATATCTGAATCGTTTAAACGTCATTACCTTGAGTACAGCTCTCTGTGCACGTTCCAAAGGTAGTAAGCTGGTTTTGGCAGCCCCTCCCCAGACTGTTATACAGTATGTCAGTATGGACTGACATAAGGCATAGCCCTAGGCCCTTATATATCTTATTTTTCTTTTTAATTTGTTTTATTGTGTATCTGCATGAATTAGTCGTTAAATAAACTTATTTCTTTATTTCTTTTAATTACTACGAGAAAACTCGACTGATTCGAAATGTTAACGAACTTGCATCCAAATGAGGATCAGTTATTAGATTTGTTTTAAACTCAAAGTCAAAGTCAAAAACCATTTATTCATTTAGGTCACAAAGTAATACTTATGAAAGTCAAAGGGGTTAGTGAGTTTATTAAAAATAAATGATCAATTACTTTTATACCTACCTATATATTTTGCTTTTTTGCGACCTTTAATATTATGAAGCAATATTGATTTCGCATGCTTATAAATAATGGATGCAGTAATCCGATAGAGTTTGGTTCTCTATGCCTGTATATTTTGCTTTCTTGCGACCTTTAATATTATGAAGCAATTTTGATTTCGCATGCTTATAAATAATGGATGCAGTAATTCGATAGAGTTTGGTTCTCTATCGCATTACTTCAATATTAGTAAAGTGTAATAATGACAGCCAAAAAAAATTCTGTGCGATTCAAAATTTGAACGACCTTGCGTACCAAATACGAATCAGTCTTAGATTTGTTCTAAAAATAAATTATTAATTAAGTAACGGCAATAAGTGATACCGAGCCTATGATCGTTTGCAATACCAGTAAAATCACTCGCGCGTTGCCGACGTTAGGGAAAAGGGATTTATGATAAAATGAAATGAAAGGAAAGGAATAGAAGAGGTAGATCTGTGATTATTCACAATACTTTTTCATGTAATCAAACGCAGTAAGTAATAGCGGTATTACTCTTACGGCGATTGCCTGCAAAATGGTGGTTTTCCTTAGGCGAGCTGGCTTATTAGTACCGTCACCAAATAAATATTTGGTGGTTTAACGGGGAAACCCTTGTTAGAAAACGTGTGTGTTTAAGAAATCTCCATAATGCTCTCGAAGATATTTGAAGTCTGCCAATCAGTACTTGAGTGGCGTGGTTAATTATGGCCTGGTCCTTCTTTCTATGAAGAGGAGTGCTCAGCAATAGTGGTAGTTTATAAAGAGGGCTGATATTATTATCTTAAATATATCTTGATTTTTGAGTCACCTGCATTGCTACTAAACAACTTACAACCCGAATAATCTTTTGACTGAAAGACCGCTATTTACACTATTTATTATTCTGTCCTACTTAAATAAAACTATATTAATTAATATTCTCTTTGCATTTCGATCAATAGTCAAGCGCGTATCAAACCGACGCTAATTAGTGACAAGTATTTAAAATTCAAAAGGAAGCAGATATCCGGCGGTGTAAGCCAATGGCTTTTATTTTATCACCTAATGACATGTCGACTGACTGCTGCGATGTGTTAATTATATTAAGTAATGCGGTATGGTTCAGATGTTTCACGAGTCGTCTACTTGAACAGAGGGTACAATTTTCGGATGAAATAGTTGCTTTTGGTAGAAAGCAGGCAAATAAAAGGCAGGAGAGCAGCTTTTGGCAGACCTGATGGTTGATGGTAACCATCGTCCAAATACTTTGGCAATGCCAAGTGGCTCTCCCACGTTTGGTGAATGATGATAATCATTCACCAATGGGAGTGCCACGCTTCGGTACGAATGGGCCGGCTCGACCGGAGTGATACCACGGCCTCACAGAAAACCGGCGTCGTGCGGCATGTTTTGTCGAGTGAGTGAGGGTACCGTTACCCTCACTCACTCGACAAAACATGCCGCACTTCGACACTCGACAAAACAGGCCCTACACCCTCCGCCTCCCTTCTGGGGTCAGAGGGGTGTAAATTTAAAAGGCCGGCAACGCACTTGTGACGCCTCTGGTGTTGCTGGTGTTCATGGGCGGCGGTAATATCTGCGGCGATCTGTCTGCTCGTTTGCCTCCTATACAATAATAAAAATAAATTACTAGCTAAACCTGGCCAGGCTTCACTGTGCCTCAGTATGATTTTTTAATAATTTTCATTCCTGGAAACTTTGAGATAAATAGATTTTTCACTGCCGCACATAGCTAAATCAAATTTTTAGGTGCCTGCTGTCTGACTTATGTGTTCTACCTGGTCCGGGCACAGCGGCTTACTATGTATTGATATATTACAAGTGGTAAAAATGTAATGTTATGTAATAATTTCAAGTCAATCCATAGGCTACTTTTAGAGTTTTGCAGACAAGCATACGGAAACTGTTTTTCATATAATATAAAGATGCATTTTTATAGTTTCGGATTCACTGTCCCTGTCTTTTGCTTATTTAATTTGCAATAATAACAGACAACACTGAGGTTTAGTATAACAGCTATTGTCGAAGTCAGAAAAAATTGTTGTTGTCTTTAATGTAGTGAATGCTATGTGTACCTACAATAGGTATGCATATCTGAAGTTGTCTCATTTTTCTTTTTAGCCAGTATCAATTTATTTTTGTATTGTATCTACGCTGTTGGTACGCCTAATAAATATATGTTACGGATTTTCTATCTTGCTTGGATCGATATCCGCTATACTGGACACAGTTAGTAGCGATGTAAAAACTTGAACGGCTAATAGGCTTTCCCAAACATGACACCTTAATATTGTTCGTCAGTATCTCTGCCTACCACTGCAAAAGTACAAGCATCATACTTGTTTAGTCTTAAGATATAATGAGATTAGAAACAAGTATTCTACTTCATATTTTTACTCGTTATGATCCTTTAGCTCATGTTACAAAAACCGCTTACGCTGCAAGGGAACTGGGCGTCAATATCGCATTCTTACATCATCAGCAAAAATATAATACTCGTATTATTTAATATGAAGAGGATGAGATAATATTGAATGGCATCATCCTTGTGTAAAAGCGGCGATGACCCATCATTGAGAACTTGCGGTAAAGAGGCACTGAGTTCATTGCACTACCGAGGAGATTCTGCTGCTGATCTTGCACTTCCATTAAGTACGAATGAGGATGCTCAGCTAGGGATTTCTTCAAATTACTTATTTCCTGCTACAAACCTGACTTTTCTTCAACTGAGTAAATAGGTTCAGTGTTACGTGGCAACAGGTTTATGTAAATTCATAGTATAGTTTAGTTAGTAAGTAAGTTGTAACGTTGACCGTGATGATAAGTGTTATTTATAACCTAAATTAATGAATATATTTTGAATTTAGCTGTGGTGACCATGGTAAACACGACTAAATTACTACCTTGGAACTCGTAGCCAATTTTATCAAAAGTATATTGTATGACTGCCTCGGTGATGCCGCCGTAATCATCATCAATTGATTCGACTCATGGTGTTGAGTACGGTTCCCGGGTCGGGCAAAGTGTCGTTGGGTTCTTCTGTCAACGAGTTTTAGTAGCAAAACTGGATCTGGTAGCCCTGTAGATAGGATCATCCTATGACATGTCTAAAAAACTACACTTGCGAAATTCGGTAGTAGGTACCTCTGCCTTCTTCGGGGAATAGATGAAAAACTGAGTTTGTATGAAGGCAGAATTTGGAAAAATTTCACGTAGCCATTTGTCCCGTATGGATTCGAACCCACAATATTTGGCGTAGTGGCAGAGGCAAGGCTACCACTTAAACTTGTAGCTCGGTAATCGAACATGAAACTCTTAAATTGGAATCACATTAGCACTTTAATCTATAAACCAACTAGATAAAATTGACCGTATCGCAATCCACTCTGAATTGATAACTAAATATCGCATTACATTAGAAGCCGGATCCTCTTGAAATATTCAACGTTAATGTTCTCTAACCGAGTGTGTCCTAAAAACGTAGTAATGCTTTCTATTACAACCAGACTGTGAAGTTGTATTAACGGGACTGTTATCTGTGTATATAGTTTCTATTGCTATCTTGTAAGTTAATACTCTGTTGACGTACTTTCGTACGTGTCCTGTATATATTTTTTTATTTTATGTTACTAACGCCCGTATGAAAATGTATTACCATTTTAATATTATACTTTCAAAAATCCTATTAAGGTTTTCGAAAGTAATCAAAAGCAACACGGTGTCTAGAAGTGTAAAGTTAATTTGAAAAGACTGCTGCAGCACTTGGATTCCTGTGTTGGATATTTTATAAACGTAGAAACAATAGACACAAAAACTGCCAGAATCAGAACTACTATTTAAGGATGACAGAAATATTCGTCCAATATGGAGATCAAAATCTCAACACTCGCAGCAGTGGCAATGACGAGGCGAGTACTAAAACCACGACGTGTTTTCCGCCAAGAAAACGCGGTAAATTTTTCTGACTTATCTCAAGTTGGGTTGTTGCGTTGTATGCGTTCTCGATTACGTCACACTGGCCCAACGAAACAATTCAAATAACAGTTAAACCATTTAAAATCCGTAGAATAATAAATTCTAATAGTTTATTACTAAAGATGTCTGCACACTAGACCGTAACTTACTATGATCGTAAACGTAACGGTACATGCAAAAATATTACGTATTCTTACGACAACTGTTCGGTTAGCGCAGTGCAATTCATTGTTAGAACTTTGTGTTCAGCGTAATCAACAAATAGTTGGTTTAAGTATTTTGTGTCCCTTGTTAGAATCTTACTAAAGTCCGCCGTGACACAAGAATAATTACTAGAGAGCAAGCATTCTTTAAAAAAGCGATCAGACGTCCAGCTATAAAATAATATTTTGAATGAAAGCTTGCAGACTAATATGACATTTTATATAATACTATCAGCATAAACTTGTGTATATATATGTATTAGGTCATAAATTTAGATATTTAATTGGTATTTTAAAACTTAGCGGGCTTTTACAACCATAGCAAATTTTATTTGTCATTCACATGATCTGCGAAGTTCTGTACTTCAAGTCGTGTTCGCTTCGAAGTCAACCCGAACCGTTCGTACGTACCAACGGCTTAGTAGGCACGAACCTTAAAAGCCCGTATATTGAAATATTTCTATTGTATTTACACTTGGTTCGTTTCGTGATTCGGCTCTATTAGCGTAACGTAGCAGCTCAATACCGTTTTGTTTTCTATTTTATCAATTTCACTGCAGGTTTTGCAATATCACTTACTTATTAAGGGGACGTAAACGTTTACGCACATAATGCAACCATAAGAATAACAAATCAAATTATGATAAAACACATTTATTTTTACTAGTTTCGGTATCTGAACATATACCAGGATCAACATACATTAGAATTAGTGATATAATCTCCCGCTTATTACCCCGAAGAAGGGTTAGATAGTGATTACACTCTTATTTTGCGTGTGTTTTTAGTTCTACCTAATAATGGGCAAGGCTATTGTCGTCTAGCGTGTTCTGGATTCAATGGTGTTATTGGGAATAATTATCTTGACAGAAATACCCAATACCCCTTCGGCCGTATGACCCAGGACCTAACCTAAGACGTCAAGCGGATCCCTCACAATCGCTACGGGCCGCTGGGCCACTGAGGCAGCACCGGGAGAAAAGATGTATCGATATCGCAGGCAGAAGGCATACCTATATCCGATACTACTATTTGTGGACTACTCATCACTGTTTAAACTGCTTATCAATATCATACTGTATATTTGTTTTCTGATAGATAAACTGTAATTCCATATTAAAGGATAAATGTAAGAATGGAAAAGAGGTGCAGACATGAAACATACAAATGGTAAATATGCACATCAAGGAAAAGCCGAATAAAATAGTACCCATTTTATTGCCAAAACGACTAAAAATGTTTAAGTATAATTCGTGTAACAAAATTAAACTTTCTAATAGATGTATCACAATGAATTGTTTACGCAGCAAGATGTCTTGTTTAGGGAATGCGTGGGATTTTATGTCAACTTCTTAAGTTTTAAAGAGGCTCACAGTCGTACGACAATGGCGAACTTTCTATAAAATTAACGAGTAGGCGATATATGGTATTGTAAATCAGAGCGGTATAATGCCAGTTGTTTTTGTAATTTAGATATCCTTACTAATATTATAAACGCGAAAGTATGTATGGATGTTTGTTAATCTTTCACGCAAAAGCTACTGGACCGATTGCGATGAATCTTGGTATGTAGATAGCTGAAGACCTGGATTCATACATAGGATACCGATCTTACGGCTTTATCCCGATATTCCCACGGGAACGGGACTCACGCGGGTGAAACCGCGAGTAAAACTAGTATGTAAATAAATTTGAATAAAATTTTAAGCGGACTTTTACTCTGTGCTTGTGCACGCTGGTAGACCGCAATGGCTAAACCAATCTGGATGTGATTTTTATATAGCTTACGGATGCTGGCGCGTCTGGCAGCGCAGCGATTTCATGTCAGTAAGTTCATCAACCCGCTAATAAAGTTTCTTGTCTTCCAAGTGTCTATAGAATATGGTAACCAACCACGATTAGGTAGGCTCGTTCTGCAACTTGTGAAGAAAAAGTATTCTAAGAAATATGACAGCTATACGTTTTCAGTCTTTTCACTGCATAGATGCTCTGATCAGCAAACAGAGCATCTATGCAGTATTGCCAGGTAACCTGTCCCAATTATCCAAGTCCCAAGTGTTGTGTCTTGTTGTGTCCCACTTGGTAGAAAACTTTGAGTGATCCACAGATAATTGCATGTATTCTTTGTGCCTGTTGCTTCAATGTTTGATGCGCATATGACACTATGAGTTTAGTAGTCTCCTAGTGTAGCTATAAACATCTCCTTAAGCAGGTATATCGAATTCAACAGAATCAGAAGTGAATGCGTGTACCACAACGTATTTATTACCAGAGATAAATTATACACAGCACGCTCTATTTATTGTTGAAAAACTAGCGCTCGTTAGACGTGCCAGAACATTATTGGACGACTTATTAGTGATGAAACTGACTAATTGTTACCTGTTTCGTTTTTTGCCAATTGCGTATTACATACATAGCATTCTCGATTGTGCATCCTCGAAATATAAAGCTGGAGGCAATTTACTAGCCCAGTTTAACATGATGTAGTGAAACTACCATTTTTTAGACAGAATTGTACGTGACATGCAGTTGCTATAAATTTTCTAATAGGAAAATCCAATGAGACTTTGTCCAATATTGTCAGTAAACGCAACTTATGCTACTGGATTAACGAAACAGTCTTTCACAGTAAGTATTCCATTTGCTTGTAAAACTCACTGTGAATGACTGCCAAAATGCCTATTGCTATAAATAAATACTTGTTGATAAATGCAAACAGAGTTATTGTTAGCCTACCTTATTTATGTAATGTTGATTTTTTAAAAACAATCTCTGGTATAGAATACTCCTTTTATCTATGCGATTTTACTTATTAACTGCACATACGCTCACTCCACGACCAAAGACTAGGCCTTCCTTGACTATTGAAACAACGGATAAAAATGAAACAGGTCTATTCGTGCCGTAGCAAAGGCGCGTTAAGTCTTTGATCCTCTAGCTCTTGTTTATATGTTATATGAGCGAGGATCAAAAACACAAGACCTGTTTAATTTGCGTCCGTTAAGAAAATATTTACCATAAAAATTACGGTTCGAATGATCCTTGCATTGAATCAGGATTACATTAATGGGTTCAAATTCGTTGCCAGCAATGTTCCAATTCGAGGCCTTGAATATTTCCAGCAGTGAAATGTCTTAGGAATTTCGACATTGGGTCAACCCAAGTTAATAGTTTAGGAATAGCAAGCATTTCAAGAGGATTGTGGTTTAAACTTGCGTTCTGAACTGTAATTGGAAGGTAGTACAGTCAATCATTCAATTAAGTCACAAAGTAACTTTTATGTATGTCAAAAGTGACTCTTGAATTTTTAATTGGTGCTTGGGTGTAATTTTGTGAAAGTACATTCGGCCAAAAATGTGATCTACCTCCCTTCGGTTGATTTTCATTTGAATGTCATGATTCATGAGGCAAAAAGGTCGGTTTCCCCTTGTAATAATATTATGATAGTGACATTGCTCTCTTTATCATGTATTATATTTACGTGATGCCATGTTTTAAGTTAAAAAAGTCAACCTTAGCGATAGTTAGATCTCACAGAAACTTTTGTCAAAACTGGTAGACCAATTTCTTAAGCGATTGTACCACTAGCTCTGCTTCGCAAGTTTCTGATTGAAGGACACTTATGAAACGTACAAGTTACCTACAAATAGAATGAAAAGACAGAGTCAAAGTTAGTAAATTCTACTAGGCACTCTACAGACAGCACAGCCACCTCGACTCCTGAAAAACAAATCTCCAGAATCAAGTGTGATCTTGTGTGTGCTGTAACACATGTATGGTACATATCCGAGCAAACAAATTATTTGATTAGAATAAGGATTCTTTCTAACTACTCACGGTTCATACGGAGACATTGATGCGCTCATACCATTTTTATTTGAGTATATTTGAATGATTACATTCTCGCCGATGTACCACAGTCGTCGTAAATTTCATAAGTAGCAATCAACCCTATTCATCAAAAATATGTCCAACGGTAACCATATTTATTTAATTCAACTGCTGTCTATCATATTATTTCTATGTTTCGATAGCTGAAAAATTGCCAGTATTAAAATCTTCGGCGCAAACCTTTTGATAGGTGTCACCTTGACCTCTCCAAAGGTCATATTAAGGTCATACGAATTATTCACTGTCCAGACGTTTCGAACGGTACTCAAGCTTTAGATTTTAGGAGATATTTACAAAAGATACGAAATTATTTTTTAAATTGATATTACTTACAATATTGGTATTGTTTTAGGTATTGGTCCGGATTGAGATTAAGTATTTTTATGAAAGAACTTTGCATTTTAAGTAAGATTAGAATTCAAACTTCAAACAGTAACTAAATGGCACGTCTCTGAATATTTACTGCATAAAATATAGAGATATTTTTTATAATGTAAATTTGCACTGTTATACCAATATTTTTGTTTTTAATATTTTACCTTAGTCATTCCTGGTTACTGAAATAAGCAACTTTAACAGACAAACAGATGGTTAGAACATAACCGCAACCTAAATCAAGGTCAGGTCAAGTCAATATAAATTATATATTTAAGTCACAAAGTAACACATGTAGGAAATTGGCAGTTGCCGGGAACAGCTGGTAATTTACAATACTTTGACTAAGCCACAGGCCACGAAACTCGACACGAGCCAAAGTCGTACTTCTAGACTGTTTATTTAAATATCTCAACATATGGACACGTATCCTACGTGTGATGTGCTCACCCTTTTTAAACTTTTCTTCATAGATAAATATGATGAATGGTATCCATAGATGTTAATGGTCTCGTTTTAAGCTCTGAAAGGAAGTTAATTATGGTAATTATAGATGTACGTCGTGTTTTTAAAAAGTGTGGTCATATTCGAAGCTCGTGATCATAGAACACGGAATACTACTAAAGATGATAGACGGACGACGCCGCATAGCAGGGATAGATTTGTAATATTTAATATTTCTCTGATATCGTGTATGCGAAAATTCATGATGATCGATCGAGTAGTTAATAAAAAAGAACAGAAAAATGATGATGACCGGTCTATCTAGTCTTCGCTATCGTCTGTAGTCATGCCGACTATGAATTACATAAAGGTGTTATGTTCTTCTAAAATGTCGGTTCGTTATAATTTTATTTTTAATATATTTTATTGAAAACTGCCATGTTACACCTGTGGCTTGAGGTTGGGTTTTCGCTTTCGCCGAATGCAAGATCTCAAGGTTCGTTGCCTGGTTCGATAAAATAATTTTTGATTTACGGCTGGTTTAGTCAACGGTCGCCTCACTGTTAAGTGATAATTCTGGGTGTTATGCGTGTCAGTTAATTTTATGTTTCAAAAGGCCCACGCGACACAGGGCTCCATCTTTATTGCGGGAGTACATATTAAAAAAATATATATTTTGTGTTACGTAACTCTAAAGCGCCCGCTACACAGCGTTTGGTTCATTTTCATTACGTGGGTTATAAATACAACAAAGCATAGATTATGTAAACACATCTTAACCTCACCCTTCCGAGCTTTTCAGGCATGGATATAAAGTTAAGAAATTAAAAATTAAACTTAATAAACTTACATCTTTTTCTCAGGCTTGCCTAGTGTGGGGCCAAAGGAAATTACCTAAATGTCTTTTATTCTGGCAGTATTTCGAATATTTTGTCTTTTTTATCGATAGGGTTGACCAGCGGATAAGGAATGAAAACGCCCATTTCCTTTGCTTAGTGATATATGACAGAATGTGGTATTTTCGTAAATAGTCCAGTCGAATGGTTACGTCATAATACGATGATTTAGTAAACTTCAACACGTTTCGTTAGGCGGGGTTCAGTGCATTAGTTATTGCCTTATTTACTGCATGTAGGTGTATGCAGTTGTCTTTAGCTGTCATATTGATATATGGTGCATTTTTATGATTTCATACGCAATCTATAATAAAATTAGATTGCACGGATGGCATAGAAGTCCCCTCGCCTCTGCAACCGTGTAGGATAGATTCCCTTTTTTATGGTTGCTCCAGGTACTATGCATAAATCCTGTGTCGCGGGAGATTCTATAAACAATGGACTCAAAGAAAATCCAGTTTTTTGTTTCGTGTGGTGAACGAATCCAAAACAATCGGCGTAGCAGTATAGGCGAGGCGACCACGTAAACCACTATACCGGTTTTGTTTCAAAAGAGTGGCACTTCATTACTAGAGGAGCTGGCCCATACATTGCCTCTTAGTATAGTAACGCATTTACTGCATTTCATCTGATGACTTAGAGTTTATGGGCTTTCTTATATTTAATTCTTTTTCCCTACGGTCAGCTATGCTTGACTGGTACCCTAAAATTGCAAACCATCAGAGGCTATCGTAATCGCTTAAATATAAAAATACTTGAATTATTAATGGCGAGGTGTCCACTGAAAGCATTACGACACTCGGGCACACATTTAGGCCATCAAACCCGGAAAACTACAAAAGACTAGATACGAATACAGGTTGGATAATAAACTACCTGTGCTTTTAACTTTTTTTTTTCGCTTAATTAATTTACGCTGGCAACACATTAGTCTTGTTTTAACGGTCAGTGAACCCGTTGTGCTGTTATGTCCGTTTTTATTAGTGACGCGGTTTTACATCCAGTTTGCTACTAAATAATAGTAAATTAATGATGTTTTATCGCATTTTCTTTGTAGAAATAGATTTGTTATTTCATTAAGATATTTAATTTTGTTTTAAGTATGCTGTTAAACTTAATGACCTGGCTGATAGGAATAGCTTTATGTATTGTACTACAAAACTGGTATACTGTCTGATTGTCAGCGGTTACAGTAGACAATAATTGCTTGGTAATCAGACGGGTCAGGTATTACTCGTGCGTTGACGTCCTTAGGTATTAAGAATTAAAGGAGAAATAAAAGGAAAGGAATAGTAGAAGCAGGAATGTAACTCATCTAAATTCTTAGTCATCCGGTAAACTGCTCTAACTAGTTTTCTGTTAAAGGTTTTAAAATACTTTTCCGGACGAGTCGGTTCGTAAAATGATGTCAACCTTATGACGTTCACTGCTGATCATTGGACTCTGTAAATGATTTTCTTAACAACCGATGCTTTGCTGCTTGCATTAAATTGCTTTTTGCCTCCTCCTTCGCCTTTCGAACCTTTCTTTATGCATTAATTAGAAGTTTGCTTGATTAATTCTACTGCTGTGTAAGCAATTCCTATTTTGACCTTGAGAATCTACTAGAATATCTATCTCGATTTTATAAAGAAGTACTATTCAACTTAAGTCGAACAAGACACTGTTACAGTTATGGCTTTAGCTTAAACTGGTGCAGCCAGGATAGTAAAGTATTTAAACCTTTCAGAACATTGCAGTTAAACAACATTTTGCTAGAGTAGTCCTTTTCCTCCGCCTAAGTAGCAGCGATAGCTCAGTGGGGACACCAACAGACTGCAATACAGAGGGTCTCGTGTTCGAACCCACGTCGCGCACTTAAACACAGTATGAGTTTTCGAAATTATGTGCGTATTGATTGACAATTATCGCCTGCTCCATGATTCAGAGAGCACGTTAAGCTGTCGGTCCCGGCTGCACTGTACATCTATGGCAGTCGTTATTGGGAAGTCAGTGCCCTATAATATCGTGACACTAGTCTAGCCTAAGGGTATCGTTAGCCTTCGGGTTGCGGAGGTCAGGTGGCAGCCGCTCCGTGTAAAAACTGATATCTAGTCAAATCCGGCTAGACTAGAAAAGCCGACCCCAAATGACTTGGGAATAATAAAGGCTAGACAGAAGAAAAGCGTTTTTCCTCCGCCAAGTCCGTGTGATGAAACGCTGTG
This sequence comes from Catocala nupta, assembly GCA_963675205.1. Lineage (NCBI taxonomy): Eukaryota > Metazoa > Arthropoda > Insecta > Lepidoptera > Erebidae > Catocala > Catocala nupta. The sequence continues at coordinate 20,358,999 of OY776102.1, read as the reverse complement.
TTATGGGACTAGGGTAATGATCATTGCCTTTACCTTAGCAGCATAGTGATTTATATCTAAACAGTCGGCAAAACGCGAGTGTCTCTCTAGATTTTACATGCTGCTATATGCGACTGTAAGCGTTTATCGTCAGGCGGTTTTTATGCTTGTTTGCTACCGAGGTCTATCTTTTCCTCTATTGCCAATTAGTTGGCAATTTATAGTATCAAACGGATGTGAACAAGTCGGTCGTGTTTTAACCAATTAACTGTTACAAAAGTTTTGCAACGTGTTACGTGAGGAGCAAACGATGCGTAGTGTGTATAAAAAGATAAAATTAATACTCGTTTGCTCTACTGGTTCCGCCCGTTTTTACAGTCGCTCTATGTTCTGTTTGAAAATGAATGTAGATGTCGAGATTAATTATTCTCGAGGTTGTACCATCATCTCTTGAAGTACTATTATTTTAAGAGACAAGGAGGTTTACAAGTGTGACTGGCTATTTTGTTCTTGCAAATGCGATAGCAATAATCGGATGAAATTCGAATTCGCAATTCTTGCGTTTATTGCGTTCATGACCACGCTTCGTAGGTAAAGTTACTACTTTGTCCTGTTCTCGCGTTACTATAAAAATACTCATACTTAAGTAATATTAATGGTATAATAGATAGGTATGAAAATTTAATGGCGTGCATAACAACATTCGAATCAAATACTTACATCAAAGCTGTGTCCTTACCGTATTTGGATCTTATAAAAAAATAATCCACGCTAAGAAGAGTGAGCTCATTAGATAGAGAACGAGGGTACAATTTCAATATAAGTAAGCGTGTTATTACTATTTGTATAATTCATATGTTAAGTTGGCACTGTGTCAGATGGCAATTTAACCTCCAGAAAGGTGAGCATACTAGTTTAAATCTTTGATTCGAATTCAGTTGTTCACACCATAACTAATAGGGTAGTAGACTCTCAATTTTATATTATTTAAGAAAAGAATTATGTTAAGATTAGAAGCGTTTTAAATCTGGTACTTGGAGTAGTAGGAAAAAGGATGCACGATCGCATGATAGAAACTGTGACGTAACTGCTATTTGAATGCAGTTTACTAATCTCTACCTTATTTTGCAACCAATTACAATACTGTTTGCACAAAAATATTGCTATTTGCTTGTGTGAAAAATAATGTACAAAATCAAAGAAAGGCAACTACCCTATTGTGACATGCATGTATTTATTGCTGTTAATACATTCGAATGCAATAGTACACGAACAAGTTGAAATGCAAGACTATACATAAGGCTGTAGTAAATGTGCTTCTGCGCTGAAACCAGTTGTTGCAGCCTACATGCACTCTCCGGTCGTTGGAACTGGGTCGCACTGTCTGTGTTACAATGGAAAATGGGTTGAGTATTGAGATACGTCGTTCCTTTGTCAATGATTGCTTCCAGTTTGCGAGTGCGGTAAGTGGTCGAGGAAATATATTTTGATAGCTGTTGCACGTTGCTCTGTGTGTGTTTTGTTGACAACAGTCTTGTCCATAGTATGCCTATGTCTTACTCCAGTTCTATCTCCAAATTTGTTTAGTAGTTTGGCTAGTTAAAACGTCAGAAACAGTTTTGTAATCAAATTATGTCTAATGCTCTGTTGTCTTTAACAATATGTTATATTAATTTACGTTTATTGGACTGCTTTTAAGTATAATTATAACTATGCTAATGGGGCCCGATTCTCATAACCACTTTACAAGATGCACTACGTTTCTATGACTTTTCGAAGTTAACGGTTCGGTTTGCTCGCTTTAATGGTGACGGAAAATATCGTAAGAAAAACAGCATGTCTTTGAGTCCGTCATTATGTTCTTGAAAATATATATTTCATAAGCTTACATAGCTTGGCGATTGGACTACCCTTACATACGTATACAGATACTAGTTCCGGCAGAACCCGCTCTTCTATAAACACTTTACAACAATATAATACGCTTCTCTGACTTTTTGAAGTTATGTGCATATTAAATAGGTAATTATCGCTCGCTTTAACGATAAAGGAAAATATCGTCAAAAACCTGCAAGCTGTGGGTGTAACCAGCACGTTTAATAGTTTCGATTCTTCTTTGAGTTCGTTCGGATTCTTGAAAATATGTCTATAAGTCTGCCAACGTAGTGGACTATGGCCTATGTCTTTTCATACTGAAAAGCGGTCCGTGCTCAGCAGTAGGACAGTTTATATATAAGGCTGATATTATATAATACAATATTATTTTATGAAAGGTTCCATCTCAAACTAGAGTTATCCAGTTAGTAAATGGTGTATATTGTTCAGAAGTTGTGTAACATGTAGCCAATTAGTGAGCCGACATCGCCTAAACTTTGGCGGTACGTTCTCTATTGTAGCCCTCGTTGGGGTTTTAGTGCAATATTTGTGTGAACAATGGTACATGAAGCGCTTGTAATTCGGATGAATCGAATCATTTGTTAGCGTACTAAGTTAGGTACATGTTTACACTAGCTTCTGTCTGCGGTGAATCACCAGGGAATACTTATTGCGATAAATTGTAGCCTGTATTCTTTCTCGGGATACAATCTGTCTACTTGTCAAATTTTATCAATATCGGTTTAGTGGATTAGCCTTTAACGTCAGAGTTAGTTTCGCATTTATAATATTTGTATGAATATAACAAACATCCGTCATTTAATATTATCGTGAGCCGTCTGTTCTCTTTATGTAAATGGAAATTAATAATAAAGACCTGCAAATGGTGAGCGATTACTTCGGTAACAGGTTACAGGGTTACAGGGTTCATTTGTTTATGGACTAAGGACAAATTAGTAGATTACAATTCCTAGTTCAGCTTGTCTAAAATATACACAATATACACACAGACTCACGACTGTATTGTGAATATCTTTGAAAGGGTAGGCAGGGTCTACACCCACCTTGAAACCTACGTTTCAGGTATCATCCATATCTTTCACCGGCTATCTTCGTCTGTTTTTTATTTGTTATGTCCCCTTCTATATAATAATCATTCCTAGTTCAGTAGTTGCATTTTTATAATGTTAATGTTCCCATTTACTTGTATTAATGTAGGAACGGTGATAATGTAATTCAAAAAGCTAATAATCATTGTAACACAAAATGTCTGGCAGGATGAACCTTGCTATTAAACCGACATACATACTTATTCAAACCGCCATTACGAATTATAAGTATTTTATGAAGCGTGTAAAGTTCTGCAATACTTGCGCCATTCACTGCCAGAGGCATTGATGCATTGCAGCAATTAAACAATATTTAAATTGATAACCTTCAGCAGTTCGATGGGGATTCGCTTACATTTTATTCTTTGTTATTTCTTTGTAGATGCTTTAATTGTACTAGCTCGATCGGTTGTTACTGGAAACTTATGAGAGTTTAAGCAACACTGTTTTTGAGTTTCGCCTGGTAAGTGACAGTTCTGTTGGCTAACATAATTACTTCTGTCGTATCTTTCTTTGCATCCCATTTTATTCACTGCTGTAGTTACCGTGTGTGTCAGTACAGACCGGCGACACTTCGACCCAGTGGGATCTTTTGTGTCGACTTCCCCAATAACGACTGCCATAGATGTTCATGGCAGTCGGGACCGACGGCTTAACGTGCTCTCCGAGGCACGGAGCAGGCGATAATTGTCAATCAATACGCACATAATTTCGAAAAATCATATAACTTCCGAAAGTCAGAGGTGCGCGACGTGGGTTCGAACCCGAGACCCTCTGCATTGCAGTCTGTTGGTCTTCCCACTGAGCTATCGCTGCTCTTTTTAATTAGCGTGTAAGTGATACCCGTGGTAATGCAACCGATTATAGGCTTAGGCAACCGCTACCTACTATCTATCAATACTTCTACTATATCAAGCGACAGCATGTTTGCCAACTTAGTTGTTGTAAAATATCATTCGACTATCCTTATCCCTAGTCACTTAGGATTATCTATTTTTCTTCCATACGTATTTATTGACCATATCCTATCTATATATTAATTCGTGAAGCAAAAACTTTGTATCCCTTTTTACGAATATTGCGCGGACGCAGGAGTATGAAATTTGGCACAGTTAAAGTTTATATGGAGGAGTGTAGAATCTTAATATTCTTTTAAAATATGCATTAGTTATACATTAAAATAATGAAAAAACACTACACGCACACTGCATGCACACTACAAATGCATGGTGCATTTGACACAAGCAGTCGCATCGCGTTTATTGTATTTCGGTATTGTTCGGATGATGTCGTAGAATTCTTCGTATCTACGGTTACATTATGTATGTAGTGTAGGTGACTAAATGAAATGTGATTATAAGGGTATAGTTATAGACAATAAACCTTAATAACGATCAAACTTAAAATTTAAATCAATTATGGTCGAATTTTAACCATTTGGCGACCGCTAGTTTTTTTAATTCCTCATCAAAAACTTGACATAGCCGCCTGTTTCCCGAATGGGAATGGTATGCAATGCCTTGGCCTGGATATAAGCATGAGACTAAAGTGAAACCTACATTTTGCTAAGTATGGTATTGTAAGTTCCACGAAATAGGAGATGAGCCTGTCGCTATTCACCTGATATGTTTTCAAACTCCGTGCTACTGAGAATCTCTTGGTAGAAAATACAACAACAATTTTGTTGACCCGTGAATCGCTCCCGAGCCCTCATGCATTCAATCTGTTAGAGTAACAGAAAAGGATATAGTGTTCAATTCTTTCAGAAACAAACTACTGTTCCCGAGGGATAAAAATATTGAAAAAATCTACATGAACGCGAGCGAAGCTAGAAACTAGTATTATAAAGCTGAAGAGTTTGTTTGTTTATTTGTTTGTTTGGTTGAACGCGCTAATCTCAGGATCTACTGGTTCGAATTCAATAATTATTTTAGTGTTGGATAGCCTATTTATCGAGGAAGGCTTTAGGCTATATAACATCACGCTACGACCCACGAGGGCGGCGCAGTAACCATAAACGCGAGTGAAACAGCGGGCACATCTAGTAAATTAATAAGAGAGGCAGCACTCTGCTTTTGATTGTAAAATAAAATGACATTGTACAACCGTCGCACACGATTCGGTTGCTATGATAGTCTATTGAATAGACTAATGGCCAGGGGTGTAACGTGTTACACAGGGGTGGGTATTGATTTTGTACCGCACAAGGTTAGGGTTACGCTCAGAACATGTTGCTAGTTGTTTGATTTAGATGTGTTTGTTTCAATGTATCGAGTTCTCGGTTATAAAGTTTCGATGTTCGGTTTCTTGGCATTTCGCGTCGTTGCGATTTATTGTTTGAAAGAAAGAAAGAAAAAGAAAGAAAGGAAAGTAATTTATTAGACACATTAATAAAAACACAACATATTAACATGGTAACAGTACAAGTGTTTACTATTTCTAATAATTGCTATAATTAAAACAAAACAAGAAAACCAAACAAAAAGAAAAACAAAAAATATAATAAAGAACATGTTGTGCAGTGTGTCCAAAAGGTTCCAGCTCAGCCTTTGCTACGGATGACCACAGCGTTGTTTTTCAGCCGAAACCCAAGGGCTAGTCACGGACGATTATTCGGCATACAGTTCATAAACATACTTAATAGTTAAGAGTAAATATAATATAATGTACAATAGACAGGCAATTACATGTATGTGTAGAACTGGAGATCGTATTAAAAACATGGATAAAATATATATAGATATAAGTACAGGCTGTAACAGCAAGGTGTACCCTGTATAATAAACATAAATACAATATCAAGAAACGCAATAAGTGCATGTTAAATCGATAAGTGACCTACTTGTTTTGATTTTTATATTTCAACTAGAGTTATTCCACGGCTTCGCCCGCGTTAATCTAGATTTTGTCAATAAATTTCTATCCCTCGGGAACAGTTCTAATTTCTTGATGAAATGATTTACTCTATGTCTGATTTACATTACATTGTAAACAAAGTATAAAGCAATAAACACATATTCGCATAACTACCTATAATATTACATTTCAATCCAACCACCGGATACCGAAAGGCACAAAAATTTGTTAACAGACGGTTAAACGCATGTCAACTGCTGTGATTGGCTAACTGAATTGGCAACAGCCAATCATATCACTTATATCAGTTTGATTTTGACACATCATTTGATAAGCCTTTCATAATCCATTTATTAGTTTAGTGTTATACCGTCAATGTATTTACAAGCAAAGCTAAGCGCAAGTGAGCGTTTAGTATAATTAACATTACAGAACATTTTCAAAGCAAGTTCTGTTAGAAATTACCTATGTTTTAACTTTCCAACTACGTTTTCTTTAGTTCAACAAGCAGGGTATAAGAAAGTACATACGCGTACATCGAGCCGGTATTGTAATTGATCATTATAAGTGTAGTACAAAACAAGCAATGAAAACGAATATAAAATCGTACTTAGCTATTAAGCTTTAAGTAAGTGCTATAAGGAAAGTTGAAAAGGCCGCTTGGTATGTATATTGGCTGCTGTAATTTCTAGTCGAATTGTGAAGTCAGCGACAACTTCGCAAAACATTTGTGCGATTTACATTTGCTTTTTTTGTCTAACTTCCTTCTCCCTAGCCTTTATTATTCCCAAGTCACTTGGGGTCAGCTTTATAGTCTAACTGGATTTGACTGAATATTAGTTTTTACACGAACGACTGCCATCTGACCTCCGCAACCTGAAGGCTAACGATATTCTAAGGCTAGACCAGTGTCAGGATATTAGAGGGCACTGACTTCCCAATAACGACTGCCATAGATGTTCATGGCGGCCAGGACTGAGGGCTTAACGTGCTCTCCGAGGCACGAAGCAGGTAATAATTGTCAATCAATACGCACATAATTTCGAAAAGTCATATAACTTCCGAAAATCAGAGGTGTGCGACGTGAGTTGAAACCCGAGACCCTCTGCATTGCAGTCTGTTGGTCCCCCCACTGAGCTATTGCTGCTGCTTTTTTTGTCTAACTTGATGTGTTTTAATTTATGCAACTTTAGTTAGGTAACAAAAGTATGCTTTATCACAATAGTCATAAGAATATTTTACAAATGTTATAGTCTTACAGCTATTATACCTGAACCGGTAGGTAGAAGTATACTATATCAACATTTCGTTATGTAGGATTTTAGGATTTACCGCAAACAATTTCTTGACCTGTAATTTACTTAGTTACTTGACAGAAAAAATGGAGAATCAAATTAAAGACTTCATGCCTATTAAACGCATTTCGCTGAAAATTAAAGTCATAAAATGTTTCTGTAGTTTGTTCAATGTATGCAGAGATGTTTTTATTTTGCTGTTTAATAAATCCTTCGATCTATACTGTCACAAACACGATCGATGTTTTAATGCGGCGGTAGCCCAATGGAGGAGGCATTGGACTTGCGATCGAGAGGTTGCGGGTTCGAATCCCACCCATTGCACTACTGATGTGAACCCGCACCTAACACAAGCATTTTAGCTTTGATGCCTCATAAGTGCGTTGCGTTGCGTCGTCGCAGCGGATCAACGCATTGTATGCCACACCTGTGCTGCGACGACGCACGACGTCGCAGAGCAAAAAGACAACGCACGTCCGCTGCCCGTAGATTACCTCAGTCAGTCTCCACATTAGATCGGCACAAACGTGTTCTATTGTTCCTTTAATTGCGGCACCGCCGAAATAAACGTAGAAACAATAAAAGATTGTGGTTCTCTTTATTGCATTAAGAAATAGAGATGGTCAGTTTTTAGCAGTGGAATACTGTCCGTCATCGCACCGGAGCTCCGACAACGCAGCGCATCACCTGCTCCCCGCTACGTCTCTCGATCCGTTGAAACATTGCGTCGCGTGCGACGACGCAACGCATTAATATGGTAGGTATGTCACAGAAATATTTGGAAAACGACGCAACGCAACGCAAAGTACTAATGGGGCAGAGCTCTAAGCTGGAGGGGTTAATAAGAATACTAGTAATTTAAAATAGAAATTGCTATCTGTTTAAAAAAAATGTTAGAAGTCACTTGGTTAACATTTTCTTGGTTTACTCCATGCTGCTACTGAGAATTTCGTAACAGTAAAACTCGAAAACACTGCTCGATTTGGAAATCGAGCCGTCCCAATCGGCAAGTGCAATCTAAGGCGATAATGAGGCAGTCATGTTATAATTAGCGTCATATCACAACGTTGCACGAATTTATCTTTTCCAATATCACTGAGTAGGCGGTAAGTTGAACGAATATTTCGGTCATCATCAAAATTACTCGTATCGATAAACTTCACTCGAAATCGATGCATAATCGTGATGAACATTGCATTGATTGCCGATTACTTTGAAAGTAATGCGTTGCTGAAATTTATCGATGACTAGATTATGCCCGTGGCTTCTCTTGCGTTATTGCAGTTTTAGAAGAACTCTACTTTTTCGGGATGAAAGGGATCCCATGTCCTATTCATTACTCCTGACAATGTGTATGCAAAATTTCATTATGATCGGTTAAGTAGTTAGGCGTGAAAGCGTAACAAATAAACTCATATTCGCATTTATAATATCACTAGTTTTTAACCGCGTCTTCGCTCGCGAAAATGTAAGTTAATTTATAAGATAGGTTAGTTTAGTAACAGTACTTTTTTCTGGATGAAAGGTATCTCATGTCCTTATCTGTACCCCTAACATCGTGTATACAAAATTTCATAACGATCGGTCAAGTAGTTAAGGCGTAAGAACTTAACAAACACACAAACTTACATTAGCATTTATAATATGTATTATTAGATTATGCCCGCGGCTTTGCTTGCTTAAATGAAGGTTAGTTAGTAAGTTAGGTTAGGTTAGTAACAGTATTTTTTTCTGGATAAGAGGTGCCCTATGTCCTATTCTGTACCACTGACATTGTATATGCAAAATTTCATGCTGATCGTTCAAGGCTACGGTGACCACTTACCATCAGGTGGCCCGTATGCCTGTTTGCCAGTTTAGTTGTATAAAAAAAGTAGTTTGGACGTAAAAGCTTAACAAACAAACTCACACTGGAATTTATAATATTAGTTAGGATATATGTTTCAAAATAATTGATATATTATATCGATGTATCGTTACTTGAGTGGGTGTTAGAAAGTGTTGTAAGCTAAAACGGTGTAGCTAATTGCTTGACCATATTTATATTTGTAATTGACTTGATTACTTTTATTATTAGAGTCCCTTGTATGGCTGTATTTTTTTAAATTATCGTACTACTAATCAATGTGAAAGTTTGTGAAGATTTGTGGATGTTTGTTAGTCCATCACGCGTAAATCGTTGAACAGATTTGGTTGAAACTTAGGGCTCAGATAGACAATGTTAACATAGGTTTTTTAATTCGGTGTGCGATCCCATAGGATTTCGATAGTTCAATAGTAGTAGAATTAAATAAATATGAGTAATTAAATAAATATCTTCTAAGGTCTTAAATTTATTTCAATATGCTATATGATAATAGACTGTTCTTTCTTCTCTCCTAATTTTGCCGTGCCCGACGGGGTCCATAATTGTTCTCTCTACTTTTATAAGACCTGTATGTACATTATGGAGTGCAATAAACGAATTGAATTGAATTGAACAGTTTCAAAATTATGTAAGTAATAAAGTGTCAAATAAACAACGCAATAAAATATGTATGAAGTAGTTTAATTTCAATCCCATAGGATTTGTGCGGCCGAAGCCAAGGTAATTAGTTAGTGAAAATAAATATTATTGAAAATTGTAGATGCAATTTACTTACTACTATTTTTAGGAATTAAAGTATATTCGTAGTGCTGACCTTGCACTTATTCGTAATGCATGTGTTAAGAATGAGTTCACGTCGTTAGTTCAATGAGCGGGTTAAAACCCACGATCTCTCGATCGCTAGTTCAATGCCTTATGCATTAGGCCGCCGTTTCGTTCTGTAAATCCGCCTTCTATACCCAGTAGTGGGACTCAACAAACTGGGCAAATCTTGTTAGAGATAATCAAATTCTTGATACGCATATGATATAAAGAATCCGACGCACTGTGTCTACTGCCATAACCATATAGTTATACATCAAGTTCAGAAAGCGTGGATTATTTTAATTGCATCACGAAATGACTGTTTATACATTGTTATGTGTGTTTGTTCTTAAAATAGGCTGTTACCTAAGCTGTCAGCTTTACTATGTAGAAGAAAGTAAGATATTGCATGTATTTTAATCACGAAATCTTAAAAAGAAACAATTCAAACAAGAAAAACAATAAATTATATTAAAGAGTGTCATCATTATCATCATCTCAGCCGAAAGAGGTCCACTGCTGGACATGTCCAAGGTTTTCCACACAGACCGGTCTTAGGCCACCCGCATCCAACCGCTTCCCGCGACTCTTACCAGGTCGTCGGTCCACCTACCTGTGCTGCGTCTTCCGGTACGTGGCTGCCACTCCAGAACCTTTCTGCCCCAACGGCCGTCGGTTCTGCGCGCTATTTATCCTGCCCACTGCCACTTCAGCTTGCAGCAAATAAAGAGTGTAAAATAATTACAAAGTGCGTAAAATAAATAAATAATATAAAATAATAATAAACGGTATATGTAATACGAGTATATTAAAAAATAAAATAATATCGAGGTTTAATGGTAAAAGCTTTGGTTCTTAGGCTCTATAGGTACGTCGCACTCCGTACGCCACGCCGATGGAAGTGTTAGGTAATAACACACATACACGCCCATATCTCAGAAGGTGTAGGCAGAGGTATACTACATCCTCACCAGTTATGGCCTTAGTTCCCAGCAGAAGGCATCGGGACCAGCTATATATAGCTATATAGCCGGTAGCTATCGGTGCTGGTCCCGATGATGATCCCATTACGATATGTTTAAGTTGACAGGTTAAGTAACAGCCTATTTTAAGAACAAACACCATTGATGATGTATAAATGATCATTATCGTGACGCAATTAAAATAAGCTATGCTTTCTGAACTTAGCTTAGTGGGAGACCACTGGCCTTTCACGCAGCGGTCTCAAGTTTGATTCCAAGACACGCACTTCTGATTTCGAAGTTTGTGCGCATTAAATACTTAATTAACTCGCTTTAATCTGTCAAGTCTTAGAATACTAGACATAATTAAAAATCTATCGTGCGGCTACCGGAGTGCCGCTACCACTCAAAACGTAAACGGTGACGGAAACATCGTAAGTGAATCTGCATGTCCAAGAGGTTTCCATAATATTCTTAAAGATGTGTGAAGTCTGTCAACTCGCACTGGGTCAGCGTCGTGGACTATGGTCTAATCCTTCTCAAACTGAAAAGAGATCCTTGTCCAGCAGTAGGACAGTTTATATAAGGGTTTGTAGCTGCACCCACAGACAATAAACTCATCTCCAATTTACGAGTAACTGTGATCTAATCTTACATCCAGATTACAACGCTAAGGCGTTGTAATCTGGATGTAAAACACTTACACCTCGGTAAATATATGGGTGATACTTTACTTCTATCAAAAATGTAAGTGCTATGCACTTGTCAGTGTAGCAATTTCCATTTTCTCGATCCATTTTGCAATGGAGATTATCTATGTATAATAAATACCAGTGATGGTATTCACAGCTCCTATAAACATCTCTGAACGCTATTGAAACTTACCACACCATACAAAAACCCTACAAGAAAAAAGAAACCGAGAGTCCATTACTAAATGAGTATATACGTTCCCGGTACAAAGAGGTACCGCAACAAGACTGGCCCGAGACCCGCTTGATACACGTGTCACGTATATCGTACGTGTCTATGATAATTGTGTCTTTATTTGTGCCATTGTGTTTGTCCCGGTCTATTGTTGTGTTGTTTTGGACATTCTTTTTTGTACTCGCCTGTGTGTATCTGGTCTGTGTTATCTTGAAGAAGGGTTAATATTACGTAATGCAGTATGAAGTGTTTACGAAGTATTGTCCACAAACAACTTGGATATAGATAGACGGTAGACTAGGACGGGTGAAAACCAGTGAACGGAGAAAAATAATTTTATTATTATGCATATGTATAACTAGCGACCCGAACCGGCTTCGTACGGATAGCACAAAATAATAACAAATTTTACACCTAAACCATCCTCATGATTCATTCTGTCCATTGGTGAAAACCGCATCAAAATCCGTTTAGTAGTTTTTGAGTCTATCGCAAACAGACAGATAGACGCGGTTGGGGACTTTGTTTTATAATATGTAGTGATAATAATATAATATCAGCTCTGTATTAAACTGTATCACTGTTGGGCACGGGCCTCGTCTTAATGTGAGAAAGGAATAGGCCCTAGTCAACCACGCTAGCTAAGTGCGGGTTGCAATTATTATCAGTGCTACAATATAATACTTACCACGGAATCTACACAAAGTAGGTGGGGCTTAATAGAACTAAGCCGTGTCGCTATAGTAACTTATAATTATATCAATGGGTTTGAGTTTTTGACATTGACAGGAAATAAATAAACTGTAAAACAGAACAGCTAATAGCTATCTTGCTCCATTAACAGTAACGTCCATTTTAGAATAGCTCAAGTCAATAATAAACAGTATTTAGTATAAAAGTACTGCTACCATGTTTTATTTACGTTCACTGGTAAAAACGAACACCCTCTTATATGGGCACTGTTTGCTGTGTTTACAACGGTTCTTCTACGAATTTCTATATATTTTTGGATTTAGCCACGTCGAAGCATATTCCTTTGACGTCGGAAACTTAAAGTTTCTTCTTCTTCTTTCTTCTTTATATGGCTAAGTAGATTTTGCTCGCGGCTTTGTTCGTGTTTATAAAGATTTTGTCTAATAAATTGATATCCCTCAGGGACAGTGTCCTTTTCTGTACTCTTGACATGATCATGAAATTTTGCATATACCTTATGCAAAATTTCATGATGATCGATCCAGTAGTTAATGCGTAAATACGTAAAAAACAGAAAAACTCACATTTGCTTTTATATTATTAGTTAGGTTAGTCAAAAGCAATTTTTCAGAGCTATTGCTGGCAACAATCTGGTTCAACAATTTTGTATTTAAACATGAGTTTCTGCAGTTGAGAATATATGACGTAGCTTCGTTGCCATCCTAGTTGGATGCTTTGGCTGAACTTCTTGAAGTTGCACCTACAGAGTTGGACTGTTCGCTCTATATAGCTTTTATCGTCAACAACTTCGAGAGCAGTGTGCTCAGCAGTTACCGGTATTTGAGTAACTTGAACGTTTGACAACAGTTTTGCAGTTCAATAAATATATTAATAATAGCTGAACCCGGTAAGTACTTCGCTGTGGCTCAGCTAAATATTAATTATTAAGGAAGTAAATTATTATTGGGATCCTTGTGGGAACTTCGGCATAAGGAAGCACTATTATTAGGGGAAAAACTACAGATATTTTATACATTAGACCTGTTTATTCACTATCCCAATACTGGATATAGGCCTTTTCTTAGTGTGAGGTTGGTTTGCCTGACCATGATTGTTCACGCCGCTGCCCAAGCGCGGGTACACTTCTCAAATCTTTAAATTATGTAGAATTATCAGAATTGTCGGTTTCTTCACGATCATTTGCTTGAGCGTTAAAACAAGTGCAGGGACGGCTTATTGGTTACGCCTCGCTATAGCCGCTCCGCTGAGTGTGATCTGCAGACAGTTGTTTTGAGTCTGGGTGTTCTTTGTGTTTGGTATTTGAATGTTTGTAAAGCCCCGCGTGAGACAGAAATTATTCCTAGTGCAGAAGGTGTGTTTTTGTAAATCAGTAAATTTTCTCATCAGAAAAAGCCTACGTGCGTGTCATGGGGTCGACCTCGAGACCTCGAGGCTGTACGAATGCCCACTATATCTAAATCATAAATTAAACTATTATAACTGAAGCCACAGCTAATTAGTAGTCAGCTTAGACCTAAATGAAGGCAACGAGTAATACAGGATTTCCAATTACGTAAGCCGGACGATGCCAACGACGACCTGTTCCACAACTAACGCGTACAATTTGTAGTGTTTAGACCTACATAGGAAGGTAATACGTTTATGTATTTGGTCTTGCTGAATTGTTAACTAAGGCAGTAATTTGTGTTTACCTGTCTACTGTTGCAATGCCAGATATTATTAAAAAATAATTGACTGCACGGATGCAGTAGTTTAAGTAGTCGCCGCGCCGTTGCCGCCGCGCCGTTGCCGCCGCGCCATTGCCGCCGCGCCGAGTGTAGTAGGCTCGATCTTCACACGGGACAAACATCTGTGTGATTCACAAAATAGTTGTTCTGTGTTTGCGTGTTCTTTGTGTCTGTTGTTTGAATGATTAGTGTCGCAAAACTCAGAAATTACTATAAGTGCGGCAGATGCGAGAAAGGTGTACCTATTTATAACAAAAAATGTTTCCGCCTGTCTCGGCTGGCCGCCCTTCTCCTCAAGAGGTTCAGTTTTTCATGTACAAGAAAGGGGGGCAATAAGCATACGACCCGTCTAATGGTAAGCGTTTACTGTAGCTTAAATTCGCTTGCAATACCGTGGGTGTCACGTAAGTCTTATCGACTTTAAGGATTAGGGTGTAGAGATGGAATGAAGCGTATGGGAGAGATAGATCAGATATATATGTAGGAACTCTTTATAAACAGCCTTACTATTCTTATACAGATTTTCTCCAAGAAGGTGCAACTTCCTGAGGGAGTCGGCCTATTCCTATGAAATAATTGGCAATGACTAGCTTTTCCATCTTATGATTGCGGGATCGAAAGGCGCTCTACTTTTCTACCTCACAAAAGATGGCATCCAAGAACTGTCTATTGTAGTCTTGCTTTCATTGTCTAACCTGGGATCGGTTGTAAACATAAAAATAACCTAACGTAACTAGCCGCAATATTTTATCATTTAAGCAAATAACAAATCTTTAGACAGAGAATTAAAAAGAAAACATAAACTATACCTACTTGTTATCCGACGAAGGTAAAAACACATTTAAGGTAAAAAAGGTCGGTGTCCCTTATTCCCTGAAGGCCAGAAACAACGCAGCATTATTTTTCTCTTACCTTTTTGCCTTGTAAATATTTAATATTCAATTCTATACTAAGTAGCGGGTAGTAAGTAGATGTGAAAGCCGCTGGGGATTCAGGCATATTGTTGTAGTAATATTGAAGTGATAGTACTAGATGCTTTAGTTGTCTTCGCGTAAATGCTGCAATTAGGCTCTGTTATAGTCAACCGAGCAAAATGTTTTGGATTTTTTGTCATGGAATATTCAATGGCATTATAAAATTTAGAATGAAAATTATTGCGTCTCTTTGGCTTGAAGATCATTTATTAAAATATAGCCTAGCGGTTTTCCTGGCTTTGGATGCCAAATCTACAGCTTCTACCAAATGTAAAGCCTCGACTTCTCTAGGTAACTACTGCTGGTGATACTGCTGCCTAAGAACATGGAGAGTGATTTGAGCAATAGATAACGTAAATACAATGATGGAATACTTGCAGAGTATGGGATTCTATTAATTATTATTAAAGATGTTTCAAGATAGTAGTCTTGAAACATCTTTATTCTCTCTCAACATATCCTTTATATTCACACTTCGGTTAAGGGTACTCCTAATCTGCCCTTTCCTCGGATGCCTTAGTCGATTATTAAACATGCTTCGAAATCTACCCTTTCCAAAGGTGGGCATAACTAAAATATAAGTATTCAATATTCTGTATTTTTTATTTCAGTTCCACTATATTTCAGAGGTGGTAAAAACGTCATAATATGTACATTGTGGACCCTGTTTGGGCACAGCAAAGTTAGATAGTATAATTAAGATTCAGTCCTCCCAATCGTTCAGCCTGTTGCCTGTCCACTGCTGGACATAAGCCTCTCCTTTTCTAACTCAGTGTGCGTTGAAATAGAGATTTCGCATATCTCCGTAACGCTATTTTAGACGCTCTTAGTGCTAGAAAGTGCACCAGTCATATGAAAGTGCCATTATACGAACGCGCCATGACTTTAGATAATAAGTATAATAATAACATCGTTGTGAACAGATAATATTTGTAATAAAGACATTTTATTTATTGCAAATAATGGCAGCTTTGTCATTTAGAAGTTTAAAGACTTTTAATTAAGTTGACATACAAAGAGTTTATCATACATAATCCAGTATCGTAGGTATTTGGATATTGTTGAAAGGTTATATAGAGATATATGTATGTATATATAGTCCATGTCCCTGTATCATGTTAAGGACGGAGGGTACTGCGATTTATCGGGTATTTTGTACAGTTAATAAGAATTTCCTGGGCGTAACATCAAATAGCAACGTCCCTTTCTATGGTTTATTGATTTATTCTACTATCTTCAGTCTATGTTTTATATGGGATTTGAGACTTCATTATATATATGTCCTTACGCTACAGGACCTATGAAAGCCCTGTCATATTTAGAAAATAATGATAGCTTTATCTTTTAAAGTACAAACAGTTTTAATGAAGATCGTAGACAAAGAGATCCAAGATAGAAGAAAATGTCAAAATTGAATATAAGTTGCCCTTTGATGGTTTGCATGGAAACGGATCTCGTTAGCAATGTCGCTTGATGTTAATTTCGAGATTGTATCTTTTCCCTCTATTCGATTCTGCCAATCAACAATATTGATATTTGGTTAACATTTTCAATTAAAATTTAAGATCCAAATACTGTTAAGTATAAATGCCTCCTTTCCCTAAAGATTTTACAATGCATTTAACATTATAATAACATAATTAAAAGCAGATGTTATTTAATTTAATTCTAACTAATATTATAAATGTGAAAATGAGTTTGTTTTTTTTCTTACTCTCTCAAGATTTAACTACTCCACCGATCATCATAAAATTTGCATCAATTAATTTGCATACACGTTGTCAGGGGTACAGAATAAGACATAGTGTACCTTTCATCCACAAAAACGTACTGTTACTAACCTAACCTACATTTATGCAAGCGAAGTCGCGGACAAAATCTAGTATGTCCATATTCGTATTGTACTAGTACATTCTTTAACAACTTTCATAGCACATTTCATGACCATCTTAAATTAACATTGTAATCAAAGTGGTTAAGAAAAAGCAATTTTGCAAAATTAAAGGAAGTAGCCGCTCTGCCATTTGTGCCAAATTACATTATTATGTAAAATCGTCTGTTACATAGATAGTTTGTTGGTAGCGGTTATTGTTTTAGTACGATTACGATTACGTAATATCGTGCAAAATGATGATCGGAGTCATCAATAAAATGACTTTTAATTCTTCGATGGCTGTGTTGTTCATAATTGTTTCGCAATATATTATAGTAATAGTGGCTGATGCTGCTTCAAGACTCATTTGAGTTAATAAGCTGGAATCCTTACATACAAAATTTCTCACATCTATGGTATCGTATTTGCGACGTTGGAATGTAACAAAAATATGTAGCAAATGGAAATCCGTAGTCTCTGCCAACCCCTCTGGGAAACAGGCGTGAATCTATGTATGTATGAAAGTATCAAAAATATTTAATTTTCAGTAAATGTATAGTAAATTATGTAAATGTCACTGCAAACAGCTTCAGTCTATCTAATCACATTCATCATCTCAGCCGAAAGACCACTGCTGAATATAGGCCTTCCCGTGTGGAAAACTACTCAGACCGGTCTTGAGCTGGCATCCAACCGCTGCCCGCAAAAATATCATCAGTAAAACAATATTCTTCATTTACATAAAGAGTGGCGCTGTACTCTCAAATAAATTTATACCAGCAACTTTAACTAATTCTAATTAAAATAAATGCCGTAAAGTAATACAATATAATAAAATCGTTAGAAGACAATTTCCGACCCTTAGCAGTCTAATAAAGAACAGTTACTTTTCACATAAAGACCGAACTCGGTGGAAATTTGACAATATATTAACGTAAAGGTCTTGAACTTAATAGGATGATTTAAAAGTCTTGTGAAAAGAGGGTTTCATTCCCAAGTTTTCCAATTAAATTATGGACACATTTTGGTCAGTTCTTGATAAATAATATGTCGATTGAAATTATTATATTATCTATTTAATACGAATATTATCGCGTTGTTTATATTAAAACACTATCACTATATAATTTGGAACTAATACTGTAGTACTGAGACTCAATCTCCCCGTGACCATGGCTGCTGAAAGCGAACCGAAGCATCCGGGCAAGTGTAAACCTAAATCTAAATAAAGTAGAGTAAAGTTAGAAGCATTCGAAAAGTTTCTATTCTACGATTTATTTAGAATTGTCACTCTCAACTTCTGAGTATATCAGATATCTGAGTACATCTTTAGGTCACATCAGATCAAGTTTTAGCATATCTTTTCATAAATAAAAATCATGTAGAATCGGCTACCAGTAACGCATTTGTTATTAAAATATGGGATACTTCAAGTAAGAATACCATTTCGTTTCTACAATTGAATGACAGTGAAACACAAAATAATCTTTTAGGTATATTTTACCATTCCTATTATTTTCTCTTAATGTCAAAGTAAATAATGCATTTTGATATAATTAGCAATAGTTTTTGTCGTCTAAATAAGGTCAGTTCTATGTTTACAGTATCTCAATTATTTAGCTATGATATGACACAATTATCCAATTGTAGCTGGAATTCAATTTCACAGTAATTTTGTACTGGCGTTTACTGGTGAGTTGCGGTGGAACAGTTGCGAATATTGGTTTGGCAGTAGCGAATCAATTTGGTCATACGTTTACATTGTAGGTATTGAGACTATACGAGGTTCTTTTGGTAAATTGGCTACTGGACACAGCGGCCAATTTACGCAATTTAGTAATTCTGCTGCAGACGAGTCTAATATGGGTGTCGCCTGTTTTTAGATGTGGGGCACTCTCAAGGTCGAATTCGTAGGTTTGTAGTTATAGACTATAGTTGTTATACTTACGTTTCATACGTTATGGAGAGCTAGAACATCGTAAGTGAAAACGACTTGAGATGCTAGTTGAAAAGTGGCCTAATTTGGTAGGTTTACCTTCAAAGTATGTATATGCGTTTTGATGCCTTAGAGTATGACAAGCCTAAGGCCTCGGTTGAAATTAATGCTTATTACAGTCAAAGTAGAGAGTCAGTTAAGAATATGGCGACGATTAGTCTCCTCCTACCTTTAATGGATAAAACACGGTATAAACCACCACAAACATATTAGTTAGACTTTATGTATTATATCTTGTTTTTATTTACATTTTTCTTTTATCGATGTAAAGACCAGGTTAATTCGCCCGTATGTGTTGGTACGCCAGTGTCCGTATGCCGTATACGGACGCTGGCGTATAGACACATTGCTTTTATCATTATGCCTCGATATGATTAAGCTGACAGATTAAGAGTACATTTACTTACCTTGCATGAAGTTTGAGACTGAACGCACCAAGAGGTATAGATATTTGTTTTCCTGTATAGTAGCAAGTGACTTACCCCTATTCTCCTTTTAGCGAAACAAGCATATTATAGAATACAGAATCTCACTTTACTTTCTAATAACGGGCATAACAAAAGGTCAATATCTGTTTTCTACTAATTGCACCTTTGTAATTTTATGCCTAAGTTACCTTTGTGGAAGAAAATAAAGAAATGTTATTATTATATTAGTTTTTGACCAGCCAAATTACGCAATCATCGAACGTAACGTTATATAACAGAGAAATGACTTCATACTACCAGCGTCACTAAACGCATTACGCCCTATTTCCAATACAAAGTAAATTAAAACGCTTAGCGACTGCAGCTACAAATTGTTCATGCACTATTACTGCAAATCGGATTACAGTCTACTGAAGCGGTATTAACACCCGTATGCGATACTTGTTTCGTATTCATTTTATATGGAAAATACGCTGAGCGCAATGGAAGGATTGTAGCGAGAATTGGGTCATGTTGTTAGCTGTATTGAAAATGGAACAAAACCAAATATAAGCCAGCCTTTGACAATTATTTGGTGAAGGTATAAAAGACCTGGCTTGCTCGAAAAAAGGATCGCCATTTTACAGGAAACCGGATTAAGGGTAGTAGTACTGTAACTGTATTTTCTCAGTGAGTAGAAAGATCACAGGTACTTGTGATCGCACATACTGTAGCTATGGTAGCCGCTGCATAAAGCGGGCCATATGCTGTACAAGCATATTGCCACTAGCATATAGTATTTATTGTTTTATGGAAACGAAACCACGTATATAGAGAGATTTATAATTTCTTTGGTATGAATTGTGTCTTAATTATGATGGAATATTACAAGGCGATTTTTTAGTCGACGTTTGAACACGATAGTGGTGATGTCAGCAACATTCACACCGCTATTTTAGCGCTACGTTTATATAAGCCTAAAGGCCTGGCTTGTTTTAACTTGTTATTTGCTTTGTATCACGGCAGGCTGTACATTAAACAGAAATATATATAGCACATCTAGACCCATACCAAATCATTACCAATACATACATTCACTTCTGTTTCCCGATAGCAGTCAGAGACGACGCATTGCTACTTGCTACGATCCTGACCCCTCTGTTGCTTAATTCATTTTCATTATATTCATCTTCATGCACGCTCGACGGGTAATCTTAACCTATTGAGTGGCAGCAACATACCGGCAGCCGACGCATAGGTTTTTAATTATGTCTGGCATTGCTACAACTGATAGGTTAACCTGGCTTTTCCTCAGAATTTCTTCAATGTGATCAGAGAACATTCGCCGAGGCCTTCGTCTTCTGGTTGCAATGTGCCGTAATTCCGGTCAACGCCTAGACCATTCTTAATGGCTCATGTGAACTAATTGATGGTTGTTTGAACGCCGGGAAACGATGGGATGCGTCTATCGGGAACCGAGACCGCTTCCGGAGATTAAAAATAACTTTATGATCTTACAAAAGCTAATAGGTACTCCGTGAATGAATAATGGAAAACCTTCGTACACACTAACGATCTTTTTGTAAGAAATTTGAAGGCCTGTGATTAGGGTCATGTGCGTGAAGAGATGACTTTCTGGCTCGGTGTATTTCATTTAATTTTTGTTTGCTGTTGTTTTTAAACCTAGACAGACAGAAATAGGTAATTGCTATAACAGTTGTCTTTGTAAATTATAATATCTTGGTTATCAATTTTTGAGAGAGCTTGTTTTAAAATTGTGGTATAACTTTTTTTAGAACAGGGCTAAAAACCGGATGACCTACATTTTATTTGTCCCAACGTTCTGAAGTGTAGCTAGTTATTTCAAATGTGGGTGCTGTTCACCTCTGCCCAACTCTTCTCCAATGACGACACCACAGAATATTATGTAACTGTAAACATAGTTCGTCGTGATTCTTTGGTGCTTTATCTAAATGCTAAAATGTCAAAAACTATGAAATAAGTAAGTGAATACAAAAACTTAATAGATAATTAATCATAACTTTTTGTAAAGATACAATCGTCTAGCGTATTCCGTTACCTAGCATTACATAGCGGTAATTAGTAACGCTTGTGTGCGCGCACGCACACATATTGGACGATGCACGGCCATACGCAGCCAACGATATGGATAAAATACTCAATGGATCACTTTTTTGTATAGCACTAAATTTTGACCCGCGGCTTCCCTCGCGTTATTCTAGATTTTGTTAGTAAATTTCTATCCCTTGGGAACAGTCCTTTTTTTCGTGATGAAAATGATTCTGATGTGAATGATTCCATATGTTCTATTCTGTACCGCTGAAAACAAGGATGCGAAATTTTATAATGATCGGTCGAGTAGTTAAATAATAATAATAATAATATTCTATCACATACACACAACACCATCTAGCCCAAACTAAGCAGAGCTTGTACTATGGGTACAAGACAATGGATAAACATACATATATCCTTTTTTTATGTAAATACATACATATTACACATAAAAACACCCAGACCAAGACAATCATCCATGTTCATGCACACAAATGTTTGACTTGTGCGGGAATCGAACCCGCGACCTCAGGCGTGGCAGTCGGTTACACTGACCACTACGCCATCGAGGCTGACAAACGTACGTAACGTGAACGTAGCGTAGTAAACAAACTTATATTCGCATTTATCATATTTGTTAAGATTTGTAGCAAACAGCATCTGATGCTAAGTAGATTATTATATCTTATAGTAGTTTACAAACCGGAGATATCACATAACATGTTTTTTATGTGGGCATATGGACCTTATGCATATGTCCTTGTAACAATGGAAGACGAGGGGCTTATGTTGGGCTCTCCCGAGAATTTGGGCCTAACGACTAAAACCATCCCGAAGTAGGTACCAACTTGCTGCTTTGCTGGTGGATCGCTGGCAGTGTAATTGCATCAGCGATACATCCAACTTTATCTAATGCAGGACAGTCTGCGGGCATATCACTTACCCTTCGATGACCTTTCAAAGAATTAAGTAGTCAGCCGGGTAAAAATCATATAAAATAATAAATAATAATAAATATTCTTTATTCCAGGCAATTTTAAACCCATAAGACATACAAACATACATTAATATTTAAAAATAAAATAATAACAATAATAACAAAATAAACATTTAAAAACTTAACCTAAATTAAATTAAGAGCAATTACTATAAGTCTTTTCTCTCTCTTTTTAAGTGGACTAAATGGAATACAGCGGACACAATTTCGTTGTTACTCATGGCTACTCTGTTGTAGAATGAGAACCTGAGTTTCTGTAGTAGCGCGGCAAAACCTGCAACTCTGCTCTCAGCGAACATGTCAGTCGCACTACACCGCCATGTCAGGTTCATCATCACCCGGAATGCATTATTATATTGTACACGAAGAGTGTTATACGCACTCCTCGTGTACCGGTACCAGAGTTGGCTGGTGTATAACGACTGACAGTACGCCTTGAATAGCGTTACCTTCACTTGTTTAGAGCAGTGGTAGAAACGTCTGGCTAGCATGTTACTTTTACAGGCTATACTGCGCCTCTGTCGTTCCAAATCGTCATCATCCGATAAATTATCTGCTACAATATGCCCCAGATATTTAAATTTCGTAACAATTTTTAACACTGTTCCACATAAACTTATCGGTAGTATTACATCAGGGCCTTTCTTATATTTAAATATCATAACTTCCGTTTTCTTTACATTGTATGTTAGGTGGTGTCGAGTTGCATACTTCTCACATATATTTATTAGTTTCCTAATGCCGTTGACCGACGGACTAAGCAGCACCATGTCGTCCGCATAACTAAGGTTATTAACGCGCACTCCACCGACCTGGCATCCGACTCTGGTGCTGCTCAGTTCCTCGATCAGCTCGTTTATGTACAGGTTGAATAAGACCGGTGACGTCAGACCGCCCTGCCTCACTCCACTTGTTAGCCTATACGTCTCTGACATAGTATTATTCCACTTCACCTGATTTACTTGATTGGCATACCAGTATTCTAAAATATTTACTATTTTAGGTGGTACTTTGGTTTGCCTTAATTTGTCCCATAGTATATTATAATTTATTGTATCAAATGCGCGGCTTAAATCTAAAAAGCACGAATAAACTGTAGTGTTTCTATTTAAATACTCGTATACTGTATTTTTCAAAGCAAAAATGGCTGAATCGGTGGATGAGCCTCGTCGGAAACCAAATTGTGCATTATGTAAAGGTATATTGTTTTCATTCAAATGTCTCATAATTACAGTTTCAAATACTTTAGAAAATATAGTGGCCAAAGAAATAGGTCGGTAATTTGAAGAACTGGACACATCGCCCGTTCTATTTTTTACAACAGGAACAACAATAGTTCTCATAAAATCTGTAGGTAAATAACTATGTTCAATACATGAATTGAAAAAGATAGTCAGCTTCTCAAAAAGTAACTCAGGTGCAAATAAAAGGTGCTCGACGCTGAGCCCATCGTGGCCCGGAGACTTGCCGCGCTTCATGCGCGTGACACACCGGTATACGTCATCCGCCGTGACGCGCAGCGCTGTGCAGCACTTGTCTGCAGTGTCCGAGCCACCATGGGCCCCGCGACTCGCCTCTACACTTTGACTATTGTAACTGGTAAAGGTAGACTGGGACTGCAACGGAGGATTAAATTTATCTACAAACAAGTTAGCTATACTAGATGGGTCTTGTTTTCCTTCAACAGACAAAGGCCTATTTGTCTTATAATTTAGTTTATTGGTTTCTTTCCAGAAATTCCCGAAGTCTTTACTATTTCTGTACATTGCTATAATATCCATTTTTATTTTAGTTTCATTTAATTGACACCATCTGATTTTATTTTTAAAAATCCTTTTGCTATGTTTCATATCGTTATATACATCACCCTGCGTAGGGCGCCCATAAAAGTTCCACAACTGATAGTATTGCCTAGCTATAGCGTGGCAATCTTTAACATGATGGTTCCAACCAATGACTGGTTTTTTGTTGTTACGTATTTTGCCCTGATATGAGTGCTTCGCAGCTTTTGTGATACTGTTTACTATCTGCCTATAATATGTATCAATTAAACTATGATGATGATGACAATCATTGCATGAAGCTACTTTACAGGTGATAGTGGGCCACTCATACGAATCCAAATACTTAAAACATAAGTTTGCATAATTACATTTCTGTTCCGGATTCCTATAACCCCATATTACTCTATTAATTGAGTGACTGTGTGACTCATCTATCTTTGGTATTAACATATCAATATTGCATTTAATAATAATAGGGAAATGATCTGAATAATATAAATCATTTGAAATATAAATACTATCAACAATTTTTAAACCAGCCTCAGTAACAATACAGTGATCTAACCAGCTCGTCGTGCCGTGCGCATCACTTAGATACGTAAATGAATTCGACGATGTGCCAAGCAAGGCAAGGTCGGCACACACCCAACTCTGGTCATTACAGAAATCTAACATCTTACCCCCGAATAAGCTACTTGTGCGCGATACATCCGCATTGAAATCACCAAGCACTAACACTGTTTCAGTATTGTTCGTTTCGATAACCGCACTAATGACACTCAAACATTCCGTAAACAAAGGTAGATTGTCCGCGTCCTCCGTAGGCATATATACCGACATTACTATGAAGCTGCGGCCGGCGGTAAGCTGGATACACACAGCCGCGACGCGCGTCGATCCGGTGTCAATTGGTCTTACATTCGGAAACACAGACTTTTTCCATAATATTGCTACTCCCCCGTAAGGTCTTCCTTTCAGTACGCCTGTCGTCGTATCTACCGCTGAAACTCCATTACTAGAAAAATCGGGATGAATTTTGTCCAGATAACCCAGGTCTTCCGGAAGCAGCCAATGCTCCTGGAGTGCAATAATGTCATGTTCTTCACATAGGTCTGTAATATGGTTAACACATCGTTTTATAGATCTACAGTTAAAAGAGACCATGCTAGTTCTCATGATTAGGTCTAGGATTGTTGTCGTCCTTATAAAACTTGCGTTTAAACGTGAATTTCCTATATTCTACTCCACACGGCCAGAACTCAGCGCTAAGAAAAACGCTTTCCTGGTCTTGTTTAATCGTAACTTTAAATGAGGAAAATACAGTCTCTTTATATTGAACAAGTTTTTCAACCTTTATGACCGTGTGTCCACAATCTTTAATAAAATCGTAGATGTCGTTTTCCGTGGTATGTTTATCAAATCGAGAGGCGTATATGTAAGATAATTTGGGCACTATTTTAAGTTTACTAGAGGTAAGTATAGCTTTTCCCTGTTGATTGGGGTTTTTGTTGCCTGTATAAGTCTTTTTCTTCTTCTTCTTGTTTACGACAGTCGTATAACTATCATCAAAATTTATTTCATCCAAGGTATTATCTATTAGTTCCGTCGTTTTCACAGGGCTGTCAGTTCGTCGGATGTATTGAGTATTATTGGAACTTCGCAATTCGGTAGGCTTAGGAGTGATAGTTATATCGTTCTCGGTGCGCTCAGCTGATGGGGTCACTCGGTCAGTCGCGAGCGAAAGAGGGCAGCTGTCAGTATACTACCTTCAAATGGAGAACTTATAGATATGGCTTGGCTTCTTTACAATGGTTTCCTTTATCTTTAAAGCGAGTGAAAAGATGAACTATGTAATCTTACAATTGCTGGAATATCACAAACGATTGAAAAACAATTATGTTTGGCTAGCAACAGTCCGGTGGAGCTCAAAATGTTAGTTTGCAAAAGAGCTTCAAAATAGTGGGAAATACGTACTTTAGTTTAGAACGCGGCGTTTCTAAAGTGATAGTCTAATGCGGAGAGGATAATCATAAGTTATTCTTGATGCCTAAAACTATATTTTGTCCTTATTATAAAACTATGCATGTATGTGGTTTATAAATAAATACAACATCACAATTCACAATCACCCTGCATAATATTTTGTAATGTTACGTTATATAAACGGTAAAGTAAATTTAATAAAATTAGCTATTATGAATAATGGAGTAACGACTAGAATGTATAATTATTTATGGAATTGAATATTATAATTATATTATTAGAATCGAATATTAATAAGTAAGTAGTTATTTAAAATAAATTCAAAGTAGGTATTGTAACACTTGTACATATTGATATTATTGTCCCATGTCGTCCGACCGCAGACAATTTTTTTATTTCTTTTTGTATCAAGGTCTTGTTTTTCACTAATATATGTGTACAATACAAGTCGAAAGATACTTTTTCCATGTAGGTACACCTTAATTGCAACAAATAAATATGGCTTTCATAAAACCATCCTTGTTGCACCCCTTACAGAAGACTAATCAAAATATATAAAGGGAACGCACAAAAAAAAATTAAAATGAAGGAACTCACCGGTTCAAACCTGGTAGCAGTGTACACTCTTGCACTGATTTTCTTTGTTTGTTTCCTTGGACGAGCCATCTTATTAGTGATTTTTCAAAATAATTGACTATGGCACACACTTCTATATTTTATACTTTTTCTAAACAGTTGGCGTAACGTATATTTTTGAGAATATATATTTTTTTATAAGTTGACGTCCTTTTTTATACCTTACGAGAGGCAGCCAAATTCCAACCAGTATCTTATTATATGTCTTCAACACCGTAATCGAACAGAATTCATATTACAATTTGATCACAGCCTCAATATAAGCGTCGTGGCTACTAAGTATAGATGTAACAGGATGATGACCGTTATAATAGCACACATCGGCTGCCGATCGCCTCGCCACGGAAATATTTTTTAAAAAACTTCTAAAGCGTACCATTTCTTGATGGTATGGCCGAAAATAAACCGCTACATCCTGACGGACGATTATAGTGTATTTGTTGTTTTAGGTTTTGACCGCGGTACTGGCTTTTTGTACTGACAGGCTTGATACTGATTATGCATACTCAGAACGCCTGTATATATCCAAAAAATGGTAGGCAGAGTAGTAGTATTATAGTCAGATTTTGACAGAATTTTTGATCCGTGCTAAAAATATATAGATATGCTGGTACTGAATATACTTACTAGAAGAAAAATTCAGTGAGACTTTCTATGTCTTAATAATCTAACCCAGGACCTCAAAATTGGCGGTTAATGTAATTTCAAAGGGCCAATAGGACAGTCTGATAGATTTCTTATCTAGCTCTGGCGTGACGTAATAGACGTGTATGTACCGTAATTCCGATAAAATGGTTTCAATTTTAAGTTAAGCAATAGCCTATTAAACTGTGAAGTCTAACAATAACGGTCTAGCGGTTTTAGCGTGATGCCAGCGCAAACGAAAATTATATAAACCTTTGTTGTGGTCAGACATCCTAATTAATAGAATCCCAATGTTTAGCAAAGTTATTTCCAAGTTTCCGCCATAGCCTTGTTACAATTAAATTACGACTGCCTCGTTGGTGCAGCGGTAGTGAATGCTCCTGCCTGTGCGTGACGTATCGGCTTCGATTACCAAGAGGCGCATAGTGGTATTGGGTGTTTCTGAAAAAAAAAAAACTCAATTTGAGCGCTTAGTGTGAAACTGTGTCAAGTAAATGACAATAAGATCTGTTACGTTGAACCTAAAATAATAAAAATTTTGGTACTCCTTCGGGGATATATTCTATCACATACACACAACACCATCTAGCCCAAACTACAAACTAAGCAGAGCTTGTACTATGGGTACTAGAAAAATGGATAAACATACATATATTACTTTTTTTTTTGTAAATACATACATATTATACATAGAAACACCCAGACCAAGACAAACATCCATGTTCACGCACACAAATGTTTGACTTGTGCGGGAATCGAACCCGCGACCTCAGACGTGGCAGTCGGTTACACTAACCACTACGCCATCGAGGCCGACAAATATGCGAGCTATACATGAATATTGGTCAAAATATTTTTTCTACTCGTATCTTACGGCCAATGCAAGAACAATAGAAACTAACATTCACCCTATGCAGTTCAAAGCAGACTGTCACTAATATCATAAAAGAAAACCGCGTCACCCAGCAACCAATCATCTTATCTAAGATCTTATCTAACCAACCTAGTTTACACGCATCAACCATAACAACCTGGATCTGACAATAACTAGCGGAACAACGATTTATAGGGCAAGTCTAATACCATTGTGTTGGTAACGGTATGCTTGACATCCCACGTGTCGACAATGAACCTATTAAAATGGTATTAAGTGCAACGTGCTCTTCGATTTATCATTATTTCCGTACATCAGTACGGAAATAATAATAAATCGACGTGCATAGTAATTCCCGCGCATTATTATGATTAAATTATTAATAATAATGTCTTCCAGACCGAATTTCGGTCACGGCGGCCAATCTTAACGGAGACTGGCCATCTGCGCAGGAGATATTATAGTGCACAAGCGTGTGCGTAAACACAAGTGCACTCTCTGTTCCCTAACCCTCATGATCCGATGGGACAGTAATCCGACACGAGAGAGAGAGATCAGGCGCACGGCCAACGGCTTTACGTGCTTTCCGAGGCACGGGGGTGTCTAACACCGCCAACTCCAGGCTGCTATTGAGATTTCTTAACAGAAAAACCCAATAACTTTATGTAGGCCCGGCCCGGGATTCGAACCCGAGACCTCATGCACAGCAGTCGCATTCACTACCGCTGCGCCACGGAGGCACTTTATTACTATGTATTCGAATCGCATTCGAAGACATTTGGGTACAACGGTATATAAAGCTGCGCTTATGCATGCTGTCTTTATATTCGAATGCAATTTTACTCTGCTTTGGTGGCGCAGTTGTAGTAAATGCGATAGCCATGCCTATGGTCTTGGATTCGATTATTTAGTTGGGCAGTTATAAAAGCTTTTATCGGAAAATGTGCGGATTCTGGAAGCTTATCTGGTAGACGGCAATAGGGTTGCCTCTAATACGCAGTACGTAAGAACTAAAACATACTTGACGAAATTTGAGTTTATTAGGTATTATATAATGCTAATACCACTTCAGCTCACCCTTTCGAGGCCATAGACGTGATATTATGTACCATATGTACTCTTCCTGATTTTTAATTGCTTCGTGGTTTTCGCAGCATAATATTCCGTTTATATGTATTTGATGTTGGTCCTTAGGTACCGCATGCGTTACCCAGGTCAGACAACAGGTTACTTATAGAGCTTTTCTGTTAGGAAATTAGGTACTAGCACGGCGTCTGGCAAAGTGCCTGCTAGACGACAAATTCGCTATTTTTTATAAAGGGCCTTAAAGAGCTCGCGCTATGTGGCTGTAGGCAAAGATTTAATCATAGATGCGTCTTATTACGTTTAAATATGGTCACATTTGTGGACGTTAAGTTATCATATGACACAGTATGCCAACATGACATCTTAACTTCATGCTATAAATGCGAATGTGAGTTTGTTTGTTTGTTTACGCCTTAACTACTCTACCAATCATTATGTTTATTGACAAAGTCTACATTGACGCGAGCAAAGCTGCAGCCAAAATCTAGTCTGAACATAAATGTACTATCACGTTCACTCATATTGAAAATCGTCACCTATCGTTTTTTATCTAACATATGAGCTCACTCTTAGTGTAGACACTTTTGAGCGACCTATGTACGGTGAGGGGATTTTGGCTTTAGTACCTTCTCTTTCGGGGATATACATACATACAGCCTACAGGCATGAGATTTTTATGTACTAGTGTTTGCTAGCGACTTAGCTTGTGTTCATTTAGACTACATCAATAAATTACTATCCCTCGGGAGCATTACTTTTTCTGGATGAAAGTTACCCCATGTCCTTTTCTGTTCCCCTGACAACATGTGTGCAAAATCTCATAATGATCGTTTGAATAGTTTAGGCGTTAAAGCGAATCAACCAAACAAACTCACATTCGCATTTATAATATAAGTTAGGAAGTTAGGATTAGGAATTGTAGCTATAAATGCGGAGCCATTACTGTAACTATAAAGATACACAATTACCTTAATTGTCAGAGTATTATTAGTACATCCTTGAAATAATCCTTAACTATGACCTTGTGTAACAAGATTTGTACTTATCGACTAACCAATTACTGAACTGAAGGGCTTTGTAATGAAATACGATATTTTACTTGTATTGTGAAACATCGTGCTCTCTCCTAAAGGAGAAGGCAGGGATGTATGACGGACTGAGTTATTTAGTGGTAGATTGCGGTTGTATAACTGATGTGAAGTCGCAGATTCGTTTCTAGAGTTGTGAGTGGTGTATGTAAAACAATTATCAATTTGCCCAATACACAGGCCTGGCCTAGTTAAGGACCAAAGTAATAAAATGCCTTGAAACAAAAGTTTCTGAATAAATATTATTACGAATAGAATCTTTAAATATACGCAGTTTTACGAAAATAGGTTCGTCCCCTATGTAGTAGCAATGTGCGTTTATCAAATAAAATTATCAGTTAATAGAGTGTTTCATATAAGTAATCCATCAACTGATAATCTATTTATGAATAAGAAACAAAATATAAACAGTATGTGAGCAAATCGTTATTCGAATGTTCGATTGTTATTCGAAAGTTCGATTGTTAGTCGAATCATAATTTCAGTGATAGTGCATATTACATATTCATTCGAATACAGAACGAAGCAGCATTTGACTTTTAAATATTTTGGTCAAACGCTTTTTATATCCTATGTCTAAAAGACTAATGACAAACAAAATTACCCTAACTGGGTATGGAACCCAAGACTAAAAGATCCACTACAGTAACAGGCCGGTCGTATTATAACTGTATCTAATATAGTTAGCTTCGCTAGCGTCGTAATTACTTTTAACAGTCAATTAACTGTAAGATAAACTATCTGCTTTTACTCTGGTTAGTTAAATTATAACCTAACAGTTAGGCCGTTAGTTAATTATGTTTCATGGGAAATATTTAATCTAAGGTATTCGGAAGTAAGCAGTGATAGCTTAGCGGGAAACTGTTGCCTGCCGCGCAGTGATCTCAAGTTCGATCCCGAAGTTTTTAGCGGAGGCACTTGCTTTTTAATTATACCTGGCTTACCAGCAATTAAAATATTAATGACTTACCTATGGATATTTTATACATATTATCGACAGTAGAAAATCTAATAAAACCGACCCAGGTATGGAATCCTAGACTCGCGATAGGCGTAAATGATAACCTCTAACTCAAACTACGAAATCCATAAGTATGTAATATGTTTTATAACAATGCAGTAAATATATTGTGTTACGTTCACTTTGAAATTAATCTATTTATTAGGGATATTGTCACAGTTTAATACAACAAATATTGAACTATTTATATTAACACTTTCCCCGACATTCCGACTGCTTTTCAACAGCCATGCTCACCGACAGACTAAGGTGTTTGTCTCCACCTTAAATCACGCATTTGGAAAAAACTTAGCACACAGGTAGACTTTATTCTCGATTCACTTACATAGAATACTTTTTATACCGGTATAGGCGACTTATGAAATAACCTTTGAAGCCCTTCAAAATATTAACACCAGTTCTATTCTCAGCCAAAACGTTGGGACAATCAAATCAACGCGGTTTTACAATGTCCATAACCCAGTTTGTGTTATATTCGCCAAGTCGTAACAGTTCGTGCCGATTGCTAGTATACCGAGTTTAATTCTGTATCTAAACGTCTGGTCGTATTTCGGTATAGTTTTTAAAGAGAGTATGGTAAACAATGTTTTGTTGGAGAAAAGTGTTTGTAACACTCCTGGTGTTATTGTAATTATAATGTACCTACGTCAACTGCTTGATGGTAGCGGGAATGAATAAGACGTAATGTATGAGGTATCGGATTCGGGGCCAGGTATCGAATCCTACACCTCTTGCAATGATGCAGTTGCAGTATTATTAGGTTTTCTTCTGAACGAATTCTCAGTAGATTGGAACTCTGTACGGTAGGCCAGTAATAGGTGTAAGGTGGGACCTAAATCTTAGTTAGCGAATTGTAGATTTCGTACGCCTATCATTTCAGGGATAGAGGCGTGAGGCTATGCATGTATGTTTGTTTAGTAAGTTATGTGTACCCGAACGCTAACTTGATATTGATCTTGTACAGTTGAGGAGATAGCTTGAAAGCTGCAGTACGACATTGATTACTTTTAAAGATATGCGAATGCTGTCACATCTGATAGCTTGAAAGTAATATATGTATATTTTATTAATATACTCTAATATTGTAAAGCAAAAATATTAAAATCTAATCGATATAACTGTTACATGTTAGCAGTGTACATAGATTTCGATGAAATGATCCATGGAACTGTTCAATATAATATGAAGAATGAAATGTGCGCTACTTTAACCAAAGACGCAAGAGCAGTTGTGTATACAGTTTATTTCTACGCAGCTGTATTATAAAATTCCAACAACTTAACACATTAAGAAGTAATCATTATACATACATATTAGTAGTTAAATAAAAACGTTACTGGTCTGTGACGTAACAAGTTATTAAGGCAGTACCTAATAGTTTCTGTATTTTTTGTATATAGGTTATATATAGTTTATATACATAAACATAAATCGCGACAGGAGTAGTCTTTTCCTCTAATTTTACAGAATGTAATTTAATTTAATTTTTATTGCATAATTTTCAAAGTGTCGGAATATACTAACTCAGTCGACGCTCCTTTATACCTATAGTAGTTGCCTGCGTGAATCCTTACTAATATTATGAATGGTAATAACAGTTTGTTTGCATATTTGTCTCTTAAATACGACTCGACTCGACTCGACCAATCATCATGAAATTTCGCATATACGTTGTCAGCGGAACAGAAAAGGACATGGGTACCTTTCATCCAGAAAAAGGTACCTACTGTTACTACATAACCTAACCTAACATTTACTCGCCCAAAATCTAATTACTTATATATATTTGGGTAGTATTTAATAGTTCCTTAATTTTTTGCCTTTGTTCCACCAAAAATACTAATTGCACAGCAAAATATATGCAAAGAGATCAAACTAAGTCGACGGAGCCTCGCTTCGCGGGGCTCCTATTTTTGGGTGAGTTTAAGAAGGAACCTAACATAACCTAACCCTTCCGAGACGGAATGCAGTGATTTGAGGCGTATAGATGTTCGTTATTATGTATTTTAGTGAGCATATTTTGCTGTGCAATTAGTATGTTTTATGGTAATTATATTTAATCCCTATATATTTTACTAGATTGAAATCGCACAGCATATAAGTAGTCAAGCTTTAAAGTATTTCTTAAAAAAACGAGCGACTAAATCAATTACGAGTTACCTGTGCGAACAACCAACAGCTGGTGTCTGAAAACCATATGGTGAGCAATCTGTTCCGGTCGCAGATGTTAAATTTCTTAACTTAATTAGACTAATTAGTAATCGCTGGGTGTTTGAGAATTTTTATTTGTGAAGAAGTTACCATATCAAATTTTAAGGTTGTATTGTATATGGATGGACAGATGTAATTATTATGCGTTACTTGCTGTTAATGCACCTTTTATAGAAGACTACGTCTTTTTTCATGTTTTAGCCTGACAGGTCTTAGAAAGCCAGATATAATTGAAAACCTATTGTGTCTGGCCGCTGGTGTGCCGCTGCGATTCAATAGCTATGCCAATGTTGTGTCATCAATGACATGTCATTAAAATCGGGTTAGTGGTAAAAACGGATTTTTCCCCGCGATTCGTAATTTCTGCGTACCCCAAAGATCCACGCCATTAACAAGGCCATTATTTATAATGCCCGGTCAGTAAGAATACTGACAGGTCTTATCTGGTTATGAGATTAATATTTATTATCCTTACTCCTTACAAAATATAATAAATTCGAAAGTAACTCTGTATGTCTGTCTGTTATCTTTTCATGGCTAAACCACTCAACCGATATGAATGAAATTTGGTATAGAGATACTTTTAAACCTGGGGAAAGACACAGATTACTTTTCATTGATGTAGGTACCATGCGGGCATCAATATCATTAAGTTTATTACTTCATCTGCTGTAATAAAAACAACAAAATGCTAACACTTTATTTTCTTTTGTTGTTTCTAAAGCTTTATAGACGTAAAATAGACTAGTGATGCGATGATATTGTCTTCGAAAAAAAATCGAATGAATATACAATTGATTATGGTTAAACAAAATGTGACGGTGACGGTCTTTACACTCCTGTTACTACAGATATATACTTTTTGAATTTAGAAACTAGCCTGTTACCTGATTCCGGCTTGACGTCGACTTCTGGGACATCCTGTATAACAATATTATTAATATCAGACTATCATAATGTAATGGTGCAATAACAATCAGCATTTTAAGTAAATTTACATTAGAATATTAATGTAAATTTAAAATGTTAATCTTTATTATTTCAATATATATTTTAGAACTCGCAATATTTATGAGAAACAACCCTCAGCTATTTCCAAGACTAGCAGATACTGTAGTTAGGAATCGCCGAGATAACACTAAGTTAAGGATGTACCCGGCTAAAACATCACTTATGAGAAAAAGTATTCTCTGCATGGGACCTACTATTTATAATAAAATACCAAATAATTTAAAAAGTTTACACATAACTTGTTTTAAGAAAAAGCTTAGGGATTTATTATAAACATTTTGTGAAATATAATATTACGTACGTTTCCTTTAACAATACTTGACATTAATTATTTGTGCTTTATGATATTTATTTTAATTTTGATTATATTTTAATTTGATTTTGATTTTAATTTGAACTTTACTGTCTTTATACGATTTTACAATTTATATTTAATTAATTACCATCATTTGAATAGTATTCTAAATTTAATTATTATTGTATTATTCTATGTAACTACTACACTCATTTGTACGCCTATTCAGGTAGAACATGCTGGACTTTCAAATTGTATAACATCAAGGCTGCAATGTATCACACATGTTTAATGCAAATAAATATTCTCTTTTCATTTCATTTCATTATTGTCACCCTACACGCTGCGTTACAATTTTTTACAATCGAATAATAACATTTTGAACCGATTGTAATCGACCTAACCGATTAATCGAATATGTCTCTACGTTTTTGTAACAATCGCGCTACTCTAAAATAAAGCGACTAAAACTCGTCGTATTTACGTGTGGGATGATGCAAATAACAGTATTAACATACAAGATTGGTCAATAAAACGGTATCGGTGTTTTAAAATCATCGATTTTTGCATATCGAACTCGTTTGTCCGGTAACAACTTGCGGGACTTTATTTTGACTTTGAGTGAATCATCTGGTTTATTGATGTGCGTGGGAGATTTTTAGTCGTCGGTTCTTTTTTCGTTAATATGATATAACGAAGTATTGTTGCCTTGTTTTTGTTTGGTCTAAGTTTATAGTCATGTCTGATTATGTGATATCGGGTCTAATATAGTGTTATTGCAATACCGCACTAGACCTAAATCCTATGTTTGCAGGCAAATTCACAAAAATTCAAACAACGGACACAAAAACACCCAATCTCGGCGCAACAATTTGTGGATCACACAAATTTTTGAATCGAAACCACAACACTTGGCGTTGTGACATTAGCGTGACGACCATTTAAACCACAACTTTATCTCTAAGCTACCAATACCAAGGCTATATGTAATACCAATAATACTTTATTTGTTTACTAAATAAGACACACTAAATTGGACTTTACAGAGATGTAACACTTCAATCCAATTATAGTTACGGTATGACTGCGTATTGGACGTCTTACCATATTAATTATGTTTATACGTTGATCCTAAACTTAGCAACCGCAATGGTTTGTGTTAGTGGTTCTTAATTAGTAACACTTATGAAACACTGGTTTATGTGATCACTTTGCTGTTTGAGATCGTCTCGATGGCACAGCGTTATTGGATATGACCGCTGTGTGTGAGGTCTCGAGATCGATGCTTGGGTTGGGTGAAGTGTGATTGTGTTTTACTGTAAATAAATTCTCCGTCTGGACAGCGGATTCTGGAGTTGAGGCCGGTAGATAATAATTTATTCGCGTCTACTACGTATGTCTTAATCATAGTTGGAGAAGGAGAAATATGGGTGTAATATACCGCTGCCGACTCTTTCGTGGATATACAGGCATATATATGTGACTCAATACCTTACCAACCCCTCACTGTTGACAAGACACCTATAGCCATCTCTGATCAGCCGTGTGACTGCTCGACTGGCGGTGAGTTATCTATCCTTATCCTGGACATCCCGTCTTCTCTTCGTCTGGTACCTTAGGACGCACGGTGCAGGTATCCCGAATTTATCTATATATTTATGTATTCTACACATGGTATATGGCAGGCTAGGGTCTTAGGGCATTAGGGCCGATAGGTCTGTAGGTTGTTCCGTAGGTTCTTGTCATATAATTGTGCGCATACAGTCCGTTACTACTAAGG
Source organism: Catocala nupta (assembly GCA_963675205.1). NCBI lineage: Eukaryota > Metazoa > Arthropoda > Insecta > Lepidoptera > Erebidae > Catocala > Catocala nupta. The sequence continues at coordinate 20,322,147 of OY776102.1, read as the reverse complement.
TGGCGACTGTACTATATGTATGTATCAGATCTTACGGTAGCATACTGTATGTTTTTCAAAACCAATGAGTTCATTTTGCTTGCTATCTAAATCACTTTGAGTGTTCGATGTTTCGAATTTGCTCATCCACTTACACTGGAAAATCAACCACGCATATACCACCATCCCTTTCTCACGTAAAATAACATTGCAATAATCTATACTAATATTATAAAGCTGAAGAGTTTGTTTGTTTGGTTGAACGCGCTAATCTCAGAACCTACTGGTTCAAATTGAAAAATTCTTTCAGTTTTGGATAGCCCATTTATCGAGGAAGGCTAAATAACATCACGCTGACATAACTAACACCACGAATCACGACCTACAGGAGCGGAGCATCAATGAAAAATGTTGCAAAAACGGGCAAAATTCTCATATTTGACGCAGACAAAGTTGCGCGGGTCAGCTAGTATTATTATATGAGTAGTATAGCACCAGGTCAAACGTAATAGGGGCAGGACAATCTATCGGACTGACGGCTGTAACTAAGAACCATATGAATTATACAGCTGCCTAACACGGGAACCAATCCAATTACGGCACTTGATTGATGTGCCCATCATGTTAAATAATACATGGAAACATGGTGTCACTCTTGTATATAAAAAGAATGAAAGAAATTCTTTCTTCTTTTCCATATTTTCTGAGTAGTAGTGCCTCGCTGATTTCAGCATGAATGAACCGGGGATGGACTACCCTCTCACAGAATATCGACGTGAAACAGCAGTATTCCTACTGTTGTGTTTCGTTCGGTGAGTGAGAGTGCCGGAAGCCCAATCACCCTCTTTCCCCCTTCCCGCTCCTTCTCCTTCCCGTTTCCTTTTTTTCCTAAAGAGTCGGCAACGCGCAAATAAAGCTTTTGGTATTCAGGCGTCCATAGGCTACGGTGACCACTTACTATCAGGTGGGTATGCTTGTTTGCCACATAAGTTGTATAAAAAAAAATATATCTTCGATGGGGTAGGCAGAAAGTAGAGGTGTATGACATACATATTTTGCCAGCCATCTTTTAAAGCCCTACGCTGGACCTTAAAACAAAAACATGGCAATGAGCTCGTATCCGATAGGATCATCCGTCACGTAATGTGCCTAATTGTCCAAGCACATTGCCTGGCAGATATTTCTGATAATCACACTACCTAATATTATAAATGCTAAAGTAACTCTGTTTTGTTACCTTTTAACGATTAAACTGCGGAACGAAAAATTTCGATAAAAGATAGATTGTATCCCAAGAGAAGTATTTTCGTACGATTCTCGCGGGCATACCTAACTATTTGCCTTTCAAAATAGCAGTAACACTATCCGGAAATCAAAGCAGAGATATCAAGATCGTGACAAGCAAAAGAATATGTAACCTGAAACCATGGTATTAACGAGCCAGTATAAATAATTATAATGCTTTATTAATTTCTCTGTACCGCTATCAATACCAATCAATCAAAATAAAGTGCATTAATATTTTATTTGCACGCTTCAAAGTTGGCGGCATTTCTCGAATGTATTTTCACTCGGTATAAGATATGTTCGCGATGACATTCACATACTTATCCAATTGATAACCAGTTTCAACGCCTCTGTATAAAAGGAAGTAATAAAATTATTCCCGAATAACCGTTCACTTGGCCTTAACTCGATGGTGTTGCCAGTTATAATTTGTTGGAATTGGGACAGTAATATAAATGAAACCTCTTTTGATTCGGCAGGAGTCCATTCTTTTTATCTGTCTTGTGTATTTTTGGAGATTGATGTTGACGGAAGACTGCTAACTAAAATGTGCTGTACGGAAACAGTCTATTATTTTATACGTGGCATACACATAACATTTTTGTTTATTTATTTAATAGCTAACCATATAATATTTTCGTTACATAGTATTTTGTCTGATATGTATGACAATTACTCAAATTACCAATGCTTCAAGCGATAGGGTGTTGTGGATCCGATCCTATCAAGAAATATGCCTTGATAATTTTTCTCTATTTAAACTCTTGAAAGCTATCCTGCTATAGGAATTATTCTTGAATCACTACGCGCTTAAGAAATTTTAAATAAATTTCATCATCAAAGAATCATCATCACTCGTCTAGGTTGCCACGACGTGACGATGTAAATCATTGTTCTATATCAAAAAGTAACCAGTGCCTGTTGAAACAGAACTCTGAAAATGGGAATATTCTGCGTATATCTGAAAGCCTGGCCTTACTACGCGTGACTTATAATCATTGGCTTATTAAACCGCTGTTTCACATTACGGCTAATCTAAATTAAGATGTGATACAATAATAGCGTATAGTATATTGGTATTAACTATATTATGTAGGCTTTGTTCGTCTCGTAGCATAAGTTTATGCCTATATCTACCGTGAATTTATACTAATATTATAAAGCTGAAGAGTTTGTTTGTTTGCTTGAACGCGCTAATCTCAGTAACTACTGGTTCGAATTGAAACATTATTTTAGTGTTGGATAGCCTATTTATCGAGGAAGGCTATAGACTATATAACATCACGCTTCGACCCACGGGGGCGGCGCAGTAACGATAAACGTGGGTGAAACCGTGGGAACATCTAGTCCTATCATAAAGTCCCGTATTAAGATAGGGAAAGTATATTAGATTTTTCTGGCAATTCTTAGTAGCTGGCAGGAGTCTGTAAAAAATGCTTAATAGATTGCAATACGCTTTCAAGAACGTAGGACTAAAAGGACTAATTAATTGTGTGTGTATTAATCTGTCAAGTCTTAGAAAACCAGACATTATTAAAAATATATTCTGTTTGGCCACCGGTGTGATGCCGCGGTTTGAAATTTAAATAAGAATGTAGTGCTAACATCAAAAACTCTGGACTATATATGATCTACAATCTACCATGGCTTATTAAATCGCTATTTCACGTCACGGCTAATCTAATTTGGCATGTGTTATAACTGTGGTTTCGATAATAAGGTAAGCAATCAGTAGTTGCCCGAAAGTCTGGCAATTACTCAACGACTTGCCATCTATCAGGTACGTGCGAAAAAATAAAGCAGCGAAATATAGTATATTCTATCTTTCACATCGCTATATAATGCGCTTCACAATCCCGGCAGCGGTGTGCCTCTGTTACCCCTTTAGGATGAAAATTAAAAACAGGAATATCCCCCAAATGCTGAAAGCCTAGCATTACTACACGTGACCTATAATTGGTGGCATATTAAACCGCTGTTTCACATTACCGGTAATCTAATTTGGGATGAATTTCAATAATGGTACGCAGTACATCAATATTAAATTTATATATCAAAATCCTGTTGAAATATTTATCGCTTAGTAGTTTATATTGAACGTTGTAATTAGAGAGTATTTCATTATTAGGTGTTTACTATATGTATTACTACTTGTGTTCTCGACATAGCGATGCGCGATTATTGGTAAACCATTCGAATTATTCAAACGATATTGATCGTTATTCGAATACATATTGATGTATGAATCGTGTAATAGTTTAAGTGTGCCTCGCCACTGCTACTTCGCCGAATGTTGTGGATTCGAATTTCACATGGAACAAAAATTTGTGTGATGCAAAATATATATTTCCCAAGTCTCGATGTTCTTTGTGTCAGTTATTTGAATGTTTGTATATGTCTATTGCCAACTAGAAGTGCTTTCCCTTACATTTAATTCCTTTCTAATCTAGGGCCGGTAACACACTTGTGATACTCCAGCTGTTATTGCAATATTTACAATGATGAGCGTTTATATTAACCACTTATCATCAGGCGGGTAGTGTGCTTTTTTGACGGTCGCTCGGAAGTGTTCGATGTTGATTTCGATAAAATCGGACCTAAAATATACCTGAGTAAGGTTGTGTGTGTAACATGTATACTTACTGCTCTCGCGATACGGATGTGCGACTATGTATATATAGTGCAGTATACAGGGTGTCCCGTAATTAATGGATAACCTTGAAATGTCTTATAGTAGAATAGAAGGACGTTCAGAAAAAAATATGAAAAAATAAAAAAATATTAAAAACGTGCAAAAGCTGGTCATACTTTTAACTGTCTATATATTAGCATAATTAATGTTTAATAATAAAACAACAAAAAACCGATGGAATTCATTCATTTATGGTCGTAGTGTACAAGAAAGTTAACTATGGTAATCAAAAAATCATTATATTTCAGGTAGTAGTTATGATAGATTTTTTTCATATTTTTTTTGAGCGGCGTCCGTTCTACTATAAGACATTTCAAGTTATCCATTAATAACAGGACATCCTGTATACATATACAAATACTACAGAATATATTTTTATATCCTAACTTGCTAACTATCCTAACTAATTCATATTATAAATGCGAATGTGAATTTGTTTGTTACGCGTTCACGCCTTAACTACTCGACCGATCATCATGACATTTTGCATACACGTTGTCAGGGGTTCAGAAGAGGACATAGGGTGCCCTACATCCAGAACAAAGTTCTGTTCCTGAGGGATAGAAAATAGACATACCTAACCTACATTTACGCGAGCGAAGACGCGGGTAAAATCTAGTAATAATATTCATAATCTTATTTCAACTTAAGACTTACACATTTATTTCGTTACTACACTTACTCGCCCACCTTATTTTCTTTATAAGGCTTATAATGTTGTTTCACAGACGAAATAACATGCTCATCTATAAGCTTAACAGAATTCGTTTGGTTACTCGAGCCCACGATCTTTATACGATAATACCAAAGAGATGTACAAAACATACCTACCCACCAACTGTTCTTATTCCAACTAATATTATAAATGCGAATGTGAGTTCATTTGTTACGCTATCACGCTTTTACTACTCGATCGATCATCATAAAATTTATAGATTTTGTCAGGGGTGAAGAAAAGAACATACCTTTCATCCGGAAAATGTAGTGAACTTTAATAGTTTACAATATCTTCGAAAATAATGCTGGTACTTCGTGGTTATTAATTAGTAATCTATATATACATATTAATACGTGAAGCAAAAACTTTGTACCCCATTTTACGAAAATTGCGCGGACGGAGAAGTATGAAATTTCGCACAGTTGAAGTTTATATAGAGGAGTGGCGAATCCTAATATTTTTATAAAATATGCATTAGAATTACATTACATTAATGAAAAAACACTACACGCACACAACTAGGCATTTTACACAAGCAGTCGAATCGCGTTCGTAGTATTTCGGCATTGTTCGGTTGACTTCGTAGAATGCTTCGTAACTATGGTTACGTACATAATTGTATGTGGAGTAGGTGACTAAATGAAATGTGATTATAAGTGTATTAAGTTATAGACAATAAAAATTTAATAACGATCATATTGCGCAGTCGGGTCGCGTTCGTAGTATTTCGGCATGGTTCAGCTAATGTCGTATAATTCTTCGTAACTATGGTTACATACCTTAAGTACCTATTGCAATTTCGCGGTATATAATATAATAACGATCAAACTTAAAATTTAAATCAATTATGATTGAATGTCGACCACATGGCGACCGTTAATTACTGGTTGTTTATAATAATAATAATATTCTATCACATACACACTGATCACCATCTAGCCCAAACTAAGCAGAGCTTATACTATAGGTACTAGACAATGGATAAACATACATATATACTTTATTTTTTGTAAATACATACATATTATACATAGAAACACCCAGACCAAGACAAACATCCATGTTCATGCACACAAATGTTTGACTTGTGCGGGAATCGAACCCGCAACCACTGGCGTGGCAGTCGGTTACACTAACTACTACGCCATCGAGGCCGACAGTTTAACTGCACGGATGGCTTAGTAGGTAGTTTATTTGATCGTATCGCCACTGGTACTGCGACGAGTGTTGTGGTTTCGATCACTACGCGGGACAAAAAATGTGTGATCCAGTAATAGGTATTCCGAGCTTGTGTGTTCTTTGGGTATGTTGTTTGAATGTTTGTAAAGTCCCCCGTGACACAGGAATTATTACTAATGCAGGATTTTCTTCTTTCAAACCAGAATCGGAAGAATAGTAGGTATTCTTTTATTCGCTTCTGGTAACCAAAATGCTTGTGTGCCTAGTGGATCTAAATTAGTAGTAAGCTTCTTAAGTTTTTGACAGATAAACTCAATAGCACTTTACTTAACTCGGTAATCGAATCCAAGATGCACAGGAAACTGCAGCGATACTAATTTACAGTTTACACTGTTAAATAAGTTTTAATGCTTTTTCATATTTAATATATTGACCCGAATTTTACGATTTTACTGCGGTCACTACCATCAGACGCAAAGCCTTCCGGAATATTAAAATTAATTAACTGTTTCATAGTTAAAATGGTTAATTTCCATACTGCTATGTCCGTGATAAGTTAATTATTAAAAATGTAACCAATTAAAACAGTATGGCGCTTGCGTCTTCATTTGTTATAATTCGGGTGCCTTACGCTAATGTTATAAACTCGAAAGTAACTCTCTCCGTTTGTTACGTTTTGATGGTTAAACTACAATAAAATTGCATCAAAATCGTATCAGTAGTTTAACACTACTGATACGATTTAATGCAATTTGATTTGCAGGTAGATTAGACTCTTGGGAACGACATAGACTACTTAAAATAAAATCTTGTGACAAATATTTTGTCTTATGATTATCCGATAGTAAACTAATTGATACGAATTTTATAGTTTAAAAGTAAGTGTTATATTTAACTAAGCTGCGATAAAATATACAATACGTAGTTTATTTTTAAAAGATTTGTCTTCTGAAAGCTTGCCTTCAACGCGCGACACCTTAATAAGCTAATTTTGGTTGTATTATACCTTAAAATAAAGACAGAGTTAAACTACAGACTACTAAAATATTACTTTGCAACATCTATTAGGATAAAACTTAAACTGCTTTGTCTTGGAATTAGATGGTATCTTGCAAAGTTATTTTCTTCGTAGAAGATCGCCAGGGTAGACAATGTAACACAAAAAGTCAACTTAGGTAAGTTTATAAAGCTGCGTTTGCACTAAATTCTGGAGCCAAGAGAATTTCGTGATTGTGCTAAGCTAAGTTAGCGAGCCGTCAAGAGGGATCTGTATCTTAGCGGGTGTTTTGTGAAGGTCTCATTTGAGCGATTACATAGTCTCAGAGCGGTATTCATTCGGGAATGTGTTAATAGCGGATAAATGAGATTAAAAAGAAACTTGGGCATTTACAAATCTCCAAACAACGGACACAAAGACATTTAAACTAGTGGGTAAAAAGGTCGCCTCGCCGAAGTCATCACGCCAGATGGCGTGATAAAGCCAAAAATAATAAAACGATGTGCGAAACGTATGAAAAAGATATTCGAAAATTATATGATCCCGTATGCATATGTTCATCAGTTAGTTTTCACTGATTATAATTCGAATCGTAATCGAATACTGCTAATTTGATTTGATGATGACACAGTTGATAAGGCTCGGTTGATTGTGCTGGACTGATCGTGCTGAATATTCTATAATTAAAGCTGTAGATAAACAAAATTTTAACAAAAAAAAAACGACTTCAAAACAAAATATTCTAGAACAAAAAATGCACTAGAAAGTTTAAAAAATCCGTTGTATAAAACCGAAGATCTTTATCAAAACATCACCAAATTAGATTGGGGCTACCTCGAAACACTACGAAGGGCTTCCAAACCATCCTACACAGTTGTTTATTTTGTTCTTTCTAAAAATGAGAACATCGTCAATGTATCCAAATACGCATTATTAAGGATAACTCAAAAACGAATGGTCAGATCTTGATCACAATTAAAAAGGTCTAAATGGAAAGTACCAAACAAAAAAAAAATATTGAAATCGATTCACTTAGAAAAAGTTATGAGGTAACACACTTAAAAAAATCACATACAGTCGAATTGAGAACCTCCTCCTTTTTTTGAAGTCGGTTAAGAAATGATATTTGTGGCCTACTTAAAATATATCATCTTATTTATAAACAATTCTAACATGTTATTTTCATTTTACTCGATTTATACAGTGCTTACTATAGTATAATAGGCTTAGTTTAATCGGCTTTTAGTGTAGTTTAAGCTTTAGTGCGTCATGTATTTTGACCGCCATTCGATGTCTGTACAATTTAAACCACAGTAAAATTTAAACCGCCTAATACCTCTGTGATAATAATTATATAAATATAGGTATATATTCTATTCTATTTTAAAATAGTAGTATGTCTATGTCATATGTCCTTTCCTGTAATGAAAGCTATCTGTATACCAAATATTTTTAATAAACATAACATTACAAATAGACATAATGCGTATAACATTATTACCTATAGAAGTATACCTAAACCCAACCACGCTTGGTTGTGGCGCAGTCTGATTTGAATAAAAATTAGAGAAGTCTTAGCTATGAAAACTATAGAAAAACACTCTTATGTAGAAATGCAACGTTATGTAAATATTTCAAGTCAATCCATTGACTAATATTTAAGTTTTGCAGACACAAATAAACATGAAAGCTGAATTTTTATATATGAAGAAAAATGCATGTCCCAAATAAAATCAAGACAAACAAAATCAAGGCAAAACTGTGATTGCATGTAATTGCTAATTTTGAAAACCTGAAGTACCGTAAAACATCAGTATGTATCATACGAAAGTCAGCTGTGTCGGCCCACAGCCCTCCACCGACATCCAGGGCACCGACCCACGCCATTATTGAACCGACACACGGAACCCGATAACGTGTCCAATACAAGTTAGTTTCGGATAACGTCCCTTGTGAAGTAACTAAGGATCTTATTGGGAGACGAGACTTGTGTAGCAAAAAGTTTCTGGAGCTAAGTTTGATGAGTAAGAAATCTGTTTAGGCGTTTTCACTGTAAAACAATGCAACGAAGGCATTCACTAAATGTAGATAACAAGCAGTGAGAGCCTAGTAGGAGATCGTTGGTCTACCAGGCTTCAAGTTCGAATCCAATGCACGCACTTCTAACTTTTCGAAGTTATTTGCATATTAAATGGTTCATTATCGCTTGCTTTAACGGTAAAAAAATATTGTGAGGGACCTGCATATCTAAGAGTTGTCCGTTAGTTTTTGTAAGATAATTGTGAAATCTGCCGCCCTCTGGGCTCGCGTGTGGACTATGGCTGAAGCCTAATCACACCGACATGAAGCCCGTGCTCAGAAGAGGAACAGCCTCTTAACAAGAGTATTTGTAGCTAGCTTTTGCATCAAAATGCATCTAGTATTTTTTACGACATTTGAAAACAAACAGACTGTCATATATTCTCATTATGGCCACTCATCGCAGCGACTAGTGACCCAGTGTGCACATCTAGTATTGGATACGACGGGAACATATGCTGGAATGGTGCCCATCTAGCACGGTTTGTTTTCAGTTATCCTTTCTCCTACGTTGTGGAATGAACTGCCAGCGGCGATGTTTTGTAAGCGCTATTATTTGTTCTTCTTTAAACAAGGTTTTAGAGAGTACTGATATAAGAGTAGGCAGTGATTTGGCTCTGTGTACCCCTGTTATAGCCGAAATCCATGAACGTCGGTGAACATTTACCATAAGGCGGGCCGCTAAATTGTCTGCCCTAGGGCCAATAAAATTTTTCATCAACGTTCCTAATTGAATAAAGATAAAAAAGTTACTCATCCACTCACGAGAATCCTCTTGCTTCCTATATCCCTTGTATTATTAGTCTATCCATGTTACCAGAGGTATTGTTCGTCGTCTATTTGTGATAAGGGTCGTATAGGGAACTAAGGGTTCAAAAGAAAGTTTTCTGATATCCGCCTTGAAAAGTTTGACAGTTCTTTATTTGAGTGATGTATATTGCTGACCCTTTGCAAGGTTGGGTCGATGCCATATCTTTTGTGTCATATTTTTATTATTTCTGATAAATTATTTATATTGCTTCCTAGGTGTTGATTATTTATTTTACATAGGTACCTATATATTTTATGACGTGATTTTATGCTAATCATACACTTTTATGTCTATATCCCGGAAGGATAGACATGACTGTATTTCACCTGCATTAGCCAAGCATGAATTTAGATTCCAGGTAATAAGGGCGCGAGCCTATTATTGTCGGCTTTGCACAGTCCCAGACTCGGAGTTGCTACTAAGAAATTCCTGAGAGTAATATACAATAACACTTTGTCCGATAAGGTGATCGAACCCGAGACATGACACAACAACCGCATACCATATCCCTGCGCTAATTTTTACCAAACGTGATATCTAGCTGGTCTAGGTCGTCGATTCAATCTCTGTACGAGATGTATTTAATTTTTTTATTGACGTATTTCTGACATGAACAAACAAGTAGTAGTGTTTATAAAAAAAGATAAAGTACAAAGAAGTTCTACTTACGCGTAATAATCTATAAACATCCCAGTAACCCGTTTCTCAAGGTTTAATATCACACAAGCCGAAAGATAAGAAACCATGTCACGCTTCCTGTTTTTAGTTATTCTGGACGATGATTAAAACAAAATTTTTTTTTAGAGTACTTATTTTTGACAAGTAATGCAAAACATTTAGAACAAGCATAGTTAAGAACATTACATTACATTCGTGTTTAAAACTGCTGTATTTCATTAAACTCAGTCCAAGATGCAATTTGTGCTTTTTGGGAAAAGACGGCATTACCATTTCTTTGGCAAAAGATCTTTATAAAAGTTATTTGTTTTTAGTCTAAACACTTCCCTCAAAGAATTACAAAGAGGTGCCATTATTTTTCTATAGCTAAATTGTATTATAGGGAGATATGTTACGTTCGAAAAGTAAAGACCAGAAAAAAGAGACTAGAAAAGCTGATCCCCAAGTGACTTGGAAATAATAAAGGCTAGGGAGAAGAAGATGTTACGTTCGAAAAGTGCAAATTGACTCCAACGATTTCAAATTCTGCTTACTAATCAAGCACCAATAAAATTATATTATGGTCTGTACTTGACACTCCAGAATTTACTATAAAACAACTTTTGTCTATATTAACATCACATCGCCGTACCAGTCAGCTTGTGATCACGGTCGGTGTATACCTGGTCGAAGCGTCAAGCATTAAAAGGTAAACATGCATGATCGAGTTAATACCCGTTATATCCTTAATTCCTTACTAATATTATAAACTAGATGACCTGCGCAACTTCGTCTGCATCACATAAGGGAATATTCCTCATTTTAGCAACATTTTGCATTGATGCTCCGATCCTATTGGTCGTAGCATGATGTTATATAGCTTATAGCTTTTTTCGATAAATGGGCTATCCAACACTGAAAGATTTTTTAATTCGAACCAGTAGACCCTAAGATTAGCGCGTTCAACACAAAAAAATCTCTTTAGCTTTATAATATTAGTATAATTCGAAAGTAAGTATTCTGTCTGTCCGTCTGCCTGTCTGCCTGTCTGTTACCTATTCATGGCTCTCAACCGATTTAGATGAAATTTAATACAGAGGTAGTTTAAAACCTGGGCAATGACATAGGCAATTTTTTATTGATGTAGTTACCCTGCGGGCGAAGCCAAAAGCAAAAGCTAGTTTACCATAAAATAATCTCTTCGACTATACCCCTACAATCAAACATCACTAAGCACATATGTGTAGCACACGCGAATGTAAGAAACGCCGCGTGCGGTTAAGTGGAGACCTATAAACTTTAGAAAATGAAACACACGCCAGGAAAGTAAACAGGGTACTTAACCTTCAGGAATCTGATCATCTTAAGCACGAACCGGCAGTAATTGCCACTTATAAACTCCTTCAAGAGCATTCTTAAGCATAAAAACTACTTAAACTTGAATTTAGGAATCCCTAATTTCAGGACCGAACATATTTGAAAACAAGCAGTTACTCGCGAGCTAGTTTGCGTGAAAATTTTTTTCGCTGTTTTCCCGTTTTTTCTAAAATAAAAGTGGTCTAAGTTACTCCTTATAACATCTGCCAGTGAAAATCTCGTCAAAATCGGTCCAGCCGTTTCAGAGATAAGCCGGAACAAACAGACAGACAAATAAACAAAAAAATTAAATATTTATTTTTTATATAAGTACCGTATGTTCATATGCATTTAGTAAACATCTGTTATTTTGACATTACAAACAGACACTTCGATTTTATTTATTTGTATTGATATCTTGAGCAATAACCAAGTTTTCGCCCACAAGTATAACAGTCGTTAGCGGCAATTAGAAGAAGGAAAAGCTTTGATAAATGGCTCGAAACCGGACCTGACATGACCCGTGATGGCTTTTAGGTAATTAATTTTCAAACGAGTTGCTGTAGCCTGCGGGTACACCCACTTGATGTATCGACAAAGACGTGTCTGAAAGGACGAAGATTCCACATAGAACAACGTCTTTATTATTTACTAGTTTTTGCCCGCGGCTTCGCTCGCGTAGGTTAGGTTATGTTATAAAGTAGCCTATGCTACTCGATGATAATACTGATAAAATAGCTTTCTAATGGTAAAAGAATTATTAAAATCGGTTTAGTAGATTTTGAGTTAATTCCTTACAATCAAACAATCAAATCTTTAATCTTTATAATAGTATAGACTAGCCGTGCCCCGTGGGTTCACCCGTTTTTACAGATTGACTGTCGTGCAGCAGAAACAATAGAAAATCTATTGTCCGCTTATACGTATTACTTCTTTTCTTCTTAGAGTGGTAGCATTGTGTTATACAAATTACAACCTTCTTCAACAAACGAAATATCTAGATAGAAATATTGACGCGTTGATATATACAAACTTTTTATTAGTTTCTTCTACCCGGATGAAGCACGTGAGTACTACGAGAGAAAAAGTTCTATGTTTTAATCTAAGGCATGGTCTATCTGGGTGTCTGCCTGATTGAGTATCAAACATCCAAACAGTTTCACAAACTTTCACATTTATGTTAATAATAGGATTTACAGACTTCATGCTGCTGCAAAGACTTTCTTAAGAGATAAATCCAATAACACTTTGATCGATCGTAAGTATAAGTGGAAGCTTATATCATGGCTCGTATGAGGCTAGTTTATAGTTATACGGTAAATTAAATTATTAAGTAATTTTGAAGGTATGATCCTTCAAAATTACTTAAAATCCGTCGATCTTTAATAATTGCCTTTATTTTTTTAGTAATACTAGATTTTTAAGCTTTTCTCCATAAATTTCTATCAATCGGGAAATGAATTTTTACTGGATAAAGGTATATGTATGCTAAATAGGTATATGCCTATGTCCTCTTTTGTATGCCTTTGTGATCATCGGTCAAGCAGGTAAAGCGTGAAAGCGTAACAAACGAACTTACAATCGCATTTATATTATACTAGCTGACCCGCGCAACTTCGTCTACTTCACATAAGAGAAATTTACCTGTTTTTGTGACATTTTTCATTGATGTTTCACCCCTTTTGATTGTAGCGTAATGTTATATAGCCTATAGCCGTTCTCGATAAATGGACTATCCAACATTAAAAAAATAACTATTCGAACTAGTAGTTCCTGATATTAGCGCGTTCAACCAAACAAACAAACCAACTTTTCAGCTTTATTTATTATATTAGCATATACTAGCGATTTGCCCCGGCTTCACACGGGTTGTACAAAACTTTGAAAATTATACATCTAAACCTTCAAATCAAATCAAATCAAATAATTTATTTGTGAAACATAGGTGTATACAATAGGTCTTACATATAAAATAGGGCGCTATGTTTTGTCTTAAGACATACAAATATTATTAAACGCAGAATGGAATTGCTAAAAATTTTTACATGAATAAATGTTATTATAAAAAAGAAAAATTATAATATTCATAAAACATAAAAATAATAATAATAATAAGATTAAAATAAATTACAGATCTGATGGCAAAATTTTAAATGCAACATAATTAAAATTATAACTCTTTATCGTTTAGAAACTCGTCAACTGAATAATAACATTTGTCAAGAAGAATTGTCTCTAGTGATTTTTTTAATTTTGACAATGGCATTATTTTTATGAAATTAGGAATTTTATTATATATTCTAGGAGCGATTCTGAAAAAGCTTTTGTACATCAGGGCAGTCTTACATTTTGTGTAACATAATTGATTTTTGTACTGAGCACGTAATTGAGTTTTCTTGACTGCTGATAGCTTAATAAATAAATGCGGGTTTCTTTTTACAAAAAGTGCAGTTTCTAATATATATAGTGCCGGAAAAGTAAACAGTTTTAATGATTTGAAGTAAGGCCTACAACTGTCTGTGATTTGTAGACCGCACATTGACCTAATGCAACGCTTTTGCATCCTGAATACCGTCTCTCTATCAGTTGATTGCCCCCAAAAAATAATACCATATCTAAGAATTGAACCTACTAAGCCATGATATGCTGTAAGCAAGGTTTCAATATTTACTCTTTTGGAAAGTTGGAAAAGTACATATGCGGATTTACTTATGCGCTTACATATATCTTCTACATGGAGTTTCCAAGTGAGTTTATTATCAATAGTTATTCCCAGAAACTTACTACTAGCGACCTCTTCTATTAAACAGTTTTTATATGTAACAGAAATTGTTGGGTTTGCACGACGTTGATGGAAATGCATTATTTTAGTCTTGCTTAAATTTATTCTTAAATTATTCTTATCAAGCCACTTTATAATTGCACCTACAGCGCTATTGATTTCATTTTGGTACTCATAAGGATTAGTACACTCAATAATTGCTGTGCTGTCATCAGCAAAGAGTACCATTTTGTGCGTTATCGCTTTTGGGAGATCGTTAATGTATATTAGGAACAATAACGGTCCCAATACACTGCCTTGAGGCACACCATAATTTACATGTCTAGAATCAGATGTATATACTGATTCTATCTTACTAATTGGGCATATTCTAGAGATTTCTGTATACTGTGATCTATCACTAAGGTATGATATTTCCTCTTATACCATAGCCGTACAATTTTTGAAGTAGGATTTTATGATCAACAAAATCAAAAGCTTTTGTCATGTCAGTGTATATAGCACATATTGGATTTCTTTTATCTATGGAAGTCAAAATATTAGATATTAGCTCAAAAAATGCCATATTCACTGAAATGTTTTTTCGAAACCCTTTTTGTTCAATGCAGAATAGTTTATATTTTTCAAAGTAATTATACACAGCATTATATATTACTTTCTCTATTATTTTTGAAAGTATCGGAATTTTCGCAATTGGTCTGTAATTTTTTACATCTGTTTTGTCATTCCGTTTGAAAAGGGGTTTTATAACAACTTTTTTTAGTTCATTAGGAAATATTCCCTCGGTAATGCAGTTATTAATAATGTGCGCTAGTGGCGGTGCAATTATTTCCTTGACGTATTTAATGGCTTTTGTAGATACGCCGTCGTAGCCGACAGTGTTAGTGTTTTTTAAGTCATTAATTATATTTATTATGTCAATGTATGTCACTGGTAGCATAAATAATGAATGAGATGTCAAATTTTCAAAATTATTAGTATTGGCAATGTCTGAATGTATATTGTTTTCAATTGAGTCAATAAAGTAGTTGTTAAATTCATTGGCTATGTCAATCGGATGCGTAAAAGTCAAATTATCCCTTTTTAATAATGATACTGATTCTTGGGGAAAGTTAAATTTAGTTTTGTTAATTATTTGCCAGGCAGCTTTAGATTTGTTTTGGGAAGTCTTCACAAAATGAGACCTTCCCCAGCAATCACTCTGTATATTGGTAAAACCGCATGAAAATCCGTTCAGTAATTTTTGAGTTTATCGCGAACAGACGTACAGACGCGGCGGGGGACTTTGTTTTATAATATGTAGTTCAGTAAGGATTCATTTACATTTTCTTAATATTACCTGTCAATCACTTTAGGCGCAAAAGCAGAACCAAATGTCCCACATATTGACCGAATGTCCACATTACTAACGATAACTTTAGACGTCGACCTCAATGCATACGAAGAGGCTAGTATGATGCATATCAGTATTGATTGTGTGGTACAAGAAGAAGGCATGAACTGTAACTGGGACACTCCCACCCTTCAGGAACTCGACCACCTGTCTGCGTGGCCCGTTTCCATTTAGGTGCATCTTTTAAAGACTGGTTGTTTGCTATACGTAGTTGGATGGCACTGCAATTAATGTTTGCAAGAAACTTGTGGTTTGGGGTTTTATTTTGGTTGAATGTGTTTGAATAATACACGAATGTTTCAAATGAATGTTTTTAGACTTCTACGATTTGCACTCGTCTTTATTAATAAAAATTATATTATTAATTATTTTCTATATAGGAGTAATTATATCCCACAATTCAAAATGTGGCTAGCTCGAATCTTAACTGGATAGCCCTTAAGCGCTTAATCAATCATTAACCTTCGATTAGCAACCCGTTGCTTAACTATAAAGCAACTTAATACTAACGTATTCTAGTTGTAATAATTCATTAAGTAACGTCGGCACTAAATTTAACGTTAAGAAATGTCGCTTATAAATACTTAGCCACCTCTTAAATATTTGAGATTAGTTTAAAAGCAAGGCTTTGTGTTCCAAAGGACACGGCACAGTACAGCTTTAATTAACAGCAGACCCCATAAACATGATCGTGGTTACGTAACTTAAATTCGCGTATATACCTATTTAAAAAACAACTTACGCAATAGGAATAAATCCTGTGGCGCGAGGGACTTTACAAACATTGAAATAACGGACACAATCGTCCAGACTCGGAACTACTATTTCTGGGTAACATATTTTTTTGTACCGTGAATTGCAACCCCAATACTCGATGCAGATGCAAAGCCGATGTGACCACTTAAACCATTTTGCTATCTGTGTAGTCAATCTACCTACCTATCTAGGCTTTTCGCCATAGTTCCATCAAAAATATTACGTAATGAAATTTATAAGCAGTAGGTCACAATATCCTCCATTACCAGCGGTAGTTTGTGCATGTTTGTCATCGGGCGGTAGCGAGCTCGGAATTGCTTTATTATTGCATTAGTTGAGCAGGGAGATGGTTTCGTGTGGCCACGATGTTCGGGGAACACCAGGAAAGTTTTGATAGCGTGGCAACTGGTTATATATGACAACTTGTTTGAAATTATTGGAGGGTAGTTGTGGAATTGTTATTTTATGCTGTTAGATCATACGAGTTAGTATCCGTTATCCTACCATGTGAAAGCTTGTCAAGGTATTTGGATGTTTATTTTCTGATATAGTTAAAACTTGACGCATTTTTGTACAGATAGGCCATGACCTGGATTAACACAAAGGACACTTTTAATCCTGGTATGCGGACCCGAGGGAGTAACGCGACCTATATTGCGGCAGGGAGCTAGTGTGTACTAAATTAGTTTCTGTGCTTTATAGTCTATCTATCTATCTCTGGACAAAGTTTCATCCAAATTTATTCCACGGTTTTCGCCTAATTGAGTAACCATCTTTATAAACATACACATTTATCCATATCCTACGAAATGAATTGCCTTATTAGTGTAGTATAAAACCGCTCGGTTCCCTTACGCGTCATATGCTGCGTATTATTTTATTACATATAACACAATTGCTGCGCTTTGGTTTTTGCAACGTTAATCACATCGTGAAACGCGTGTCATCTTGAGCTTCGCACAGGCGGCAAAAACAGAGTGCGTTTGCCGCATGCGTCTTACGTATGACGCATAAACGATCAAGCACTTAAGTGTGTGCACTACTTTCGATCATGCAATCCGGGATTATATTCGGTAGCTTAGCAAAGTATTAAGTAGTTACTGGAGTTCTCTGTCCATTCTCAGTAATACCAAGGAGGCTCTTAGTCTTACAGTCATAAGACGAGCACTTAATCCATTACGTCATCAGGGTAGTCACACTGATGGTATAGTGGTTTAGGTGGTCGTCTTGCCATTGCTACTATGCCGAGTGTTGTGGGTTCAAATCACACACGGGACAAATATTCGTGTAAACCACAAATGGTTGTTCCAAGTCTGGAAGTTCTTTTCGTCCGTTGTTTGAATATTTGTATTTGCAACACTGGAGTCGTAGTGCGCCAATTGTCTTTTTAATACAGAAATAATGTCGTATTATTTGTAAATGTTCGATTATTAGCTACGTGGGACCTAACGATTTGAATGTGAATGTCGTCAATATATTTTGCAATATAATGGTGTAATCTTTCGTGCATAAGTAGGTTGTATTATGTTAAAATATTTAATATGAGCTAACATGTACAGTGATAAGTTTTACATGTAAAGATTTTAATGACAATGTTTGGTTTTACAACATGGAAGAGCTATGCGCAATCACATATCTCAATGTCCAGTTAACTGAACTAAAGAGAAAATCGCAACACATGATTATTGCACGGTCTCAAAAGGTTTTGCAAAAATAGCAATGTTCGTAGGAATTGATCTCTTTAAGCCGTAAGGAAAAATGAAAGGAATGAGACCCAGATTTATTTCATAAAAAGTGGTTAAGATAATAGAGGATTGTAGAAAGAGATTTAATAAGATAAGAACATATGAATTAATTATTAGCTAATCCTACGATTTTATACACGTGACCTGTCGCACTTAAAATTGATGTGAATTATTTATTTGCCAGTAAATGATATCTCAAAAGAAAAATTGATGAGGCTGTTTGCTTCTGGATTCTAAAGTCTGACAAAATATCAACGACCATACGAGGACTTGATCATCTTAGATGACGGTACCATAAAATTATTAAGATTACTATATTGGTTTATAACATTATACTTATATAATACGTATCAGAGTAAACAAATAATATCTAACGTACAGATTCTTCCAGACCGTGCCGTATGCTTATTTGCTTTGTTTGTATAAAAATAAAAACACGTCGCATAAATCCTGAGGGATCCAAAACCCCTAGTCACCGTTCTGTCAGCGGCCCGTTAGTAAATGGTTTGCGGTGGCATGTTGCAAACATTTACAGTTCTCAACTGTTTCGCTGTTCGTACCTCTAGTTTACGTTGAAGTTAGGCTTTTGTTGTGGAAACAGATGTATTGGTAGATATTATGCCATAGACATTCCATTTCATGTTTGTACGTATAATTCATTTAGATTCCTGTCTGCATATCTCCAATGGAATTGACAGAGATGATTGCACCCATATATTATATAGCAAACGTTTTTTAGGTGTTTCTTTAGAAGCGAGCCTATAGCCGTTTACCGAGTACATTTCGACACTCGGCGATGTTACTAAAACTGATACTATACTTATTTAAGTAATTAGTTTTGATATTAATTGAAATAGTGTGTTTCAAATACACCGCGATAAAATCCGGATACAGTAGTTTAATTTCATTGTATAACATTCACATAAACGTAAGACAGTATATTATGCTTGCAACCACTGAGTTATATCGTAGATTTCATGAGAAAAACTTATATATTATGTCATCTATACCCCTGTTTATGCATTCAATTATTGGCCACATGCCTGGAGTTCAACAATCCATTACAACTTCTTAAAGTAATAATGACCTTGTATTTAAATTGATAGTCTATTATTGACAGCGGTTATGCTGCTCATATTTAAACAATCTTAATTAAATGTATGTAAAAATAAACAGTAGTATGGCAATCTGTTTTCCTGTTATTAACAGGTAGGTAAGTCGATTAAAATAGCTTTTGGGCGACTTAATAGCTGTTGCTTTTTTTGCTCGATTGTCATGTGTTCCTGTGGTATATGGTTTAAGGGCTCCTGAAGAGAAGCTGTGCTGTTAGCAGTTGATCAGTAGTTTCTGGCGTTAAAGCGACGCCGTTTCTGAAAGGTCGGCATCGCGTGAGTAATACTGCCCTTGTTGCAAGCCTATAATATATATAGTAATCAGAAAACTTTACTACAGAAACATGAGACAGTCTTCTGAAGAGTTTATTTATTTATTAGGCATACGAACAGAATAAACTCATACATTTACATGATTATGAACTAAGGCAAGGGCATGTGCTTACGCCAATTACAAATGTGCAGAGCATTGTACAGTACTTCACCTGATCGGATTGCTCCAGCATCACTGAAATCCCATGTTTAGAAAAGAATTCCAGTGCTAACTTAAGAAAAAAAGAGGTCAAAAATATAGTAACAAGTCAATTTTAAAACGATAATCCTAAATAAACAAACAAAGCTTACTATAAATAGTAATTATTGTGGTCCCAATAAATCTTTCAAACTGCTTTCAATATACCACGATGCGGACGTATACACATTCAATGTGACATTTGTTCAAAACAGACGAGGCCCAGACGAAGATCACTACGAAAACAACATAGATATAAATCTGGTACCGTCGGGTGTATGTCCACTACGCCGCGCATCGGTTCATTCGATCGTTGGAAGTCCGAATTTGAAATCGCTGGTTTTGTTTACGCTCTTGACTAATACTCCAAGAATATATTATTATTTTTATACGAATAATCAAATATCAAATTCAAAAACATGTTTAATAAAATTTGTAACCTATATGAAAAAACATATTTTTGTAACACTTATGAATGTCAAAGTTACACTTATCAATGTGAATTTACATTTACCTGTTGCCATGTTACATAAAGCAAGGCCAATGAATAGACTGGCAAGAAACTCACGGCAACTCTTTTTAATACCGAGTTTACCATATCGTTTATTATACAAATAAGTTCTGTGAGGAGCTGCTACCAATACATTACACACGTGTACCATGAAACACTCAACCAATATATCCTGTTTAAAAGTTTATATTTTTACCACAGGTGAAATGATAAAATTCGTAGAAACTATTTTTATAAATATTTATAGAAATACTAAATGATATTTGTGCTTTCAAAGTGATTGTCCTACAAAAGCTCCGCATGTAATCCGTGAGCTAGATAATAGACGGACATAGATTTAACTGCGGTTTGTGTTAGAGCGGAAAGAAAATGTTTGCGAGGGGATTTATTTATACGTGGCTTAGATTTAAATTGAACCGCAGGCTACTAAGCTATGCAAATTGAATCAAAATCCGTTCTGTGGTGTAAGCTTGACCAAATACCCTTAATTAGTTGCTCTGTTTTTTTAGATGTCTGTTATGTACAGATTCACACAGATTCATACTAGTATAGCAGTAAACGCTTTAGTTTGTTTTCTGGATGAAAGCTCTTTATGTACTTTTCTGTATCCCTTGACAATGATTATGCAAAATTTAATGATGATCAGTCGAGGCGTAAAAGCATAATTAACAAACTCACATTCGTATTTATAATATTTGTATGCCATTTTTTATTTTTTAATCTCTGTTGACAATTATCGCCTGCTCCGTGCCTCGGACAGCACGTTAAGCCGTCGGTCCCGGCTACCATGAACATCTATGACAGTCGTTATTGGGACGTCAGTGCCCTATAATATCCTGACACTGGTCTAGCCTTAGAGTATCGTAAGCCTTCGATTTGCGGAGGTCAGGTGGAAGCCGCTCCGTGTAAAAACTGATATCCAGTTAAATCCGGTTAGACTAGAAAAGCCGAGCCCAAGTGACTTGGGAATAATAAAGGCTAGGGAGAAGAAGTTATACACTATTATAGTAGAACACACTTGCAATGCTTCGCTTGCTTGGAAAAAGTACTTTTTGCCTGAGTGAAAGGTCTTTATGTCTTTTTCTTTTCATAATGATTGGTCGAAGGTGTGAAAGTCCAATTAATAAACAAACCAACTCGCATTCGTATTTATAATATAAGATAAGGATAGGCTAATAGTATGGATTAAGCTGATGTTTATTGTAACTGTTTACCCTCAAATAAATATAGTAGCTTCGACCGATCACCCAATTCAACTATCAAGATTACACATTGTTTCACCGCAGTGAGGAAACGCCCTAAAACAACGTCGTATCCAATATAGGTGGGGCCATCGAATACAAAACATGAGGAGCATATGCCTATTCCTGGATTCTGTCCAAAACTTGTAAACAAGTGCGAGCTTCCGGTGTTACGTGTATGATGTAGTCTGGACTGTGTATGCTCCAGTTACCGAGATGAATGGTGTAATGGGTTAACATGAAGTTTGTGGCGGAGAAATTAGTTTTCGTCCAAACTAGGTTTAGTTATATCACAATATGTATATGTAACTAAGTTTGTCGTGTTGGTCTAGCCACGTAAGTTTCTTGAGGTCCTAAAGTTGTATGTAGTACTTACTAAAAATTGTTAGATTTTTTTTTGTGGCAAGTGGTTTGCCTTGTTGTTTTATGAATAAAATGAATAGGGTATTTTACTCTATATGAGAAAAATCTAAAAATATATTATTGAGATAGCTTAGGCAAAAAGCAGTCGGACAACGGTAATTTTGGTTCATAATGTAGCAAAATAAATTTTAAAATTCAATTCAAAGTAGGTATTCAGCTTTTTTAAATTGTTTCATAACACCAGTATAGTAGTCGCCATGTTATTACGTCATACGGCTGTGTAAACTAAGAAGTGTCAACTGTCAACAGTGTCAATTGATCAGCGTACCTTAATCTCTTATTATATATTATCGCTTTATATTGTTTTTATTTTTGCATTCATGAACAGCACACCAACGATAAGTAGAATAATAACAAAATATAAACAAATAACATAACATACAATATATCACTGCATTTGTTTACACAGCCAACTGACGTCATGACCACAGAGCAAGAAGGCGTCCACTGCGTCCAGCGTTTTCGTCAAACTACGCGCGAAATTTGAAAATGCAAAATTTTAATGCATTTTTATGGCACTTATCGATTAAATAAAAAAAATTTTAGTGTTTCATTAGCACTATAAAATCTAATTGAATCACTTTTCAAAAATGGGTGTAATACCGTATTGTGACTTTAATGATTTTGATTGCTCGGATGCAGTGGTTTAATTCTTCATCGCCTTGACACTGATAGTGCGCAGGGTATCGTGGCTGAACAAATGTTGTCTGAGCCACGAATAGTTGTTTAGTGTCTGGCAGTTCTTCTTTGTTTTAATACTCGTGTCTTGAGGTACAATACAGATAGTATTTTTAGTGCGGACCTGGAATTAAAAAAATAAAATGTTTATATCTCTGACTATAAAATTCTTGCTCTAAAAATGCTTAATCCCGAATAATCTAACTAATATTTTAAATGAAAATGTAAGTTTGTTTGTTACATTTTCACATCTAACTAATGGACCGATCATCATGTAATTTTTTATACACGTCGGGGGAATAGAAAAAGACATAGGGTACCTTTCATCTACAAAATGTATTCTTACTAACCTAACTTATATTTACGCGAGCGTAGCCGCGGGCAAAAGCTAGTGCTTAAATATATATAACTAAATCTCTCTCTATTGAGTTTCGTTGGAAACATCTAAAAAAAGGAAGTGACATAAAAAATAAGAATAAGACGGTTTTCACATCACTTACAATGTACATACGATCTTATTCGGCAACCATAAGCACCCCACAGTCAGAGTCTATGTATGTATACATATAAACGACTCTGTTACTAACGAAAATTACCATCAACACTTAATACGATATCGCTTCAATAACAAGCACCTCTTCTCCGTGCTTATTATTGTTACTTACGCCCTCACCTCGAGTCAAAGGTACGTTTAATACCGTTTTAATTACGTCTTAATTGCCACTTTGAGTCGGCACTTTGCGAATGAGAGATTTTCTTTATGCTTAATATATTAATTATATTTGTTTCAATTCAATTGCATATATTGCGAATCAAATCCAATTGCTGCAGCTGCACGGATGTTGTAGAGGTTTGAGTAGAGCGCCAAGTATCAAGGGTTCTATAAATCACTAGACAAAAATGTGTGTGATCCATAAATGGCAGTTCCAAATCTGGGTGTTCCTTGTGTCCGTTGTTTCAATGTCTATAAAGTTCTCCGCTATACAGAGATTATATCTAGTGTGGGAGTCGATTTAGGAGAAATAAAAAGATTTTTAAATGTGTTCACAATACTATAGGTACCTAAGTACGAGCACTGCGTCCTTGACTATGTGCGGTTATCGTCGGTATCTCAATCTAATTGGTAATGGTGGTCTTTGCTTACTGTACTCGGTACTAGGTAGCGGTAGTGAATGTGGCTACTGTATGTGTGTATGAGGTCTCAAAATCGATACCCGGGTCGGGCAGTGTTAATATTTTTTAGGGCCTATAAACCCCAAATTTGGTCCTGAAACAGTTGGTCAAATATGGATGTATTACGTCTCTGTCTACCCTTTCATGGATAGACGCGCGAGTCAATGTAGTCCAACATATATACGTATATGTACAAAAACATTATATTTATTTTCGTATATATGTATAACCAAACTGTCTATTAGTATATTTATGATACGAAACTAAACAGCTGTTCGGGAAATAAATCGTAACGTTACGTAATATTTGGCTTCTGGACTTTATAGTCGCATCATGAAATATGGCTTTGTTTTGATAGGCGTTTAAAGATTTTCATGATAACTTTTATTCCTATGTACCAAAATACGTTTCGTCAGGTGGGTTGCATCACATTGGAATGGAATTAGGGCATAGCGGCAAAGCGGCTTAAGTCTGTAACAGCCCACCTGTGGTAGTACCGCTTATCGACAGAATATCTCAGCCATACAAACTTGCATTTATGTTCTTGCTGCAAATAGGATTTCTTGAGCTTCTGAAAGCAGCGGTATGCAAAGATTTTAATTCTATAGAAGTCCAACTATGGTAGCATAAAAGCTCGCAGGTTATGTACAAAAGCTCGTAGCCATATAAACTTGCATGTGTGTTCTTGCGGTGAATAAGATTTCAAGAACTACTAAAAATTATACAAAGATTTTAATCCTGTAGTAGTCCAACTGTGGTAGCACTGCTTATCTACAAAAGCTCATAGCCATATAAACTTGCATTTGTGTTCTTGCGGTGAATAAGATTTCAAGAACTACTAAAAATTATACAAAGGTTTTAATCCTGTAGCAGTCCAACTGTGGTAGCACTGCTTATCTACAAAAGCTCATAGCCATATAAACTTGCATTTATGTTCTTGCTGCAAATAGGATTTCTGGTGCTTCAGAAAGTGGCAGTATGCAAAGATTTATATTTTGTGAGTCCGATATATCCTGTCCGTCACCCCGCGGAGAGGTATATGTCAATATATTACACCAAGTAAAAAAAAACCCTCATTGTGTACAAACAATTAAAAGGAGAGAAGTCCGAATATCTCAGCCATATAAACTTGCATTTAAGTTCTTGCGGCAAATAGGATTTGCATAGCGTCTGAAAGTGGTGTTAGGCAAATATTTCAATTCTGTATCAGTACGATTGTAGTATTACCGCTTATCTTCAAAAGCTTGTAGCCATATAACCTTCCATTTGTGTTCTTGTGGTGAATAGGATTTCTAGCGCTTCTGAAAGTAGCAGTATGCATAAGGTTTAAAGCATAGATGCGCCCTACACCCGCGATAGTACTCGACTACATTTTTATATGATCATCTTTGTGGACGTTAAGTTGTCATCTGACATACTAAACAAACATGACATGATCACGCTCACTCATATTGAAAATTGTATACTCTCGTTCACTATCATGTAAATGTTATGTGTTATGAGTAAGCTCAGTCTTCTTAGTCGAAACTCGTTTCGTGTGATCCAGTTATGGCAAGCCAAGGGCACATCTATGATTTAATTCTTTGGTGGCTATTAACAGGTAAATTATGAGGTCTGTAACTTAATAGACAGTGATTGGGTACGCTAACAGATAATTGGCTCAAATTGCAAGATCGCGTAGCTAATGAAATGATTATTATTTATTTATGTGTATGTATAATCCGTATGATTGATTGATAAATGTGTATATTTTAATAGTATTTCTCGGACCAGTAAACCGAACATGGCATCTAATGATTGTTATCAGCACCATTCATTCAATATAATTCTTACTTTTATTGATACTAGCGGTCGCTTAGTGGTCAAAATTCGACCGAAATTCCTAAGCTTGCTACTTTGTTTTATGTTTTTCTTTATTACATATAATAAATAAAGTATAGGTAACCATAGTTACAAAGAATTGCACGACGTCAGACGAACAATTTCGAAATACTACGAACGCGATGCGACTGCGTGTGTCAAATGCATGGTTGTGTGCGTGTAGTGTTTTTTCATTAATTTAATGTATTTCTAATGCATATTTTATATGAATATTAGTAGTCGCCCCTCCTTCTCTATATAAACTTTAACTGTGCCAAAATTTCATACTCCTCCGTCCGGGCAATTTTCGTAAAAAGGGGTACAAAGCTTTTGCTTCACGTATTAATATATAGATGTGAATTGTTATGGTTTTCTTTGTGTACCCAAGATAAGAGAAAAGTAATAAGTTATAAAACACATTTGCTTGTACGATTGACTATATCTAACGTATTTATTTTTTCTTTCAGGTAATACCGTTTTCTATATAAAACAAACTAATATCGTTACAAGAAGGTACATCTATCTACATCAAGTAATCAGTAAGTAACTTTACATTTAAGTGAATTGTTCACGCCCGCCAGTCTCCATTATGACCTTTTATCTAAATAAATTTAATATTTAGATAAGGCAAGAAAATTATTTTACTGCGTATAAAAAGGCTATCTTTTTATATTAATATTCTTTTTAAGTTCATTATTTCACTTCCCTTCTTAAAGACGCTGCGGGAATGTGCTTCCAGATGTTTATATTTGGGTATACATACACGTTATTGTATGATGTGTAAATGACTTTCTATAGTAACATATTTTTAAGATAAGTTCTTCCTATTTTTTAGTTTACCTTAGATATCAAATATTCCCACATTAATCATAATTGCTAATTTACTAATTGTGGTTAAATCGATAATTTTAACCGCTATGGTGCAGCCGAATCTATGGTTACAAGGGTTAAAACTACGGCATCATTACTATGGGTGGCGCAGCCCGAAAATTTTCGGACGCAATAAAATAAAGTACCTATTTGATTACCACCGCTACATGCTTCACACTTAACTGCTTAATACAGTAACGCAGTACAGAAAACCGCAATATATTGACATACTTTTAATACTAGATTACTGTAAAATAACAACAAGCGAATACATTATTTTGCTTTTATAAGATAACCGTGTAACTACATAACAATAATAAAATACAGTTACGAACTCTCAGTCAAGTTGCGTGTGTCGTTTGAATCAATGTCAATAGCATGGGTTTCACACGCTCGATCTCTATTAAAGGTAAATTGTTTGTGATGTGAGAAACTTGGTCATTGGTCATGACTACACGTTGTAGAAATTTCGTTGCTTTTATTTGTTTTACTGTTTTATTATCATTGTTTAATCTATTAAGTCGCAGCGGCACACCAGTAGCTAGACGCAATAAATTTTTATATATAGGTATTCTAAGACTTGACAGAAACGCTAGTGAGTTAGTAGAGTAGTTAATTTTGGTGGTATGCTATCAATAAATTGATTTAAACTACTGCCCTATAAGCTACAAAATACAAATTGGGTTGGTAATTAGTGCTTCGTACCTATCTAAATATGTGTTAGAATTCTTAAGTAGCAATGGCACGTGACTCAATTTAGCAGAGAACTGTTTATATCTAACATTAGTATTCTTTACGATACATGTTTTTGACTAAATCCCTTACTCTAGCAAGATGTAAGTGAGCTTTTTGCTATAGTTTACTACTTTTGCTGTTACTAGTTATAGGCTAGTATTATCGTAAATCCATATATTAGTACGTGAAGCAAAAACTTTGTACCCCTTTTTACTAAAATTGCGCGGATGGAGGAGTATGAAATTTGGCACAGTTAAAGTGTATATGGAAAAGGAGGTGCGTATCCCAATATTTAAAAAAATGCTTAAGAAATACATTAAATTAATTAAAAATACTACACGCACACAACCATGCTTTTGCATGCAAGCAGTCGAATCGTGTTCGTAGTATTTCGGCATTATTTATATGTAATAAAGAAAAACAGAAAACAAAGTAGCAAGCTTAGGAATTTTGGTCGAGTTTTGATCACTAGGCGACCGCTAGTTGTTTTAAATGGCACTGTCAATAACTCTTTCATAACTAAAACAAAGTCGGTTAAAGTATAAAACAGTAAGTATACGATTTAAACTTGGAAATAGGATTACCGTAACACAAGTTGCAATTGAGAAATATGTGTCTCTATTTCCTGAGGCTTATAGTTTCCGCAGATTCGCTCCGCTGGCGTTGTTGCAATTTCCAGAAAACATTTTTTGTTCTTTTATCTATTTGTAAGATTTATAGTTTCATCTATTGCGTCTGGTCTGCGTCCGAAAGCAATTTGCTGGTGGCCTATTCGTATATGTTTAACTTTAATTTTTTTACCGGTTTATATAATATAATAATATTATATCACATACACACAACACCCTATAGCCCAAACTAAGCAGAGCTTGTACTATGGGTACTAGACAATGGATAAACATACATACCTATATACTTTTTTTGTAAATACATACATAGGTATTATACATAGAAACACCCAGACCAAGACAAAAATCTATGTTCATGCACACAAATGTTTGACTTGTGCGAGAATCCAATCCGTGCCATCAGGCGTGGCAGTCGATTACACCGACCACTATGTCATGGAGGCCGACCAATATATAGGAAGACCTTGCTTTAATTTTGCTAGAGGTGTTAAATTCGATGCTAAAAATTGCAATGATCTATAAGATCTAATAATAGTAAAGCTTATACATATTCTCTAGCTACATATGTTGAGAGCTAGTATCGATTTTATACCTTGTTACAAGTTCATTCTCACCACGACATGCATCACCTAAATGATGTAAACCATGGCGATTCAGAATCGATGATTTTATTACAAGCTTTTGACACACTAAACCCACCTTTAACTCCTGACATAAAAGACGAAATTCTATTGGTGATGGTAACCACATGGAGTCTAAGCATGAGCCCACTTTCCTTGATTGGTAATTCGATCGACGAGAAGGGAAAGTAGAGGAAATGAAGGCGATGAACTTCAAATGTGTCTTGTAAGAATTACATTCTATGGAACCATTTAGGGTGGCGTATTTAGGGTGTCATAGTGGGGCCATATTCAAATGCGGTTAGATTCAATTTGGTGTTTAATAGGGTTGGAAACATTTTTCTTTTGCGTAGTTGATTTTTATTTACTGTTATGAGGAGTGAATAATTATGCGAGTATTGTGGCGTTCTTGTCTTAGGTTGTGTACGTGACAAAGAAGTTACTCACCTCTTAAGTATGTGATAAATCTAGAATATCGACATTGAATGCATGGGAAAAGTAAGTGTTGCTGTTTATAGTCTATGTAATAGCGCCATTAAATCATACGCGAGTGGTACACCTTTTCATTTATAGCATGTAGTATTCTAATTTAAAGCTAGAAACTAGACTCAGTCAAACTTTTATCGTATATCTTTTATCGTCTTTTACTTTATCGTACCAAGTAACATTAATAACATTTGCTCCACTTTCGTTGCGAATTCACGTTCCAAATACGTTGGTAAGGAAATCGTGGCGGTAACAATAGTAGGAGTGAATTGACCCACGTCTGGGCCACAAACCGCGACACTGATACTTGTTAGATTTATGACATTCGATAGCGGCGATTTTGCTTTTTTAGTATTCCGTTTTTTACGATCTCTATGTTGCTATTTTTAGTCTTGGATATGTCATAGCAATTGTTTTGTTATGTTTACTAAGCAATTGCGTCAATATAGCCTAACAGTTGGAGTTATTAATAAATATTATCCAAACTCTTTATATTTAAGATGTAATTTCCTTTAACATCAGAAGAAATAAATTATGTTAAAAAGAATGTGAATGATATTGCTGTGGCGTATTCTCCTAGAAATTCCCAGTAGCAAAACGGAGACTGGATCTGTGCCCGTAACAGCAACAGGCTCGTCTTCTATTACGTGGGATTTAAAACCAAAGCTGGTGAATTTAGGGAGTAATATGACACCTCTGCCAACCCCTTTGGGACGTAAAGCTATGGATGAATGAATTTTAACATAAACTATTTTCAGTCACATTAAATTCTGTCTACGGTTTAATGCTACCAAAAATAGTTTGTTTATTCCCAAAACACACGTTCACATTCATGTTATACGATCGAATATATGTATGTATGGATAGATAAATAATTATCTACTAGCGTTACACCGCCAACGATCGATATATAAACTTCCGTTAAATGTGATGCTGAGCTTACAATGCCAGTCGGAATTAAGTGGAGCCTAGTGGAAACCGTTGGACTGCCATGCAGAGGTCACGAGTTAGATTTCAAAGCGAGCACCATCCCTGATTTTCAAAGTTATGTGCTTATTAAATCAGTGCCGATATGTGCATGAGATCTCGGGTACGGTTCGGTCTAGGATCAAGGAATATTCAGTAGCCGCCCTAGAGTCTAAACCTTGCCTGATAAACAACATTAGCCTCGCTTCCTTTCTACGTAGGACCAAAATCATAGCTGGCGATATGGGAGTGTTACTGAGCCGTGTTTTCTGTCAAAAAATTCTTAGTAGCAGCGCGAAATCTGGATTAGTGCTGGGTAGACGACAATAAGAACACTCTTTATTACGTGGAATTTAAAATTATAACTGGCGAATTTAGGGTGTAATATATATGTACCTGCCCCTGAGAGAACATAGATGTGGAACTATGTATGTAATATGTTCAGCTAAACATAGTGTGTCTTATACTGATTTAGACGTGAGTTTATAGCAGTCCCAAGGCACTTATAAGCCAAGGCCAATACAGACAAACGGCTTATGGAGGAAATTTGAAAGCGATAAGCTATCTTTAGTAGAAATCTCTTAGCATTTAAGTTATGTAAGGAAACAGGCTGAAGGAAAGGATATGTGTTTCGGAATAGAGAATAAGTTTGTCTTAGCACGTGTTTAAAGGTAATTCACATTGTACATGCCACGCAGAGGTTATGAGTTCGATCTTAAGGCACGCATCTCTGACATTTCGAAGTTATATATGCGTATTAAATAGTTTATTGTCATTCGATTTAACGATGAAGGAAAACAGCGCGAGGAAACCTGCACGTCTAAGAATTCTATATTATGTTTTCGAAGATATGTGAAGTCTGCCAACCAGCGGGGTAGACTTGCCTTCTTTTTCACATCTCCGTCTTATTTAATTTCTCCTGGTGCCGCTTATCATCTGAGATCCAGTCTGTGCTGATTTTAGCGCAAAGTTCTTGCGGCATGCGGCAAACGTGTTCAGCCCAATTCCATTTGAGTTTTGTGGCTTTCTGGGTGACAGCTGCGTTTTATGTTTTTAGGCGTATTGTGTTGTGGTGTTCATTGTAAGATCAAGAATGTAACAATTTAATAAAATCACATAGTTTGACAATTTATTTATATTACATGTTATTTAATATGTAACTTCTGATTATGAACTTGTAGTAAATGTAAGAACTTGTTGTATAATTGAATGAAAAGTTATTATTATTATAATCGTGTAATATCGTGTAATAAGTGTGTAATATCTGGAGTGTTATCGAATTCCTTCAGGAATAGATTCTCTGTTAACTTCCGTGCCGTCATAGAAGTTATAATATTATCGAAGATATCTTACCGTACGTTTTGATCGATTTGAATCAACAGCGGGGCACGTGGAAAATACAACGTAATGTCCCCCAGAGGAGGACGTGATGATTTTCTTCCTTCGTCGTTCCGTTTTTATTTTCACACGAATTCTTGGCGGTGACTAAAAATAGACATGTAAATTCAACAGAAAATGGTTATTTAAATATTACGATTGCTTGAAACGTTGCATAAAGTCAAGGATTTCAGCGTCTGCACTATATTTGTGCCTGTTTGCGGGTCATTTATGCAAAAATATTGCAACTGTATTGTCGTGACCTCGCAACCGTATTTTGCATGTTATTTTGAATTTAAATCGAGTTTTAGCCAAATGGGACTCTTCCATGACGGTTCAAGGATGATGTGCTTTACAAGTAAATTGTTTGCCTTTTGATTTATACATACTTTAAAGGCTTTAAATATTTCTTAATTTCTGCTTGGCAGAAAATGTAGAACAGTCTTGGCTGTCATATTAAAAAGACTTAGACAATATTTTCTTTAAAGTTATATCGTCTTACATTTGTTTTGAGCTCAGGTCCTTATTCATGCTACTTATATACAAATACGTATGTATTTAACTATTGACTTCGTACTTTTAGCAAATATAAGATGAGACGAGCCTCGGCTAGGTAGACTGATGTATAAAAGTGAGTCGATGCGGCGTTGGATTTGACGAGGAACACCAAACATTGAATGGTATGGTGCAAATTGAGAGAGGCCTATTTCTGGCATAGACTCATGACATATCACGGACTAACACCTGTCTATATCATAATTCGTAGAGAGCCCGCCGTACATTGGCCCAGCTATGTTTTAAGTCCAAATAGGAAGACCCATGACACCCAACCCGAGTCCGCACTATCGCACGCAAACATAAGGACGGTCTTCTTTACTCTCTAATCAAGCAGTGGACTGTGATATTGAGGTTCATTAATAAAACATATTTCGATAAGTTAGTTTATGTTTCTGAATCATTTTAGTTTCCTTATAATTAATATACCGACTTATAATAACATATTTTCCCAAGCTTTCCTTGATTGGATGACATTTTCATTTTTTCTCTTCGGTTATGTCACATATGTTCACACGGTGTGACATAACAGGGTCAAACTTTTTAGGCCTCCAAGCACGCAACTGCTGCCGTATACATGAGTATGTATGTGACAACTTAATTACGCTTTGAGGTGCTATGTATGCTCTGATTACTAGCTAGCTTCTGACCGGTGAACATTTTAATTACCTGCCCCGTCGGCTTGGCGTCAACATTAGTAGTACATTAGCTTCGCTACAAAATCCTAACAAGTATTATAAAAGTGTTACGCTTATACGCCTTAGTTCCTCAACTGACCATCATGAAATATCTTATAAACGTTGTTAGGGGATCAGAAAGGGCCATAGGGTACCTTTCATTAAGGAACATGTAGTGTTCCCGAGCGAACGAAGCCGTGGTAAAATGCTAGTACATTTATAAAAATGTTTTGCTACGCTAGTTCTAAGGACAATAGTGGCCGCATTTGTTTACTATAAGGTCCTCCAGGTCGAATTTTGGTCATGGCAGCCAATCTTAATGGACACTAGCTAGCCATTTGAGCAGCTGACAATATAGTGCACAAGTGTGTGCACGAATACAAGTGCACTCTCTATTCGCTAATTCCGATAATCCGATGGGACGGCAGTTTTGACACAAACGGAGAGATATTAGGCGCTGAACTAACAGCTTCACGCGCTTTACAAGGCACAGGTAAGACCGCACACTTCCTAACTCCGAGCTATTGAAAATTTCTTGACAGAGAAACCTGTTGAGAGAAAAACTATTTGAGAATAAAATATTGCCTAGTTCAACTATTAATTAACTGACATGGTGTGGATAACTGTTCTGGGTCTGAATGTATTTTGTATCTGATTATTATACATTTGAAAGTCCTCGAATGCAGAGCCTTAATATGGCCATGGACTAAAATTTAAGAAAATACTGTATTATATACCTTAATCAAAAATTGGGTTGCGAAGTTTTAATACAATTTATCATGCCGCCGTTACGACTGAAATCAATCAAGCTCAGTCAAAACAGATTCGATTCAATTTTACTCGGCAACAAGTAAGCCCACTCATTTGTTACAGACAATCTCTTTTATGGGCTTTTTTTGGAAGATTGAATTATTTTTCTGAGGAATAATAACATTGTCTGCGACTTTCAGGACAAGGGTAAGCTGGATCAAACCAAAATATTACTATATAAGACGTAAAGATAGAGTGGACGCTCATGGGTCGCTTACACATTATAAACGATGACTGATTTATAAGGTCCTTCACACACGAGACTCTTCGCACTTAGAGTGAAGTACCCTTAGATGAACATATTCATTTTCAAAACACACTTCAAATACAGAGAACATAGAAAAAGACGCCTAATTGATTGAATTATCTGTCAAATTGTTTTCGCTAATAGAGTGGCTTAAAGATTTAAAAATTGTGTCCTTATATATATTTTTTTTTGTATCTATAATATGACGATGTTTTTGAACATTATCGAGTCGCAACGGCACATCGGCGGCAACACAAATAGGTCTTTTATTAAGTCTGGCATTCCATGAATTGACAGGTTAAGTGCAGTGTTTGTTACCAACAGTTAATTCCATTATCTTCCATTCAATCCACTCATCGTAATTTCAAGAGGTTATCCGAAAATATTCGCGTTATCTGTCTCATATTGGACGTGAACCACAACATCGGGCACGTTGAACTCTATGCTTTGCCGATAGATGTAACACACGCGTTTGTTTTTGTGATACATGTTTTATGAGCGATAGGAACGATAACCGGTGAGCTGATAAACTGCAGTGATGATTGGACTGATATACATCCTGCTAAAGTATTGGGATCGGAAGCAGTAACTACCTATTAGGAGAACGTTGGACTGCCACGTAGATGTCTCGATCATAAGGCACGCACCTCTGATTTTTCTGTGCATATTAAATAGTTAATTGTCGCTTGCTTTAGCGGCGAAGAAAAACATCGAAACTACATGTTTGAGTGTTCTCCATAATGTTCTCGAATATATATGAAGTCTGCCAAGTCGTGTTGGGCCAGCGTGGTAAACTTTGTCCTAATCTTCTCACATTAAGAACAGGCCCGTGCCTATTTGTGAGTATGTTTATATACAGGGCTTATATTATTAAAGACTAATTGCGATGAGAGGCACCTTTCCTCCTTTCGCAATGATTTTATAACAATAATAAAATTTCCGATATATATGCATCCTATATTACTAAAATAAAGAACTGATTTCTCAAAGGCAGATCAATCCCAAAAATGCCAACCAGCCAATCAAATTACTTAATGTGAGATTTTTGCCACGTCGTTGATTAGTACTTCAGTATCTGAATTTAGTAATATAGCACGATTTTAAATAAGGTATTTGAAATTTCTCTCAAACTCAGTTTAATTGAGATACAACTTCATCCTTCAGAAGTTTGTAGACAAACTAGCTTATCTTGTGTTTCTGCAGTGAGTATTATCCGGTCTCCTTAAGGACAGCCTTCTGTGATGTCAGTAGAGCACTTCTATAACTGTATCTACGTGCATACAGTAGTGATAAAAATATTGGACATTTTAAGGACTAATAAAAAAAAAAACCGAAAGTCCCTGAAATCATCAATTTCTTTAACAATCTATTACAAAGAAAATTCTTATATAAATCGCTTGATCTACAAAAATGCCCTATTCAAACAAAACCCCCGCGCTCGAACGAAAGTGCCATAATTCTCTGCAGAACACCATAAACTTTTCCCAGCCGTCCACTTACCTCAACGACAATTTAAAACAGATCACGATTCTCGCACACTAGAATAGAAACCAAACGGCCGACACGTCTACGATACGATTTTGTAGGGTGTAATTAAACCGGAATTATTGTTGTGTTGGCTTAAAATTGATTATTCGTTTACTTACTTAGATAACTTAATCTACTTATTACACGTGAAGAGAAATCTTTGTACATATTTTTGTGTGAAATTTGATAGTTTATATAGAAAATGAATACACAGAAAGAGTATCTTTATTTATCTATTGAATCTGGGTTCACTGGGCGACTACTTATTCAAATTAAAGTATGTCTAAGTGATGTCAAAGTCAATTTTCTTTCATTTAGGTCACAAAGTAACTCTTCTATACATCAAAGGTAAAAGTAACTAAAACAACGTAGATAGATATAATCTTCCAATATACGTATACTCTGTAAATATGATGTGAAACCTCCATAGATAAGTCCAATCTCTGAACAGAAACGAGACTTATCTGTGGACTCTTTTATATCTTAAGGATGAAACAAACCTTAAGATATAAACGACGAGTGACGAAGAGACGCAAGGTGCCACACACTTTTGAAACTCACCAATATAATGTAAGTGCCGAAAGTTGAAGTGTGTTTTCGTGCCACTCGTGTCTTGAAACGTATAAAGTATCGTATGAATAGTTCTTAACCTGACGATGAAGTGATCTGACCAACGGTGGTCAATGTAAAAATAAATAAAAATAAAAAATAATAAAATTTATTCGGCTAAGAAAACTTTAAATTAAATCTTAATATCTAACAATAACTCAATGTCTTAATAAACTAAAAGCACCTTGCAAACAATTTGCGGCTAACCGTTCTCCCTCTCAGTGTGACTTACACATTCGGCAGGCTGGTCATCGTACGCAGTTACGTTAGCGGTCATCTATTGTCATGTATCATTGAACTTTTGGCCAATCAACGGTGTTAGTTGAACCTCCAATTGAAATGCGCTTTTAACAATACACCAAGCCAAACTTGATATTAAGGCAACAAATTGACCATACCTAAGTACATATACTCGTATAACGCTGTTCTCCGATCTCGGACACTGCAATCAATTGGGTGTCTTATTATCGTTAAATTATCTTAGTCTACGACGTACATATGTATATAATATATTATGATAAAACTATAATTTTGTATAGTATATGAAACAAGCTCATGCTCTGGCTTCGCCCGTGTGATTCCCGCGGTAACACATATTGAGATAGAAATTACCTACCCTATGCCTAAATTCAGGATATGGTCTATCTGTGTGCAAAGTTTCATCCAAATCAGTTCAACGAGTTACGCGTAATTCACTGACAAATATCCAAACATCTTTGTTAACTGTAAAATTAATTATAATAATAATTGCTAAAGTAGGTAGGCTTATATTAGAGGTCAAATTAGGGCATAACAACCGCGCATAAAATCCAAAACCATAGTTGTCCTCTGTACCACTGCTCACATTTACACCACTGCGCCATCTAGGCAGTCTGTCCTAAACATCCGGTGTTGATCGCTTGTACATAATGACCATTCTCTATGAAAACGCATGTTATAAATCATTTGCTATCATTTGTTATGCATTAAATGGCTTTTCGGCAAAGATCGTAAATTGTCGTGTATGTCCGCGACATCGATACGTCATTTCGGATGTAGAAGTGATTTTAGGTCCTATTGTTGTTTTGAATCACGCAGGGGAAAGTCGTGTCGTGACGTTGGCATGTTACGGATGAATATTGTTCGATTGTCAAGCGATTAAGGATTGACCTGGAATTTGTCAGAACTACATTGATTGGTGTTTATGCCGTATTTGTAAGTTTTGCTTGGTACCTTCTGATTAAGGATTTAAACCAATTTTTGTTTCAGATTTCATTTTTTTAATTTAGATTGTCCATATTTTTACTTGGCCTTATTGGTCTAGTACCATAAATTTGAACATTTATTTTATTATAGATCTCGGGTACATAATACGAGACGAACTGGTATGTAATATACAAGTCCATCTCGACTTCGCCCGGGCTGAACATAATATAAAGCCTCACTCCCCATCTGGCATAATTTACCTTTCAAGTAGAAGAATTATTTAAATCGGATAGTAATCGAGTAGTGTCGGAGATATCCCTTCTCTTTATGATATTAATATAGAATACTAAACTTTTCTGCTATCAATGTAGTAGTACGAAAGCGGTTGTGCCTGATATAGAGGGCAACAATGAGTACGGCATCTTTTAAAGTCAAACCGTACATTCATATCGTCTATTGATGGCAGAAAATCCAATGACTTTGATGGTAAGCGGTAACCGCTGCTTATAGATATGGCTTTTTTGGACATCACAGAAGCAATATCAAGGCAAACGACCAATATAATATCAGCTCTGTATTAAATTGTCCCACTTCTGAGCACGGGCCTTTTCTCAATGTGAAAAGGGTTAGGCCGTCATTCACCATGCTGGCCCCATGCCAGTTGGTAGACTTCACAGATCTTCGAGAACATAATAGAGAACTCTCAGACATGCAGGTTTCCTCACGATGTTTTCCTTCACCATTACTATAAACTACAGCTGGCAAATAGTCTCACAGTTCACTAGATGTCAAGCAGTTTCCGAAACTTCTATGTGAAGGGGACGTGGAGAAAGGTAGGGGATCGAACGAATTATTCGGCATCCACCACTCTTACTCACTGAACAAAACGCAACAGTATGTATACTGCTTCTTTACGTCGATATTCAATGAAAGAGCAGTACTTCCCAATCGAGCCGACTCATTTATACTAAAACTAGTGAGGCTCTGCTAGTAGTCAATCTTAACTTCCTAACTAACATTATAAATGCAAAATTGAGATTGTTTGTTTGTTACGCCTTAACTTCATAACTACTCGACTGATCATAATGAAATTTGGCATATACTTCGTCAGGGGTACAGAAAAGGACATTTCATTAATTTTATTCCGAAAAGTAGGTAACCTGTCATCCGGAAAAAGAAGAATAGTAAATTGATATAACCTACATTTACGCGAGTGATGCCGCGGGCAAAATCTAATATGTATTGATATATTCCGTTGTTATTTTCTGTATCTCAGCACCGGGCGTGAATTACACAATCACTAGTGCCGATGCCGTGCCTATAAGAACAACGTACCGGAAATCCCAGCAAGTCCCTCGGCGACAATCAATTCTTATTTGATCCGATCTTTGGACTCTCGGTGCGTACTTGATCTTATATAGAGCGCAGCTATTCGAGACCTTAGCATAAATATCAGGTGTATTATACATACGGATGAATATAATATTGCTTATATATATTTTCATGCAGCGTTTGCTTTATAGATTTTTCTTTGATGTCATGTTTCTAGGATATTCATAAGTATCTTCATTGGTTGTTTTTATACGAAAAATAATCAGCTATCCATCGGTAAAAACAGTATATATTTTTCCCGACATATTTATGAGGATCTATGCGAAATATTTATGAGGATACGTCGAGTAGTTAGAACTTGAAAGCGTAACAAACAAACTCACATTCGCAATAGTTAGGATTATCATATAAGATTAAAAACAGCATTTATATTTCCCGAAAGGATAGGTAGATATACAAGGTGGCTATGACCGATGGGCATTAAAATGGACAGAGTATTCCATATGGGCTCAGTGTTAATTCAAAACGGTTAAAAACTCGATAAAGATAAAAATAGAAAATCACTTTTTTCAAACAAATTAAAACAATTTAATACGCAAACACCATTTATAAACATTTACACTAACCTGCGGTCACTTGCATAACAAAACGGCAACGTCGCATTCTGTTGTCTTTCATTTTGCCGATGGCGGGCGGCGGAGCCACAGATGTTTCAAGTGTGTACGTAGCTAATACAGTTTTACGGGCACAACACAATTTTTAGTCAAAGAGAACATAATATTTAGTACCTACATAATTATTACTAACTACACAAATCATCTCAAATCTTTAAATTTTCAATATGTCCACCATTCTCATTTACACACAACTGATATCGACGTAAGATATTATTTTGTAGTCTTACAATGAAGTTATTGTCCGCTACCAAGCTTTTTAATTTATTGAATGCTACAATTATTCTATTTCTAAGTTCGTCTATTGTATTTACATCCGTGGCGTACACTTCACCTTTCACGTAGGTACCCCCACAAAAAGAAGTCCATAGGCGTTAGGTCCGCAGATCGGGGGAGCCATCGTACGGGGCTGAATCTGCCCAAACATTTCTGTGAGTCGCGCCCTGGAAGACACCACTGAATGTGGAGGCGCGCCGTCTAGCTGGTACCACAACCGCCTATATTCGGCTACGGACAATTCATCTACGTACTCACTAACGGGACCATTTAATATGTCCAAAAACTTTGTCGCGTTAAGGGTGCCGTCAAAAAAAATAGGGTCGATGACATGATTTTTATGCATGCCCACACGTTCAGTGAAAAGCGGTATTGATGTTCGGACTCCCGAAACATTTGAGGGTTTTCTTCACTCCAATATCTACGATTCTGTCTGTTCTAAATGCCGTTGCGCGTAAATGTACTCTCATCGGTCCACACAATATTGGATAAGAAGTTATCGTCGATAGTAACGTAATTTAACAGCCACTGACAATAACTATTCCTAACCGGCAAGTCTCGGCTCAATAAGGGTTGGACTTTTCTAAATTTGTAAGGTTTGCGCCTATTACGTTTTAAAACCGTATGCACGGTGCCACGACTTACTCTGAATTGTTGCGCGGCTCTATGAAGGCTTGTAGGGTTACGGGCTAAATGCTCCAAGATTTGTTCTTGCAGCTCGTGCAGCGGGTATCCGCTGTGCAGCTACTCCCTCTTGATGCGGCACTATGGGTTTATTTTCCCGTGTCCTTTGTACTGCCTTTACTATAGTGCGGGCATTGCTGGGACATGTACGGCTGTCTCCATACCTTTCTATGTATGTTCGCAGCGCTAGGGCGGCATTTCCGTGACATTCACCGTATATCAATATCATGTCAGTGTATTCGGACGACGTGTACGTGACGCGAGGCAT
The DNA here is from genome assembly GCA_963675205.1 of Catocala nupta. Classification (NCBI taxonomy): domain Eukaryota; kingdom Metazoa; phylum Arthropoda; class Insecta; order Lepidoptera; family Erebidae; genus Catocala; species Catocala nupta. Next base: position 20,281,680 of record OY776102.1, on the reverse strand, counting down.
TTTATTGCAATCAGCGTGTCTAATCAAGTAATCACAATAAAAACGAAAAACAAACAGTGTGTCACAAAGTTAAAAAGGCCAAACACAAACACTATTTAATCCAAAGATCCGAGCGGCTCGGGCGCTGCGCTGTCGCAAACTAAAAAAGTTCTTTTAATTTTTGGAGATTTTAACTCGTTAGGATCCGGTAATTCCCGGACCCAAACAATAGGTACGATGGTCTTTCCAAATGTGGACGCCAGCCGTCGGGCTAATGACCGAGGCCCAATCGCTTTCAAGTGTGCATAGTGATCTATTTTCTTTTCTTTTACTCTTATTGAATAAGAGCGGGACGTTTATTATGATTTGTTCACTCTCTTCATAAAAGTGCAAGAGCGGCAACATTTTATGTATACGTATGCTTAGACTCTCGGTCAGCTGTTAGCGCAGATACAACCCGTTGCCATTTAGCAAAAACTAAAAGTCTATCCTGTGGCTAAACTACTGCTACTATTGAACTGAAATTTGGTGTAGAGATTGTATGTGGTACATACTATATGTAGTTAGAAATAAAGCCTCACTGTTTAATCCACCCTGTATAAGCATCCATATTTTGGCAACTTTGCATTTAGGAAACATATATATATATTTAGGGTCTAGTCTCAGCTATCGGATACATTTTTAGACAACGTGTTGCTACTAAGAATTTCCTAATAGAAATTACACTGCAGACAAAAATAAGCGCCAACTTATACCGTCTGCTTAGTACGTTTCGAGATTACCTACTACTGTTGACAGAAAAACCCAATAACATTACCCGATCCGGGAATCGAACTTAAGAGGATGGCATGCAAGCATAAGCGCAACTATTACAGCTTTAATACTCGTTGTAAAATAATTTTATTAGTAGTAGCGGTAGTGTTATCCCGTGTAAGTGTGTCAAAGACATCAGTAACTGGACTTAACTGGCGGCTTGAGGAAGGGCAATTATTGTTCACGTCCGCTCTGTGACCGTCAAATACTAAGTGCTGATAGTAAGTTCACGTGGACTTGAATTAGAGTAAGGATATACTACTATACAAAAGGTCTTACTTGAGATTATGTATTAAAAAGGTAATAATATCTGTGTGTACTATTATAACTACATAGTAGTCGCTTAGAGATCGAAATTCAAATATAATTTGTTAAATAAAAAAATATTTTAGTTTTTTACTGTCTTCCATATTTAGGCACACACAGCGACACATCAATCCGGACTGTTTGGACACGGTTTGGACACGGTTTGGTGCGAGAGAGTGGGTTATATTTTTGTTACGCTCTATCCTTACCATTACATCGCCACCACTATGCACTTTCCCTTTCCGACCTTTTATTTTGTATGTAGCGTATTTATGCGTATATAGGGTGTCTAACTTGATGTGTAGCCGTGTGTAAAAGCTGACCCGCACAACGTCGTCTGCGTCATATAAGAGAAATTTCCCATTTTTGCAACATTTTTCGTTGATGCTCCGCTCCTATTGGTCGTAGCATGTTATATAGCCTATAGCCAGCCTCGATAAATGGGCTTTCCAACACTAAAATAATTTGTCAATTCGAACCAGTAGTTCCTGATATTAGCGCGTTCCACCAAACAAACAAACTCTTCAGCTTTATAATATTAGTATAGATACAGTTTCAGGATAATGTACAGCTAGTATTAATGTGTACCTTATTAAAAGTTATCAGAAATAGCAATTAAGGCAAATAATATATACCTACCTATATATCTTTCTTATAAATTAATATAACGTTAAACCAAAGTACAAAGCTGGTAAAATACATATACATAAGACTATACATATACATATATAAGACAGCAATTAAATCTAGAAAGTTAACATAAACCTTAATGTATATTATCAAAATAATAACCATCAAACTCTTTATTCAAGCGTTTTTGGCACGGCTTTTAGGTCAAGCAATATAGTATGAAATGTTTCGAATGACGTAATAACAATCAGTTCTATCGAGCGGCTGATTACTACAATTACACAGAATGATTGCCGTCTCATTTCGCCAATCCAATTACTGTACGTCATAAAAGTTCATGTTACCGCCGATTTTGGATGTATGCTCACCGAGTAAAATAATTGCAGTATATTTACGTTCACACTGTAATCCAAGCCGCTGCTTATTTGCTTCTGCGCATGTGTAACACTGCTACGATTTAAAGACTTGACTGCATGGATCGCGAAGTGGTCTAAGCGGGCGCCCAGCCAATGCCATCGTGTGTTGTGGGCTCGACATTGGACAAAAACTGTGTGACTCACAATTATAGTTGTTTCGAGTCTTTCTTTCTGTCAGATGTTTGTTGTTTGTTAAGTCCCCAGCGATACAAAAATTATTCCTAATGCGGAAGTTTTATTTTTAAACTAAAAACAAAAGTATATAAAAATGCTCAGGAACTTTGACAAGAATGTGGTCTGTCTGGACGTTAGCGGTTATCGTTGCTATGGATTTAAAAAGGGATATAATAATGTAGTTTCTTTATATTGGCATATGTGTATGACTATAAATTGTACTAGATTTACACACGGTTGGTGTCTTAATTGTCTAGTAGAAGACTATTTGACTGCTACGCCGATGTTTCAAGTTCGATCCTCCGTCACAAAATTATGAGGTTTCAAAATTAGGCGCGTATTAACCATTTCACTATCGTATCTGACAGGTTTACATCACCTCGCAGACGTATGAAGTCTGCCAACAATCACTAGATCAATGTGGTTGATTATGGCCTGACCTAGAAGTGGGTCAGTTCATAAAAAGGCTGATATCTATATATTAATACGAGAAGCAAAAACTTTGTACCCTTTTTTCAAAAATTGCGCGGACGGAAGAGTATGAATTTTGGCACAGTCAAAGTTTATATGGGGAAGGAGGGGCAAATCCAAATATTTATATAAAATATGCATTGGAAATACATTAAATTAATGAAAAAACACTACATGCACACAACCATGCATTTGACACACGCAGTCGAAGCACGGAACTATGGTTACTTAAATCAATATATAATGACATATATCAGCAATATCTTACAGGCAAACTTTGGTCGAATTTCGAGAACTAGACGACCGCTAGTTACTGTTTAATTCTTCTTCTCATCGTGTCGGCAACAGTTTTTAAATGATTTTAGCCCAGTGCTCCGCAACGCGAATCGCATTAGGCATTGCTTACTATTTAATTACAAATGTATCATGCTTGACAAGCAGGTTGCTCCTTATATGCTTGCAACCTAAAAGAAAACAACTTTCCTGAGACATGTCTTCCAAAGAGGGCTATCTTTCGATATGTTCATTGAACGGACATTACATTCAGTTGCACAATGAGTACAGCAGGACGACGGCATAATGGCGATCATAACTGTCAATCGTAGCTGCGGACGCTGCGTCTGTCGGAAGCGCGTGCGTCGTACGGCAAAAACTAGCAGAGTCGTCGACCTGCGGGTAGTGATGCGATGTTGCTTATCTATGTATATCGATGAACAAGAACGTCGCATTAACCTATCGAGTGGCAGCGACACACCGGCGGTCAGACACAATAAGTTGTAAATTATGTCTGGCATTGCAACAATTGACAGTTTAATCTGTTTAAGACTTATTTAGTTCGTCTAATTTTTTGAAGTTATATACAAATTAAATAGTTCATTGTCGCCCGCTTTGATTATGCAGATAATTATCGCGAGAATACTATTTGTGCTTCGTAGTTTTCTCGATAATGTGTGCTGTCTAACAGACATCGCATGGTGGACCACAGCGTAACAACGGCTTTAAAGCAAGATAATTGTTACTATAAAAGCTTATGTACCGAAATGTATTAATTATTAGCAGTAGTCTTTTGGCCTTTACACATTCAAGACCGAACCTCAACTGTTAATATATCATCAAGAAACTTTGTTGACATCGTGTTACGACGGGTCGTAGAATTTGATCTCTAGACAAATGTATTTTAATTATTTATATCTACTACGTAGCTTAATTAATCTTAAAGTTAGCTTCCCTTCTAGGTCCCAAGGCTTCGTTAGCCCCAAAAGTTATACCTGGCATCCCGCCAATGGCACGCCTTGACGACATATAACGATTAAGGGTCATGTTGTTTATCGATATATCATAGTGCTGTGGTACATCACTAATAGGGCGTTGCGTGACAACGTCTCACGATCTTAATGCACAGCACTGTGTTTAATTCTGTCTGTTTATTGATAACTTCATTTGTACAAAAATGCTCCGAGGGGTTACACAGCAGGGGACATTATGTTGAGCTTGAAAGATTCAGTTTGTAATGCTACACTTATATAAAAGACTCGGAAGGGTAAAGCACTGAAGTCAAGTCTTTATGCAAAAAAAACAACTTTACAGGGAACGGTTTTAATCGATTTGTGTAAAAATATAACTATGGTTTTTGTTTTTATGATTATTTATTAGATAATTATAAACTACTGACATATTAAATTATATATTTAAAGCCTACTATTATTATTACCGGAAGTATCGGACTTAAGTTCATTGGAGCACAAAGAAATTGCGATTTAAGTGGTTCTAACCGTGTAAAAGAAAAGAATACATGCTTAGTCTTATCTTAAGCTTTACCTTTAGCTTACAAAAAGAAATATAATGAATTATCTGAAATTAAAATAATGCTAATTAACTTAAGTGTCAATAACATAACATACTAAAACTCACTCATTCACTCTCTTCCGAATCGTGTACATCTGGATCAATGTATCGGCGGCACTGGCGGCAGTGACTAAGTTTTGGTAAAAATTGTGGAAACATCCGGTATTAGAGGTAATAGTGATATGATATCACGTATTTTCAACACTCTCAATAGTTCTACGATATTAGGTGTTACAAAATAGTAGAACTAATGGGAGTCTTTATTCCCACTTGTTTTACTTCTTCTATTTTACCAAAACTTTATTTAGTTAGTTTGTTGTAAGTATTTTTTTGAATTTAGTCTGGAAATAGGGCCTTTGAGCATAAATGACCAATATGACAATTGCTAATCATACTATTTGAGCTTTGTCCAGAACAACAGTAAGTCATAAAACAGATTTTACATATAGTATTGACTTCTGTTTACGCGAATGTTATTCATTGCAATTAAATACATTAAATTAAAATTACATAGTTAATTTACTAAGTATAATTTATTACTATTCCACAGTTCTATGGTAGAACTAATGGCCGTTTTGGTTCTCACTAGTATAACGTCAGTGCAGAGTATTCCGACTCGGAAGCGGTAGGTTGTGTTAGGTTCTCTTTTGTAAACCCACCCAGAAATAGTCCAAAACGCCCATTAGTTCTACCATAGAACTGAGGAATAGAACAAGTGGGAATAAAGACTCCCATTAGTTATACTATTTTGTAACACGTAATATCGTAGAACTATTGAGAAAAAAAAATGTCTTTAGTTCTATCATAGAACTGAGGAGACGACTGCTGTGCATGAGGTCTCGGGTTCGAATCCCGGGTCGGGCCAACATAAAGGTATTGGGTTTTTCTGTTAGGAAGTTGGCGGTGTTAGACACCCCCGTGCCTCGGGAAGCACGTAAAGCCGTTGGTCCTGCGCCTGATCTCTCTCCGGTCGTGTCGGATTATCCGTCCCATCGGATCATGAGGGTAAGGGAACAGAGAGTGCACTTGTGTTTGCGCACATACTTGTGCACTATAATATCTCCTGCGCAGATGGCCAGTCTCCGTTAAGATTGGCCGCCGTGACCGAAAATCGGTCTGGAGGACATTATTAGAACTGAGGAATAGAACAAGTGGGAATAAAGACTCTCATTAGTTATACTATTTTGTAACACGTAATATCGTAGAACGATTGAGAAAAAAAATGTCTTTAGTTCTATCATAGAACTGTTTAGTAGAACAAGTGGGAACAAACCAAAAATAAATAGGGTACCTTTCATCCAGAAGAAAATACTGTTACTAACCTAACCTAACTTACTAACTAACCTTCATTTAAGCAAGCAAAGCCGCGGGCATAATCTAGTAATATTATTAATGCGAATGTAAGTTTATTTGTTTTTTAAGTATTTACGCCTTATCGATCGTTATGAAATTTTGAATACACGATGTCAGGGGTACAGAATAAGACATGATATACCTTTCATCCAGATAAAAGTACTGTTACTAACTTAACCTAACTTATAAATTAACCTACATTTTCGCGAGCAAAGATACGACCTAAAAACTAGTGATATTATAAATGCGAATATGAGTTTATTTGTTACGCTTTCACGCCTTAACTACTTAACCGATCATTTAGGAGAGTAAAGCTGCGGATAAAACCTATTGCTAAATTTAAAAAAAAACTAATTCCGTCGGTTACATGTATGTTAATTCTTAATTTTATACGTATGATTACATCGCAAGCATAGTCCACGAACCGAACAGCCTTATTTATTAATCCTAAACAAACGCATTTATATACCGATACATGAGGAACAACGCACCATTTATCAAACAGAAGCCCTGTGCGTAATGAATTATGTCATTCACAGTTAGAACAGTCAGATAAGCGTCCATTAACGGCGCTTCAATTTAGGTTAATAACTCTAGGCGTTTAAGGTCAGCAGGCTGGATTGATTCGTGTGGTAAACTAGTTGAAGTTTTATTTGTACTGAGGTCAAGGGAAGGGAAGCCGTAAAGATACAGCCAATTATATCGGATTTGGTAAACGTTGACCTGTCTGAGTTTGCTTGTGTTGTTTTTTTTGGCATGCTTTTATTTACGTAATGAATATTTTTGATCCAATTTTGAACCAGTTCGAGGATGTCTAATAGTTTGGAATGATGTATACGTATTTAGACCAGGTCTCTTCTTCCTAGCCTTTATTATTCCCAAGTCACTTGGAGTCGGCTTTTCTAGTCTAACTGAATTTGACCGGATATCAGTTTTTACACGGAGCGGCTACTACCTGACTTCCGCTACCCGAAGGCTACCGATACCCTAAGGCTAGACCAGTGTCAGGATATTAGGGGTACTGAATTTCCAAATAACGACTGCCTTAGATGTTCATGGCAGCCGGGACCGACGGCTTAACGTGCTCTCCGAGGCACGGAGCAGGCGATAATTGTCAATCAATACGCACATAATTGCGAAGAGTCATATAACTTCCGAAAGTCAGAGGTGCGCGACGTGGGTTCCAACCCGAGACCCTTTGCATTGCAGTCTGTTGGCCTATCTACTGAGCTATCGAGCATTATTGAGTTTAGAGCAAGTGATAATAAAAAATGGATAGTCTTTCACCATTATCTTGCTTTAGTTCAATTAGAGATTATGTCTTACTTTCAGGTTCGTTATAGCGTGTATTTGTAAATAAATTTAAGTTATTCGGTAAGCTAACTGACTGATCCTTAATTAGCTCTATGACCTGGTTAGCTGCTGCATTCATACATAGTCTGATTAAGATAATTAGACTAACTTTAACTCATCAAGGTTCCCTAATCCTAAGATATGAAATCGAGTCTGAAAATGTTAGATGATATGGCTTCTGGCGGCGATTACTAATAAAGTTTTGCCCAATTCGAAAATAATTGAAATGACAACATAGATAACTGTCTAGGCAATTGCCTAAACGCACACTTACTCCATAGTATCATCAACGCAGTACATGAAGCACATCTGTCTTATTTTATATCGATCGATTTACTTACCTACTAGTAAGGATCAACTGCAATTCGTTCCTTTTATTTCCTACCTTTAATCCGCATTTATTGCAGTATCTAGTTAAGCCAGTAATTAACATTAAAGCTCGCGAGAACTGTTCTCTTCTTGTTCGAAGTGGAAGGGTGTGACGTGACTAAAGACCTACGAATAAGACATTTGTATTATTCGAATTTTTAAAATAAGTGTTCGTATATATTCAAATAAAGAATATTGTTAATAGATACAAAAAATAATTGTTTTTTTATTTTTAAACAATAATAATAATATAATATAATATTCTACCACATACACACAACACCATCTAGCCCAAACTAAGCAGAGCTTGTACTATGGGTACTAGACAATGGATAAACATACATACATATTATATACTTTTTTTTTTGTAAATACATACATATTATACATAGGAACACCCAGACCAAGACAAACATCCATGTTCATGCACACAAATGTTTGACTTGTGCGGGAATCGAACCCGCGACCTCAGGCGTAGCAGTCGGTTACACTAACCACTACGCCATCGTAAACTAAAGCAAATCAATGTTCAATTCATTTTAATTGCTCATAATCAATTTGGCGGTTATTTTTCTATTGTCATTTAAAACGAATTGCGCGTTCAAATGACAATAAATAGAATAGTTAATAAAGTATTAAAACACTATTAATCAAAATAAAAGAATCATCACCGTGATTAAAATATTTGATTGTATGTCGAATAATAACCAGTCAGCAGACATTCGAATGTAGAACCATGCATTTTCAAATCATTCGATTATTTAATCGAATTGCGATTCGATTAAATAATCGAATACAAATTACTTGTCCTTCGACAAACATTTTAAGCTCTATTCAAGTCGATATACAACGAACGTTTAACTGCACGTTCGCTCGAAGACTGAACTACAGTTCAGCTAAGCCGGCAATTAACATTAAAGCTCGAAACAACTGTTCTCCTCCTGTTCATTTATACCAATTTTAGTAAAACATGTAGCCGTTAATCTTGTTTGAAATGGTTCACGGAATTCCAAGTGCAGAAGCCGAATGTATAACAACCATATGTTCTTAATATATTACTAATTAAACTGGCTCACTGCTGGGCACGGACCTCTTCTCAGTGTGAGAATGGTCAGGCTATAGTCCACCACGCAGGCCTAGTGCGGGTTAGCAGATTTAGCATATCTTCGAGAACATTATAGAGAACTCTCAGGCATCCAGATTTCCTCAGGATGTTTTTCTGCACCGAGTAAGCGAGCAATAATAAACTTTGGGATCTAGAGAACTCAAGGCCCTCAGCTTGACAGTCCAATAGTATAGGCCTTTGCTGCTATGTATATTATATTACTAACATATAAGGTGAATACCTTTAAATGTGAATGAAGGAATCTTCATATTCGGCGTGTGTCCCTGTTGACACAGTCGCTCAACGCACATACGCAAACAATGTAATATTTACAAAAGCGTGACGTTACTATACACTAGGGAAGGGCGATAGTCGAATAATAAATCGAATCGTTATTATTCTAATAATTGAAATTTTAAAGTTTAAATCATGTCGATATACAGAAAGTTTATTTGCAATTTGTTATCTTAAAAGCTAATAGAATCAAATAATAAACAACAAATTCAAATAATACACAAAATAATAAATATATAATATAATTGATGTCGGTGTCCACAATCGACGTCAACCATCAAAATAGACACGTTAACGGAGATGCTGAACACAAGCCTCAAAAGACCCTGAATAAGGCAGTGTCTACCTCACACCTGCTGGGTCCTATCTCAACTTCTCCTTCAGTCGCACCTTCAGTACTCAACACAAATGGCTACACGCGACGCTTCACACCGCAGACAGGTAGATACAAAAGTACTAAGTCAATTTGATTTAATAATATTGGTAGGCATATTTTAAAACTTGATCCACGTCGCAATATGTTTAATTGCATTTTATTTACTCCAACACTGAACTATAGTTACCTAAGTTGTGTTCAATCGAATCAATATTATTCGAATAATATTGATTAATACTTTAAAACATTAAGGCCCGTCAATGTATACCTAATTGAGTTTAACCTATCAGAAAGCCTATTGTGTCTAGCTGCCGGCGTTCGTACGCCAAAGGCTAAATTATTTCGCATGTCATTCTCTCTTATACTGTCCTATAGTCCAACTAAACCAGTAATCAACAGATTGACATACCCGTTCCATTCTTGTTCGTGAGGATTGGGTATGGTAAAACATGAAGTTTCTGCTGAACCGGCCCTCACACACATACGAGACATGTACATGTATTTCTTAAATAAGCGTGACGTCACTATACTCTAGTGCGCTAAAGTCGAATTAATATTATTCGAATAAAAATATTGATTGTTATTTTTAAAACTTAATTCACGTCGATATAATAAATGTTTAACTGCACTCCATTCGCACGAATCCAATCAATATTATTTATTCGCATAATATTTATTCGATTTAACATAAATATGGATTAACATTTTTAAACATTAATTCCTGTCGATCTAAAACTGAGTTTAATATCATAATATCGAGACATCATGATAAAATCATTGTGCTTGTCCGGCGGCGTTCGTACGCCGATAGATAAAGGCATTGCATTTCGTTCTCTCAAATACAAAAGTACAGTCTAATACTAAACTATAGACTAGCTAAACTAGCAATTAACATAAAAGCTTGAGACACCTGCTCCATTCCTTCATTTGTACCGAGTATAGTAAAACTTGTAGCAGTTAATCTGGTTTCGAATGGTTCACGGAAGCATACCTGTCGCGTACCAAGTGCAGAGCCTAATAGACAACATCGTAAGTGGGATATAGCAGGTGTTTTTATACATATAACAGTTTAGCATAGCCATGTAGTATAGTTTTGATGGTGCAGCGGGAGTATATGCGGCTGTGTGTGAGGTCTTGGGTTCGGATCCGTGTCTGGTATTAGTGTTTTTGGGCTTTCGTGTTAAGAAATTCTCTTCTTCTTTTCTTATTCTTGCAGCATGGAGTCTAAACTAGTGTCCGGTAGTGTAGGTGACTGTGTGTGAAGTCCGTGAAGTACGTGACGAAGGTACAAAGTGCAAAGCCTAATAGATAACATTGTTATTGGTATATAGCAGATGTTTTATACATGTAGTAGCTTCGATAGCACAGCGATAGGGTTAGCGAGTGCTATGCGTGAGATGTCGGATTCGTTTCCCAGGTCTAGTATTAGTGCTGGGTTTGTTGTAAATATTTTCCAGTTGCAGCATGGAGTCTAGAATAGTGCCCATAGTGTAGGTGACTGTGCGTGAGGTCTCGAGTTCGAGTCTTGGGTCTGGCAGTATTTTTGGGTTTTTGGTATTAATACATTCTCATTTGCAGCATGGATTCTGGAAATGTCGGCTATGGTTTATAGACTCGCTTTATGTGCCGTATATGGTTGTGGGAGCATATAATAGTAAATAGACCGTATATGCCGTTGTAGTATACATTTGGGCTTGAGTTTACCTATGGTTTTGGATTCGATACCCGGGTCCGACAATAGGTATTGTTAAGGTCCTATAGAGAAATAATCGGTAGTAATGAGTCTAAAAACATGCCCGGTAGACGGCCATAGGCTCACTCCCTATAACTTGGGACCTAAAAATCATACCTGTCAAAATGTATTATACTCACATTTCGACAGTATTTTAGGTAGGTAGGCATAGGTCTGCCTACCCCTCTAGGCTCTAGGGTACAGTATAGGTGTGAGTGTAAGTATATACATATATAATCGGTCTCACTTGCACGAAGCTATTCAATGGATACGATCACTGCGACACATTTAAAGCTTCACTATTCACAACGCATCATAGTGATTGCTATCCAAAAACATTTCCATATATTTACTTCTTTTTTTTCTAAACAAAAGCGCACAGGCCAATGCGCGGACACAAAGGTAACATTCATGCATCCCCCCTTTTGTGTTCCCCCATCGAAACGTCATGTGTTTTGAATGGGACACACCTATAGATATCAGTGTAGGTACTTCCGTATGTGAAATTATTTCGGGGTATAGTAGTGGCACTCCCATTTTGATTGGAGTTTTACTAACGGTTTTGTCAGTCGATTGACGGTAGACTTGGACGTCATCAATACATATAAGAATAGATATCAGGATACTCACTGACTGATTTAGCAAAGACCATCCTAAAAGCTTGGTCTAATCTTGCTGAAATTTTGCGCAGTAGTTTCCTTTATGATATAGACCAGGATGAAATACTTAAAGTTGCTTTCTATATATTAATAGCTGTTGCCGGCTTCGCTCTGGCATAGGTTTCCTGGATGAAAGGTATCCTGGGCCCTTTTCTGTATCTCTGATATGTATGCGAAATTTCATGATGATCTGTCCAGTAGTTCAGCTATGAAAACGTAACAAACAAACAAACTCACATTCGAATTTATAATATTAGGTAGGATTGTATATTATTATTAAAATTTTAAATGTGGCAGATAAGTAGACAATTAATCACTAAGAACGATTATTAGGATTTTATGAAGTTCCTTTAACATAGGTTCACCTAATAACAACTGAAGTCAGTGTGGACAGAGTCACGGGCAAAAGTAAGATTTTTTTATGAATATCGCATAGAGTAATTGAATAAACATCAAAAATCTTTTGAAAGATTCTTCTAAAAAGATTTTCAGTGGTTCTTCTATAAGTATCATGAACATTCACTACCGCGTTTAGATTATTCAGGCGTGTCTATGATTTTGTGCAACTATCATCATAATCCTCACAAAATAACAGCGATGAATGAACCATAAGTACCCATTGTATCAAAATGTATCGCACTCTAGTCCTTTATACTACTTTAGTACTGCTGACGATGTCGGGACTGTAAGTGTAGCCGCGCACTAAGCAACTGACGCCGCCATAGTAAAGTCACTAGTGGCACAAATTGGTAGTTTTTATTATTAAAGAATAACTCTCGTATTAGAAATTAATCCTGTATAGGGAGAGACGTAACAAATATTTAAACAAAGAACACAAAGAACATCTACACTTGGAATATATTGTTTTTATGCCGTGTGGGATTCGAGTCCATTCGGCGCAGTGACAGGAGCGAAGCCACCTCCTAAACCACCACACGATACGAGCAGTCAAAAAGCTTGTTGCTGACGATGTTTTGCGTATATTTTACCTAGGCTGAGCGTTCGAGTTGCGGCTTTTAAGCCACAATCTTTAAGAGAGATTCGGCTCGTTACTTGTCGGCCTGTCGTCAGCGCACACTCGACTACATACATCCGCCAGATTCGTCCGTCCTCTATCAAATACTGAGTAAAAATATAGATTGAACACTAGTGGCTATGACTGGTAGCCGCAACAAGCCTCTAGCGGCGGCGGCTTAGTGGTCACACCTTATTTTTGACACCGAGTCGTTTGGCACACAATTTATATCGATGTGTGCAAATCGATAATAAAAAAAGAAATATACTTTTAAAAATAATTTGCAAATATTGTGCCATACAGCAGATTCGTGCAAAATTACCACTAAGCAGCGGCGGTGACTATTTGTTGCGTCTAGCAGCTCGTCTTGGCCACATATCGTACCTCAGTGTGAGCCAGCGCTTATAGTTTATGAGTAGAGTAACAGCCGCGCTTGGCAAAGTGTCAAATGTACGTGTGGAATACTGCTTTATGGCGTCACTCGACGTCTTGTATAAGTGAAAGAATGTATGGGGTTTTGGGGGCGAATCGTGCAAAGAAATGCTTTCATGTATTGATTTGGGTATGAGGGGAAATATGGTGATTTGTACTTATTGATTATGCAAGTCAGGTGAAACACAAGCCGTAAGCGGATATCTTATATTATTTTTCGAAAGGAAAGGATTTGCAGAAGTATATGCGTGAGCGCGGAAGTATAATTTTATGATACTGTACTGGTCTGGGCGTATCAGCGAATAGCTCTAACCGCAGATACTTCATTCTTTGATTTTTTGACTAATCTGTAAATAGGTTCCTTATACCACGAAGCCAAGATTGTTCTAAATTCATCACATAAGGGTGTGGATCCACATGTTCAAAGTTTATGAAAATAATTTCTAGGATATTCTTAATAAGTTAAAATTTCGTGAAAATTCTCTAAGCATAAATAAACACAGTATTATATTAAGGTTTATAAATATTCTGTGCCGATTTCAATAAATCAACCGTTATAGGCGATGAAATATGGGTCCAAAGTTTGCAACATACGAAGTTTTATTACAGTTTTGTTACGCTATTTTAAACCTCTAGACATAAATTAATAACAAAAGATTTCCATAGAGTTTATTACGATTTCACGCCTTAAGTACTCGACCGCTCATCATGACATTTCGAATACACGTTTTTAGGGGTACAGAAAATAACATAGTTTACCTTTCATCCAGGAAAAAGTACTATTTCTGAGCAATCTAAATTACCTACTTACAATTTAAACTTTAACACGAGCGAAACCGCGGCCATAGTCTAGTAAATAATGCTTTCGTAACGGGTAATACACAGCCAGACCAAATCACAAGCATGACCTAGTTTTGAATAAAGTATTAGATACGTTGTTGATACGTTTTGCCAAAAATCCATAACGTGTTATGAAATATCAATACACTATTGTCATTCAAAACCCATTTTTTATATCGCAGAACTAAAACAATTCGGTGCCAAACAGTTCCAGTTAATACTGCATTGTACATCGAACGAAAACAATAACAATATCTGCAATGGACACGCGTACAGAAATGGTGGACACGTGATATGAATAATATGTTACCAGCTATGTACAATCCAGAATTTTATACCGATACTTTATTGCACGGACGATGGTTTATCGAATGTTGTGGTTTAGATACGGGACATAAATTTGTGAGACCCACAAATTTTTTATTCTATTATTATTATTGTTTTTTGTGTCAGTGATATGTTCCGCAATACAGTTATAGCCTTTTTTTTATTCTTTTTTATTTAGAGGCTTTACCTTATGAAGGTATGCCAGCCTCATCGTACTTTAAATTACATTTTTCTTATGTTTAGTAATAAGGCAAGCGTATTATCGCTTGACTTATTACTAAGAGGGAGAGGCAGACAGTGCTGCAGATGTCCACCATGTCATAAACACACCTTGCTGCCGGCGATAAAGGTTCTGACATAGGCTTAAGGTAGGTGATGTTTGTTTAAAAAAATATAAATGAAAGAAAGGTCGCCAAGTGGTCGCAATTCGCCCATTTTTTTTTAAATTTTTAATTTGATTGTTATTAAATTTTTATTGTCTATAACTTAATACACTTATAATCTCATTTCATTTAGTCACCTACTCCACATACATATGTATGTAACCATAGTTACGAAGCATTCTACAAAGTCAACCGAACAATGCCGAAATACTACGAACGCGATTCGACTGCTTGTGTAAAATGCATGGTTGTGTGCGTGTAGTGCTTTTTCTTTTAATGTATTTTAAATGCATATTTTATAAAAATATTAGGATTCGCCCCTCCTACTCCATATAAACTTTAACTGTGCCAAATTTCAAACACCTCCATTCTCGCAATTTTTATAAAAAGGAGTACAAAGTTTTTTCTTCACGTATTAATATATTGATAGTAACGCTCATGCAAGTCAAAGTTAAATTACCTAGTAAGTTTGTTGAAATTACATTTACAGTTGTTGCGAGTTTTAGGCAGAAGATTAAGCTTAAGATACCTGCACGAAACTCACGAATACTTTTTAAATAGATATTGCAGTAGCGATACCATCCGATTATAAAAGCCTAGCAAGGCTAGTTGGGCAACTTGCCTAATAATTTGCTGATGTTGGTCCAGAAAATATAACAGCTTTAGAAACACACTAGCACTGACTACTTAATACTTCAATGACCTCATCCACGATAAGCGAATGAAATTTGAAAACAAAAAGACGGTCAAAAATGGAGTTTAGACATATTCACTAGTGAATCAGCCAGTCGCAATTATCAATCTCATCAGAGTCGTATAACCCTCCTAGTACTATTCTTTAATTCTATTATGAGAATCCCTTTCGCTATGGTCGAATTATTTTGCCATTAAATTACAATTTCGGTTATTTACAGCTCATCAGAATAACATAATTATATTATGAACAATAACATTTGTTTTGTAATCGAAAGGCATTCGTCTCATTATATCATGATCTCATATTCTTATAATTTTATTATCATAACAAAGTAATGACACTGCCATATCATTATAAAACTATTTTAAAGTAACTGCCACGTAACTTATTTATTTAAGATCTTGTAATATAATATCACGTCCTTGTGACCTCGAGAGGTAGGCAGTGATACATAAAGTTTTTCTATATCTTTTTGTATTTTTATTACACCTACCTTCTACTATAAATACCTACTTGAGATTGTATAATAGGCTCGAGTCCCTTTCATCTAACGAGCTCATTGACTATTTTCTGCTTCTGAGGAATACCACACAGTCTTCCAAAAACACTGGCTCGATA